>JAJKFI010000003.1:37828232-37842912 GCA_029204185.1 Lerista edwardsae | reverse complement strand
GTAAGGAGAATTTGTTCCCCTTACCCCATGTTGCACCGCAGCAGTCCCAATACAGCTCCGTGGATCTGTGCCAGCGAAATTGCTAGTGCAGATCTGAGCAGCCCATGTAAGGCTGATTGGGCCAGGGACCAGGTTTAGATCCAGTCTAAGTGCCAAAAGCCAGTCCCACCTCCCTCCCCAGGCTGGGCCACCATGCCCACTGTCCTGCCCTTCCCCCACCTTCCCCACCCCGATCTACCTGCCCTCCCCCCACCCCAACCCCTTGTGCTGGCCTCCCTTGGCCTGCCTTACCTGGTCCAGGATGCAGTTCGGGGAGGCCAGCACACATCTGTGCACCAGCCTCCCCAACACGAACCGAGGTGCAAACACGCTTGACAGTACATTTACGACACTGCTGGACCAGCACAAGAGATTTGTATTGCATGTGCTAGTTACAGAGTTTCCATTAAGGCATACCGGACAACAAATTGACATTCCAAGCAATGTATATTTTTCAGCTGTGGGTGGGGGAGAGAAGAACTATTTTCTCATGTAAAATTTGATTTTGAAAATGGTTACTTCAGTTTTCTGGAATGACATCTTTCTGATGTTTTGTTTTATTCAGTTTTGTTTTGTACAGATACAGCTTGTGAAATTTAATAAACAAAGGATATTAAGTGGCTATATAGTATATATTTGTAGTCTAGAGATTTTCCTCTCTCTCTCTCTCTCTTTGTTTGAACTTAAAAAAATAACTCACAGGAGAAAAGAAAATGATCCTTATTCCTAGTAAATGAAACTTGAAATTTGAAGAATTTAAATTACCAGAGTGTCCTCTAGTGGCAGCACTTTCTGTTTCCTTCCACAAGAGGACAAAAAAGGATACTTGGATTGAAGTTCATATTTTTAGTACATATGACATTTTTCATACAAATTTCACTTTGTTAATTAAATTAACACATTGTAATTAGTGTATTGCTTCAGGCAATAACAGTTTTTGAAAGTATTGAAAAGATTACATCTTTAGAAATATTATTTGGCCATATAATAGTTAACAACATAATTAAGGTACAATGAAAACAGACTGTAGATTCTTCTAGAACGTGTTTACATCCAAAATTAGCCACTTAGGTGCAGATGAAACTCTAGGTGCTAATTTTAAGTGCTAAGAGTAATTTTTTCCCACAGGGGAAAAAATCTCTGATAGAGATGGAATATAACTGCAAATCAAATATGGGGAAAATCAATGCTACGAACACACTTTTCCTTGAACTCAGGGTATAGACATGGGGAACCCAAGGCTTGGAGAGCTGTTTTCTGATTCCTCCCCACATATTAATCCTTGCCAGGAAAGGGATTCCAGTGTCTCACAGAAGTAGTTGGTCATGAAAAGCTGTGCTCTGCCATTGGGTTGCAGCTTATGGCAGAGCTGGCCAATTTGCCTCAGGCAGTTGATTGTTGGGGGGGGGGGCACCCATCTCTGACCAGCTATTGGCCTCCAAGGCTCTACTTCCCTGATTCAGGATTAGGTGCAACCTTTCCTTATGGCACGTTTGTGACACTTCCTAGCTGGCTCTTTGTGCCGCCCAAAGAGCGCCTCCGGATTGCCCACTAAAACTAGTTTTTGCATTTTGCAAGGTTTGCATAACAGCTGTAAAACTGATATTGGGAAAAAATGTATCTTAATTTACACCTTTTTAAAAAATCTCTATAAGGCAAACAAAGATGTTAATAAATACAACTGCTTCTGATGTTAATTTTTGCTCCTTGTAGCTTATAGATGCAAACAGAGAATAAAAGATTCCCACATATGCATCTTCAACATCAAAAACTGCAGCACCCTTTTGAATTTTAGCAGGCAATTTCAGTTGGAGTAGTGTTTAAAAACGAATTCTTGGATTTATTTTAAGTACTGTACTGTATTTTGAGACCACAGGTCATAGACTTTTCATTTTTCATAACAACTACAGCAAACTCACCAGCTCAGCTTCAACTGTTAGACTTTTTAAGCATAGGAATTAGTACACAGATACAGTGTAAATTGTAATCCTATGCATGTCTGTTCAGAAATAAGGCCAATTGTGTTCAATGGAGCTTACTTTCAGGAAAATGTATAGGCAGCCTTCAGGGAGTAACTTAGGCTCTACTACTACTTAGGTTCCCCTGTAAGTAATAATCACATATGGATGCAAGCCATGCACACACGCACGCATGAACGCACACGAACACACACACGAACACACACACACACACACACACTATGTTACACCCTTTGGTCTGTGAAGATCAAAGCATATAAATGACTTGGTGTACATGAATGCATTGAGACACTTCAGAACTCATCCCCAGGCCAAGGCCTCAATCCCCAGGCCACACGGCCCCAATTCGGGCCACGCAGCTTCTTTGATTTTGCGGGCACAGAACCAAGGAGCACATCTGGAAGGCTCCAGTCGCTTCGGAAGCTGCACTGGATGCAGCGCAGGCCTATTGGCCTGCCTGCTCCTGCACAGCTTAGGATTGTACTAACAGTCCATTATATAGCTGGGCCCTATGCTAGAAACGTTACAAATCAGTCTAATAGCTCAACACCATTATCTGCTAGGGAAACACTTCACCAGTAAAGAGCATTTGAACTATCAGTGCTGACTGGAACACTTTCCCTTCAAAGGCCATTTATTCAGCCTCTGGTCTTAACATTCACATATAACAAAATCACTTCAATTAACATGCCCAGAAGCTTTTGCCTGCCATGAACCACATGTGCTACAATATGATAACGTTCAACAATTAGAATCCCATTTTCAGGAAACGTGAACAGTGTGCCTGAAACCAAAAGTTGCAAGGAGAACTCCTTCCTGTAGAGAGGGCCATTCAAATGAAATGCAAAACCAAAATCTGACTTTAGGGAACAACAGTATCTGAACCTCAAACCTTCCAGCCTTCAGTGACCTTTCCAGTTGAATTAAAAACCACTAATTTAATATGTCATCTACTGCCAAAGCTTTTGGGGGGAAAGCATAAAAATACCCTCTCTACTCAGGGTAATTTGTGTGCAAATGGAACAGCTTATTAAGGATTCTTTCATTGAAAAGACATAAACAAGGGCCTTGGCCACACAGAAAAAAAATTTCCCAGTCCAAAGTTTATGGTCTGATTTCTCAGAAATATGTTGGAAACTTAACAAGAAGTTAAAAAAAAAAAAAGGATAGCCTCACACTGCTTTGTTTGCAGCCACAAAATACAATACAGGACCACTCCCAGGAAATATTTAGCCCAAGTGCCACATCCTACTCCAACAAGAACATTCAAGTCCTTGGTGTAAATAAATCAAGTATAATATCAGCCTTGAACACCAAACATAAGTACAAATCCTTCACGTACATATTGTCAATTTTACACACACACAAAAATGTGAAGCAAAAGGACGTGAATCAAGCAATTTTAGTACAATTTTGTCTTGATGATTAGAGTGTTAATTTCTGCAGAACTACCCAGAAGTAAATTATATTTGATTGAAAGTGCAATCCTAACTTGGAGTTAGGCTGGCACAGTTGGGCCAGCAAAGTTTGGTCGGCACAAGGGACACTGAAAAGTATGGACCACTGTCGGAGTCAGAGAGACCGGCACCCCCAACACAGGATGCAGCTCAAGTCCTGTTGGCACAGCTGCATCAGTGCTGAAACTGATGCAGTGGTGGGATTGGGCCCTCAGACGGCAATCCTAACTGAGACTTGTGCTGGCACATATCCCTTGTGCCAGCCCAGGAATGTTGCAAACATGCTGTAAGGTACATTTGTGCCTATTCTGGAGGTGGTGAGACCAGCAAACGGATGTGCACTGGCCTCCCTACGTCGCATCACAACCCTAGTAAGGCCAGCCTAGGGAAGCAGGCACAGGGGGAGGGCAAATCAGGGCAGGAGAAAGGTGAGGGAGGGCAGCCCCATGGGTGGATCATACCAGGGAGTAGGGGAGGACCATGTTGGATATATAGGCAACTCCGTCTGCTGTCCAGAGGGGGCACTGTTGCATGTATATATGGTAAAAGATTGCACCTCTATTTGATTGGTCAGACACAACTTGTTGTTTTAGAATGCCCAGATGGGTGTGGTCGGTTATGACAGTTTAACTGAAGAAGTTGACAGTTGACTTTTTGTTGTTGTTCTTTCTGTCTGCTGACATGTAAGAGAAGGGAGCAATCAATACTAGCTCTATAAATCCTGTCAGGAAAGTGAATGTAGATATATATGAAATGCAGTGAAACAGTAATTGTAAATGTAACCAGTTAAAGTATGATCGAAGCAAAGCAGAATATGTTACAAAAGTAATGAACTTTTTTTGTTACACAGTTACAAAGTGCCTATAGAGTACTTCTTTCAGTCTAGCAGCAAGAAGTGTGTGAGAGAGAAATGTGCTTGTTTTACAGGGGAATTCTGCAATGCTTTAATCGACTCTGTTTTCCCCTTTCTTCAAGCACACAGGATATATACCATATCCTTGTAAAAGGAACATATATCCCAATAGACCAGCCTCCGGTACTTAGGCTGGATCCTAACCCCAGTCACTGGCCTAGTTGGCCTTACACAGGCTGCTCAAATTTGTGCCAGTGATTTCGCTGGTGCAGCGCCGTTTAACCCCATTGGGGTGGCTTGGACATTACTTGGGGTGACATATGTCTCCTTATTCCAAGTTGTGCCACAGCTACTATCTAACCAGGGCTAGATAGGCCAGACAGCTTGCCTATTCCAGCTCAGGCAGGGATTGGGCTGCCCATTCACAATGAATTAATGGGATATCTCTGGCTAACCAGGATAAGAGGCACCTTTCTAGTAATGGTTTTCTTATACAGTATTTAGCAGGGGGAAAGCAACGGTCACAATTCACCCCAACGTTCCCAGTTCCAGAAGTAGCCAACCCTTGGGAGTATGGTTTTTCAGAGGGCTGCAGTAAAGAAGAGGGGAAAAGAGTAAAGCCCCATTGTGAGTTCTGCTCATGCAGCCATATACATGTATATTCAATGTGATTATAGCACTGTAGACATATAATAGATCATGTTGCTCCCAGGTATGAGAAGGATATTTTTTCTTTTTGTGTGTTGTTTACTTCTTGTATTTCTGTTACATGCAAAAAAAAAATGTTTAAATGAACAACAGCTTGATGAAGCAAAACTAAGAATCTCTCCCAGCGTCTTATTAAATCCATATTACTCAAACAACTTCCTGGAACCTGATCACATATGTCAGTTTTATATCCCGTCTTTTGACAAGCCACAAACGTACAAGGGGTGATTGAGTCTGTGTTTGGAAACCAATCTTTTTGTCGTTGCCAATAAATAAAAAAGTTCTTTCTTTATATTCTTTCACAGCCTGATCTAACTCGAAAAGAAGGATTACTTCTGGATCTAACAGAAGCACAGTATTTAACAGTTTGTTAATCCATCAAAGCTTTTGTTGCCAAAAACGTGGTATCACTGGACATTTTCACCAAGCACAAGAAGAATATTGATAGACATACAATACACTGACACTTTGTTAAGGGAAAAGGAAAGCAACACATTTCATTCCTAGTATTATGCTAGGAGTAGTCCCAATCTATCAGTAGAGATGTTGTTGTTTTTCAGTGACCAACACAGGACGCTAAATAATGGGAATTTCTACTGAAAACTCTACATAAAATGAAATTTAGGTCAAAACATAAAAAAAACACTGCTTTTGCTTATTTTTGACAGAGTTTGACACAAGTTTAGATCAATTTCCCAAAAATAACACCACTTTTGTTTATTTTTGACACTGTTTTGAGGAATCCACAAATAAGGGATTTCAGTAAGGGATCAGGGGGAGGAGTGGCAGAAACAGGAGGAAGCTTGCTTAAGCTTGCATGAACACGCATGTTCATAGTTCACAGTGCATGCTGGGGTGACTTAAATGGAATGTGGAAGTAATAAGTAGCAGTTTCTTGATAGTCCAAGCAGCAACCAGAGTGCAACTTGAGAATTTTTGAGCAGGTTATTTCGGGCTGAGATGTGTGTGCCAGTAATTGCTTGCCTTTGTAGGGCCATTCACTCTTATTTATTGCACTGTTTGTACAATTTGCAATAAAAATTTGGATAAAAACACAATACCACAATTTCCTACTTTAAGCAAGAAATTTTGGAAAAAATATCACCAAAAAACTCCACCCCTATCTATCAGTAATGGTGTGATTTCCCATCTCTATATCCATGATGAGGAAATAAACACGAAATAAATAAGCATTTCATGCCCTTGTAAAGGCGGTTCTGCATCAAACCTCACAATGCCAGAGTAAACCCCAGCAATTGTAGTGGGGTTTACCCTGATTCGGTTCTTTGGAAAATGGAACAGAGAAATGTGCAACTTTCCTGCACCTGAAAAACTAACATGATGTGGGGCTTCCATACAAACTGTGGAAGGTTGCCATGTGCAAGGAGATGCACTTTCAAACATATGAACTCCTCAGTGCATTCTCAGAGGATCTAGTAAAGACCATATTATGCAGACTTCTTGAACTTTTGATTTGATGTCACTTCAACATAATGAAAGATTGGTCTGGATAAAGGGAGTAGTTAGAAGCCAGCTGATTTTCTTCTTAATGTCACTGGGAATTATGTGCAGAGCAATTGTTTATTATATAAAAATACAGAGTTCCTATAAGGCTCTTTGAAGTGTATTTGTTTAAGCATCACTTCTGTTAGTTTAAAATGCTTAAACTAAAACTGGGCTGACTTTAGTCCTCTGTGTTATAGACATTTTTATTACAGACTCCCATGCTCCACCAATAAAGTTTTCAAAACCAAAAATGAATTGTCAGGATCATTTTAATACAATATGATCTGAAGAGAAACCAGAGTATAGGATCATTTAATGCTGAGGCATATAACATAAACCAACACACATTTTGTTGTCTTAAAAGTGTATTTTAAGTATATTTGGGATGCAGATTCAAAAAATGGCATCAGGTTTGCCCTATCCTGTCTAGTTTCGGAGATACGGCATAGCCTTGTTAGTGAATGGTTCAAGCAGCTCTCTCATGAGGAAGTCAACAGCATGGCCTACTCACAAGGAAGCTGCTTGAACCATTGGCTAATGTGAGGCTATGCCATATCTCCAAAATTAGACACGATAGTGCAAAACTGATGCCATTTTTGGAATCAGCATCCCAAATTCATATAAAACTACCATAAATTGGGGAGGGGGAGGAAACATTTTTCTGACCCTCAGTTTTGTAGGCCTGTGTAATCAATCAAACAATTAATCAATCAATCAAAGAGTATTTATATACCGCATTTCAACAAGAAGTTCACAAAGCGGTTTACAGGCAAAAATAAAGTTAAATGGCTCCCTGTCCAAAAGGCTCAAAATCTTTAAAAAAATGCAAGAATACCCCCAGCAATAGCCACTAGAAAAGACATTGCACAGGGGTGAAGAGGGACAATTACTCTCCCCCTGATAAATATAAGAGGGACACCACTGAAAAAGTGCCTCTTGTCCAGTTAGCAGCGGTCATATTAATCCATATGGAGTGATTAATCCATTTAATCCAATTAATCCATTTGGAGTAATTCTGAGCAGGATAGCATCAGGGATAGGTCAGGTTGAGCACTGGCAAGGGCCACACCAATCTGTGGCCCCATCTACCCAGATTGACCCCCAGAACCTCAGTACCAGCAGTAGGGATTAGGCAGGAAGGGACTTGGGGGACCCAGGGTAGGCATTTGCTGTACAGTCCCCAGCAACTGGACATCAGCACCAATCCTAAGTGCAAATTCTTGTTTTATACATTTAAAACCCAATGATACACTACAGGGATTCTGTACCGTGCACATGATTAAAGTCATGGCACTTGCTCACGAACCAGAGATGGGATTTACCAGCCTGCCTAGTCTAGCATTCTTTGCAAGAATCTAGGCAATCAACAAGCACAATGTGGTCCACTAGAAACCGGACAATGGGCTATCAATAGTTCATGCTTACCTCCCAGCTGTCCTTGCCTAAGGGCGTAATCCTAACCAACTTTCCTGCACTGACATAGCTGTGCCAATGGGGCGTGTGCTGCATCCTGCAGTTGGAGGGGGCAGTCATGCAGGTAAGGCAATTTTTATTCCCTTTCCAGAGAGCTGTATTGGCCTTACCCCATGCTGCAAAGTTGGTTAGGATTGTGCTCTAAATAACTTTACTATTCCACAATACATAAATAAATCTCAAATAGAGAAGCAGTAGAACTAGTAAGGTTTTGCTAGTATTATTTTCCTCACCTCCCTATTTAATAAACTGCTATGCAAATTACAAATAGTCCAATTTATGCTTTTACCAATAGATGGAGCTAGCTATTTTTTAGTCTCCAAATATATGAGAGACAGTAACTTAACATGAAAAGTTCTAAAAATGTTTTGTTACTACGATCTCCTCTAGCAAGCTCAAGCTTGCTACACTCCATATTGTAAAGATATTGGCAGATAATTTCATAGTAATAAGATACTGGGCACTAAAGTAAAACAGGAATGGGAAATGGAAAAAATAAGTTGGTTATTGAGTTATTTTCTGAAAATCTCTATGCAACCCAAATATTTAATTACAACGTCTATGTCAAAATGTATTACATTTTAATGAGACTTCACTCAGGAGCAGCTATTTACTGGTAAGAGTCTGTCTTCAGCTCTGTTTAAAAATGGAAACAGATAACAAATCATTAAGACATGTTTATGAACTAAAGAAGGCATGAATACTTACACTTGCCGTATTTTATGTGCCAAATTCATGGAGCCCAAGAGGCTTTCTTGGTGATGTTTCTTCAGAGTGAAATCCAGGTGGCAAAGAAATTTCATAGTGAAAATGAGCCTTTCAACAGAACATTGACACTGGTAGATAAACATTAGACTGCAATCATAAATACCCCTACCTGGATATGTCCCATTGAAATCAATGGGACTTCGGACCCAATCCTACGCTTCTTGGGCACCCAGAGGAATAGCAGTGCCAAATTGGCTGCTGCTGCATCGTATTAGGCAGGAGGTGCGGGCTGATGGTTGAACTGCTGGCACTGCCTGAAGCTAAGCAGGAGAATCTGTGGTTTGTTTTTGGATGGGAGACAGAGTTGCTGTGGAGCTGATAACCCCCACCGCAAGTGAGAGTTGTGGGGGAGTGTGTGAGGAGGCCAGCCGGCAAAAGAACGGAATACGACCTTGAGGACCTGTCCAGGCTTGACTTGTGATTGCCTGCTGAGGCTTGATGGCATGCAGCCAAAAGGAGAGAACCACACTGTGAAGGCCACATCTGGGACTGAGGATTGGCGGATCACAAGAAGACTGTAGATTTGTAAAAAAAAAACCATTGAAAAATATGGTGGTTTAGACTAGCCTGCTCATGTAAGCAGCCTTGGGCATTTGCTTTGGCATGGGAAAGTCGGGGTACAAATTCTTTTGCTGTCCTCACCGTTGACCAATCCAAACAGCACAATTTAAATTCTTCCTAGATTTCATTTTAACACCTTTCTAGTGAGATAGGTTTGAACCCTGGTCAAACCCTCTGTTAGGAGTCAAGAGAGAAACCAGCCAGATGTCCCCTTGGGACAGTATACATTCATTGCCTGAAGAAAAAACTGCATGGGGGAGGGGGGAATAGGCTCCTTGGTTAGTGGCATTTCTAACACTTTCTGTGCCTTTTTTCTTGCCAATATTTCAGTGGTTTTTATTTAGCAGTAAAATATCAACTGGTCTTGGTTCCCACCATGTGCAAAAAAATTTTAAAAGTCCAATGTGGAAATTAAACCAGATTTTTCATGCTGCTTTGAGACCCCCCTTTTAATTATGAGGTGGGGGGAATAATCAAACCGCTGAAAACTTCCAAAAGCTCACTTCCAAAACACATCAATAGATACATTTTACAGCAAAACGCTGACTATATTTATCTTGCAGGTGAAAGACCAAGGATGCAGGAACTTTTTCTTCCTCCGATTTGTAGTGAATATTTATTACAGACTCTGGTGTCAGAATGAGTTTCTGTACGTGTCTTGACAAGGCGTTTTACTCTTCCGGTGACTGCCTTCAGAGGCGGAGAAACCTGAACCACTATCTGGAAGTAACTGTAACGGCAATCCTGCTTGGCTGGGAGCCTGAAACCATATATTGCTTTTCTGCCGGCTCCGGTCCACCGCCACAGATGTCATCGTGGTTTCTCAGTACAGACAAGGAAGGAAGGAAGGCCTAAGCTATAAAAAGGAAGAAAGTCAGAGAAAAGAATGTCTGAATAAATATAGATGTGGGTGTCTGCTAATACGAGGCAAATGGGATGAGTTAAATGTAAATTAGCCAGTGCCTACTCTCTGCCTACTCTCTGCAGATGACACCATCAGAGGCTTCACTATACTACATCAGTGGTTTTATTACACGCTGACTTGCAGAGTGTTTTTGACCAAAGGACAAACGCATCTGTTCCAAAAGGTCAAGGGACGCACAGTTAATATTCTCAGCTGAATTCCCAACCTATTTTATTTTCTTCCAGCTTCTGGTGGTGCTGTGCCAGCAGGACTGAATAGGATCCAGCATGGATCACCTTAACATGTGTAATTTTCCTGTGACTTCATGCTTGCCTCTGCTTTTGTTCCTTCTGAAAAATAATCAAACATCAAAATACCTTTGGTTTAAGACGAATCTTGAAGTGCTTACTGCTCGTGCTCCAAAAAGCATGGCAAATTGGAAATAAAGGCAGTCACTTCAATTTCCCTGACACCTATGCTGTAAAGATGTTGTACAGTCTCTTATGTTGGTTTTGCAAATTAGGCTCAATGTGCCCATCTATTGCTTTGATCTTTCAGTTAGACGCTAGGATCAGGAAGGATGTGAACAGGTAGAAATTCAACAGATGAAACTCCCCCATCATTTTCTACATATACTCCTGACGGATGACTGTCTGATGCATCTCTACAATGACTGATGCCTCTCTACAACCCCCAAGTGCATGGTGCTTCCCCCAAATATAGTAAATCTCGAGGCAGAAATTCTACAGGCGCACCATCCACAACCCCTCACTAGAAATGAACTGCTAAGAGAATACGCCATCAATTCCAGGCAGCATATCTGCATTCCTACAGCATCTACCTGTGGTCTTCAAACAACTTCCACAGGATTCTAGAGGCACTTTCAGCCCTGGAATATTCTACTTGAAAATGCCTCTCAAACTTTATCAAAATACACTACTCCAATTTCTGTCTACATATTAAATGCTGCCTTGAATATGTCCCTAAGGAATTAGCTGCTGCAGTAGTATCCTTCGAGTGGGGGTGGGGTGCTAAGTTTTGCAAGGCACCTTGTCTTGCCATATAAACTCTTCTTCCACATTGCTTACTGGCTAGGACAGTGAAGGAGACGAGCGATTTACATGGCAAGGTAAGGCACCCTGCAAAACTTAGCGCCCCCTTCCGGAATGCTACTGAGCTGCTGTTCACTTTCTTAACCACAGCATCCTTCTCCTAGCCCATGTTCTGTTTGTGAGCACAGTGTGCTGTGTGCTACAGTGCCAAGCTAGACATTTCCCATGTTATGGCTGGACAATTTTATTTAACACAAAAAGAGGAACGTCAAACATACTGGGTGGTAAGTTACTGTCTAGATTTTTGACTGTTCAGGTTATTCTATGACAGTTTTTCTTCTGGCATGATGGAGTTCAGGACACACTGAGTATCTCATACAATGTGCTCAATCCATTATAGGGCCAGGCATTTGGCTCTTAACCAAAAACTCTAAAACGTGCCCCACTTTAATGCAGAGGTGCAGAAATAATGGTCAGTATTTCTCTGTACTTCAGTGTACTGGTCAGAATGAAATGGAAGTGTGGCAACCTATTTCATCAAGCTAGAGCTGCAGCCCCCCCCCCCCAAAAAAAAAGCAAATCCATCATTGATACTCTGGGGAACCCCAGCTAGTTTCACTATATCTGCACATCATCATTCCAATGGTTGCACAAAAATTGATACCCATTAACTATAAATGCTAGCCAAGGCAATGAACTATTTCTATTCACTGTGACGACACATCAAATTCTCCAACTAAACCTTCTGGAGATACATTGCAGCAGTAAATGTGTAGAGTAAGGCACACTTACCTGGGAGTAAGTCCTATTGAAATCAGTGGAGCTTACTTTGAAATCTACTGGCAAAATAACATAAACTATAATTTACGTTGATAAAATAGATAACTCTCACCCTAAGCAACATGCCCTAAGCAACATGGTATATTTTTTCAATTTTCTATGTAACTTGATTGACCTAACTCAGCTGAAAACCAGGTGCCTCAAGGAGCATACGAGACAAGAAGATGCCTGCATACTGTTGCCACCCCTAGCACCTGCCATTCTGAAGTAGCCTACAACTAACACACAATCCATTGCGGCCTATAGCCCACCATGGACTTTTCCTCCGAAATTTGTCGAATCACTTTTTAAAGGCACCTAGAATGCATTGGGGGAAGAGCACTGAAAATAGAGTAACAGGGCAATCCTAGCCCTGATGTAGCATCAATGCAACATCATTAGTGCTGACGTGGGTGGGCCAAGCGGCACCCCCATATCGGCACTACAGCACTTGGGCTGATGCTACTCATAGCGTCGACCCGAGAGCACTGGTGGGAAGCATCCCGTGTGCCAGCCAAACTCAGCTGATGCAGGGGAGGTTCTGGGAGGAGAGAGGGCAGGGAGGAGGCGGTTCTGGGCGGGAGGTAGGCGGGGAGTGGTGGCCGGCCCAGGGAGGAGGCGGGGCCGAGATGCGGCTATTATGCCGCATCCAAGGCCCCTTTGGGAGGCCACGCGGCCCCAATTTGGGCCATGCTGCTTCTTCAGTTCTGCACCTGCTAAATAGCAGGCACAGATCTGAGGAAGCCCATGGGGCGACTGAAGCCTCCCCTGGGGCAAAGGGATGAACATGCACCTAAGGTGCATTGGATTTGGTGCAGGCTCGCTGGCCTCACCAATCCAGCGCACTTTAGGATTGCGCTCTACAGCTGTAGCCCAGGTCTTCTCTATGAGCACCAACCTATTCCCAATACTGTTCCCAATCTTACCCACCTTGTCTGTGATCCTAGTGATCCTAGTGGTGCTGGGGAAGGCCCCAGAGGCCTGCATCCCACTGGGCTGATGACCTACTCTACAGGCCTCTGAAAGCTACTTCCAGTTTTTGGAGGCAAACAAAACTAGACCAAACTGCCTGACGAAACTAGACCTAACACAAAACAGGAAGCAGAAGTTAACTGCTTCCTGTTCATCATTAGGTTTAGTTTGTTGAGCATTCAGACTGTTGGCAGCCTGCTCTCATCACACTATAACCTTGAATGCTTTTAACAACTTGTTTAAAACAAGAAGCACTTCCCAGTAAACCTTTAAAGAATGTTGTTGCTTGTAAGGAGTGCTCTACTTATACTGTACTTCCATCCTATGCTCATTCTATATATATCTAAATCAATCAAAAAACACATTGTTAGCATCTAGTATGCTCCCAAAGAAGCCAGTCTCTCTCTCTCTCTCTCTCTCTCTCTCTCTCTCTCTCTCTCTCTCTTCCCCCCCCTCCACCCATGTTTCTGACACTTGTGCACAGAATTACCTTCTTCATGATTCCTATCTTGTTTGCTCTGAAAATGATAAAACGCATTGAAGGGACATGAAGCAGGAATATATTTTCAAGAGATGACAGCAATGCAGTTGGGGTTTCATTTTATATATTAGATTCATATTCTTTCCCTGCCTCTGTCTTTCTCAAGATAACTACCAGTGACAATCTAAAGAAAACATAACCCCTCTTTTGCATATCTCTGTCTTGATAGTTGGAACAATGGGATTCTTTGTTTTGAACTCCAAGCCCTTGACCTGGAAGTCAAAACTACTTACTTTCTTTTCCTCAAACCCATTAGCAAGAGCGCCTGCAGTCTGGCAGCTCTCCTATACGATTTCCACGACCTGCTGGTGTGTACCAAGTGGCCATTTTTAATCACTGCCTTGTCTTACCAAATTAAGTGACAATATCTAGATAGAAGCCAATCGCGAATGCTTTGCAGCAAATGTTAACAGGACTAAAAATCAAGTGTCGGATACCTTTGTCCCACGGCCGAGAAAAACACTCTCGAATTTCAGCGGTTATGTTGCAAAGTGGAAATAGGAACGATCAACGGGGCAATGCAGATATTCCTGAAATAGTCGTACACTACACAGGTGTCCTTCATAAACGTCAGCTGTGTAATGATGGCTCCTGAGAGACTGAAGTTTTACAAACCTGGACATTCTATACGCATTTATCATTGAAACAGGCGGAATGCCATCACTGTAGGCCAAACAAAGCCAAGCGTTCTCAGCCAGACTCCACAGCACATCCAGCGATCACCTATCCTAAAATGGAAAGCAGAATGTTTGTTTTAAAATTATCATGGGAAGTCAGAGCACAGAGTCCCTTAGACTGGCCTGCAGGCCTCACTCAGGACCTCATTCTTTTTCCTAAGCATTTTCCAAAGAAGAAAGTAATAAAGTAGATTATTTTCAGGAAATGGAGAAACACTGCGGTTTTTCCAAAGGTCAATGTGTTTTGCTGTCTCTTACTGTGTTTTATTAGTGTGAGTGGTGAGTATAAATAGCCAGACATGAAAACAAAATGGTGAGTAGTTCAATAATAATAATAATAATAATAATAATAATAATAATAATAATAATAA
>JAJKFI010000003.1:37803929-37828222 GCA_029204185.1 Lerista edwardsae | reverse complement strand
AATAATAATAATAATAATAATAATAATAATAATAATAATAATAATAATAATAATAATAATAATAATAGTTGTTCTTCAGAATAAGCATTCAGCTTGGAGCCCACTTCTGTTTAGATAAAGAAATACATAGTAGGACACGTTGAGTTCAGCAATTTTATCCACTCTAACTGCAATCCCATGCACACATTCCTGAAAGTAAGCACAGCTGAATATAATGGGACTTATGGCGCCATCCTTACTTCCACCAGCACACAGTGTCGCAAAAGTGCCGTAAAGCCACTTGCAACAGTGTGCCTTCTAACAGCACCAGCAGGAAAAGCTAGTCTTCCCACACGCCAGTGTGCAGAGGGACATTCACTGGAGCAGGCAAGTCAGGAGCAGGGGCAGCGGGAGGGCGGGAAGGTGTGTTACAAGGTGGGGGAGACTGGATAAGACCCAGGAAGGGGCTGGATCAACAGTGCAGTTCACAGTGACCCATTGCCTTATTAACCCATGGCCATGCCCCTGGATGGGATGTGGTGGCGCAGCGGGTTAAACCACTGCTGCTGAGCTTTCTGACCAGAAGGTTGGGAGTTCAAGACTGTGCAACAGAGTGAGCTCCCGTCATTTGTCCCAGCTCCTGCCAACCTAGCAGTTCGAAAGCACATAAAATGCAAGTAGATAAATAGGTACCACTTCGGTGGGAAGGTAACGGCATTCCGTGCGCCTTGGCATATAGTCATGCCAGCCACATGACCATGGAAACTTGTCCTCGGACAAACACCAGCTCTACAGGCTTAGAAACGGAGATGAGCACCGCCCCCTACAGTCGGTCACGATTAGACCATTCGGTCGTGGGGAAACCTTTACCTTTACCATGTCCCTAGACTTTAAGATATTTGGGGCTTCATCCTGCACTTTGGGTCTCTGGCACTTTCAGGCCCCCTCCGGTACTACCCAGTCATGGGTTAATAGCAAGGAAGCACGCAAGCAAACAGTATTTAATACAGCCCTGGACTGCCTCCCAAAAGGAAAAGGAGGGTTTGGCAGGCGGTCGAGTGCGCAGGTGCTGCTCAGCCCTGCGACATCCATTCCAGAAGCAGGGCCACAGGCACCGCTTGCCCCCAGCTTGCCAACTGCCCCCTGGTGCTGTGTGCTGGCCCAGGTCCTCACAGGAGCTCCATGTCCTTGTGGCTTGGCTTCCTGTGGCCAGGGTGGACTGCTCACAGACATCCAACAGCAGGGCAGGTTAGCAAGACCACTGATAGGCCCCAAGTCCTGCAGGGCCCCTAGGCTTAAGCCCGGTCAGACTTATACAGACGTATACAGGCTTAAGCCTGGTCAGATAAATACAGCCCTGCCCGTTGCGGCAGCTGGGGCTTGCCCCAGTAAGGGGACAACTGTCCCCTTACCCCAAGGTAAGGGTGGCCCAAATTCCTCCACAAATTGCAGCATAGCCTGCACCAACATCGCTGCATGGGCACAAGGACATTTCGTTCAGATTGGGCTGCTCCTTCTGAATAGACATGCATCGTTTTGCACTGTAAGAATGCACATTTTTAACTGTGATAGATTAGATTATTCATCCTGCCCTTTGTAAATTTCACTGAAAAGCTCTGAAATCAGGTGTGTTTTTATAACATTAACTGGCTTGGCTAATAACACTTGCTACCACTACAGAAATTAAATAAAAGGGCTGAGCAATTCATACTGAATGCTTTTCTAACAAAGGTAAGGTTTTGTCTGGGAACCTTTTCACAAGGAAGTTACCCCATCAGTGGAGCTTGATTTAGTTTCAACAAATTTCTCCTCAAGAAGTATTTTCAGCTTATATGTACAGGGCCAGTTAATAGACTTTATGGCTGGGCTGGGAAATGTATAACCGCAATGCTTCAGGTATTGGCAAGACTGTAATGGTACAGAGCACATGCTATTCTTGCGATTAACCTTTCCAAGTCATTGTGGGAGGTTTGGTTTGCAAAGGGACATCTCTTCAGTCTGCAGGATCTTGAATCATGGTTCAATTTTGCAAACTTTAGGAGGACTAGCAAAAGGTTGTCGGACATGAGAGATTATTCGGTATGCAAGATCCACTATGTCCTTTTACTTGGGCTTCAGTTGAGCCTGGCTGACCAGGACTTTGCCCCAAAACCTGTTTCCAATACCAGGACTCAGGGCGCAATCCTATACTGCACAGGAATAGGCAGCACAGTATGAGGAAGCCTTCTGTAGCGATCTCAAAGGGATGGGATGGAAAAGATTGAAAAAAGACGACACGAGCTCTATGCGGAGAAATCTGAGAACACCTTTGTCTCAGCCCCCTTTTATTACTGTGTTCATTAACATAATTAATTGCATATGCAGTAGTAGGTGTATCACATCTACAAAGCATCTAATTGGTCAGTGATTCTCTCACTCTCTACTTGAAACCCAACTCCTCTCTGCTGCTTGGTGCAAAAAGCCCCTCTGACTACTTTTTTGGTGGTTCTCACGGTGAGCTGGGAAGCAGCTTAGCTGACAACCCGAAGCGCCTCTCTTATCACTCATGTTTTGCTAACTCCAAGGATCCTCTCAGCCGCCTGGCATGCCGTGAAGCTCCAGGAGGGCCCCTTCCGTGTTATTCTCCAAGCATCCTCAGAGCGGGAGGGGCAAGCCGAAAGAGCATTCTCTTCCTACCTCCAAGCTATGCAGGTTAGCCTGCCTGGCAACTGCCCAGCAATGGAAAATTGCAATGCTACAGCCTTCCTGGAGCAAGGGCACATTTATGGGCTTCTCAGACCTGCGCCTTCAGAGGATGCACAGCGCGGGTGCTCCCAGGCCAGTGTTGCAGGCAGGATGGTGCTCTGTAGGATGGCGCTGCCCATCTTGAACACAAAATAGCAAGCATGGTTGTCATGCTCTCAGGAAGGCTCAAGGAAGTCTGGTTCCAAAAAGAGAAGCAGATTATCAGCCCAACAGTGTAACCCTATCCATATCTACACAGTAAGCACTCGATGAAGGACCTTTTCAAAAATCACACCTAAAAGCCCTTAAACTAAAAGCAGTGCTGATATAAAATCACCATGCTGATGAAAAAACAGGCATTTTGTCCATGGCCTGTCCATACAGAAAGTAGCTTGTAGCTTACTGCACATTATTTCCACATGCTTAAAGAAAATCAGTCAATCACACAGTATTTATATGCTGCTTTTCGCCACAAAGTTCACAAAGCGGTTTACAGGCAAATAATAATACATGCCTGCTACTGGCCATTCAGCTAGCAGCAATCTGCTGTTAAGCACACATCAATGTTGGAAACATAATGGAGCCTATATTCATTCTAAGACATGGGTCATAAATAACATTGGCAGTGATCCAAGTGACCTCACAGCTAGACATTTGCCACTGAACTCAAGGAAACAGTGGGCAGTTATGCCCTGCCCTGGCTGACAGCAATAATAATTGCTAAGAGATTTGGGTGCAGTGCAGAAGAACTCTCTCTCTCTCTCTCTCTCTCTCTCTCTCTCTCTCTCTCTCTCTCTCTCTCACACACACACACACACACACACACACACACACAGAGAGAGAGAGAGAGAGAGAGAGAGAGAGAGAGAGAGAGAGAGAGAGAGAGAGAGACGCACACACAGAGTGAGAGAGGGGAGCACACTGAATGTAAGCTTTTCTGTATCTGCAACAGCCCTTTGTGCATGCAAGATCAAATCTGATGGGAATGATCTGAGACCATTAATTGGAAATATTTCCATATTATGTGTTCTGCTTCAACGTGTACAAATGATTACATGCAAAACAGCTTGATTATAAATAGCGCAAACTTATCTTCATAGCAAACATTATTTTAAACCCCTTGGAAAAGGGAGTATATTTTCATAATGTGACATTCCAAAGCAAACATAGTTCCTACAGTGTGGTAATGAGTCACTCTTGATACCACGCTGAGTTCTCTCAATCTGTTTTTCCTTTGTTTCATATGCCTCATTGCTGAAGTCATTAAAATAATGTGTGCTAAAGATTTCTTCCACTACAATTACCAGCATGTATTGTGAAGTAGATACAGTAGTGGTTCTCAAACCTTTTAGACTGGGACCCACTTTTTAATCAATCAATCAATCAATCAATAGTATTTTTATACCGCTTTTCAACACAAGTTCACAAAGCGGTTTACAGGCAAATAATAACAATGAAGTTAAATGGCTCCCTGTCCCAAAAGCGCTCACAATCTAAAAAAAAAAAATGCAGACCACCACCAGCAACAGCCACTAGAAAGACACTGAGTAGGGGTGAATAGGGACAATTACTCTCCCACTGCTCAATATAAGAGGAGCACCACTTGAAAAAGTGCCTCTTGTCCAGTTAGCAGGGGTTTAGAATGGCACTCGTGTCGGGACCGACCAGGTGTGATGTCATTAACCTGGAAGCAATGTAATTAACCTGGAAGTGGCATCATCAAGCAGGAAGTGCAGTCACTGTAATAAATAAAATAAAAAATGACACTCCTGGAATGCAAACTTGCATTCTTGGCCTGCAGCAATTACACAACCATGAAACATCCCTGACAGAAAGCAAGTTTCATACAAAATATTGTGTAAAAGCACTAAACTAAAGACAAAATTTTAAAAAACCCTCATTTCAAAATTCAAACTGTTAACGCTCACAAAAAGGAATATAGCAAGAATAAGGTCTGCAGTTTCCAAGATTGATGCTCCCAGCTTTCTGCGATCCACCTGACATCATGTCAGAGCCCATCAAATGGGTCCTGACCCACAGTTTGAGAAACAGTGAGATACAGGAAGGAAAGAAACCTTGTCTTTAAAAAAACAAAGCACTTGCTAAACATAATAAATGAAGTGCACCCCAATTGTGGCCTACCAATCTGAATGCAGCTCAAATGTATGGTGGCCTAACAGGGACTAGATGAATCTCCATTTTTTTGTGGTCTCCATGGATTTCAGAAACACATAGGTGGCAAGTCCGGCCAAAGAACACAACTTGGCCCATCAAAGGTTAGACAGGTCTGATGTATAAACAGGGCTGGCCTATGCATGAGGCCAACTGAAGAAGACTGGTGCCCATCTTTGTCAACCTGCTTGCCTCATCTGCTCCTCCTTCTACTTCTACCCTCCAGATTGGAAAATAAAGAGGGGGGCGAGAAGAGAGGAAACGTGTAGGGGAAGAGAATGCTGAACTAGAGCACTGGGGTGTGTAAGGACCAGAAGCTGGCACATTATAAGGGAAGGAAAGGAAGCATTTGGTTTGCCAGCTCAGGCAGGTGTCAAGAGGTGTTGGGCTAGCCCTTTGTATTCACATGTGTGCATGCGTGCGTGCGTGCGTGCGTGCGTGCGTGCGTGCGTGCGTGCGTGTGTGTGTGTGTGTGTGTGAGAGAGAGAGAGAGAGAGAGAGAGAGAGTCTTACTTCTTTTCTCCAGAGAGAAATATATTACCAAATTTGGGGGGGGGGGGTTCAGAAGAAACTTTAGAAAATGAGTCTCCTCTTGAGGATTTATAGGCTGTGTTACCAGAGCACACCACCCTTTGTGCTGAATTCAGGCTCAGTGAATTAACTGTGCCGTTCTTCTATAAAGGACACTCCACACTCCAGATGCCCTCCTCCCTCTTGTCCCTTGATGAGGGGAAACCCTGCTGCAGGCTTGTGTGTGCGAAAAGCCAGGTCAAGAAAACAGAGCAGTGCCACTGGGTGAATGGAGAGGGAAGACTTGGAGGAAGGGCTGTCATCAACCTCCGTGGTGCGACTTGGGACAAAGACGATGCTTAGGGTTTAAGAAGGCTGCTGAAGTTTTTGCAGTCAGCAGCCACAGTTGTTGTTACGCAGGAAAGAAACAGTATACTGTGGCCAAGGACTGCCTTCTTGCCCCCTCCACGCCTTCCTGCTCAGCACTGGACTTAGTTCCACCTGCCAAACACCTTAAGGGTACACAGCTACTATACTAAAGGCTCAGGAGTTTACTTTGGGTGAGGAGCCGGCCAATGTTTATCTCTGCAGTCATACCAAGGGATAACTTAAGAAAGGACCCTGAAATATTTGATTGCCACCAATGCATGGGAAGTATCACAGTTAAAACCTGTAATGTTATCTCTTCATAGCAGAGGCTTGACAGGCACCTGCTAGAGATGCTCTAGGAGGATTTCCTGCTACAGGCAGTTGGTTGGACTAGAAGACATAGTAGGTCCCTTCCAACTCGATGATTCTATGATTACCATAAACAAGTTGTTAAAAATAAGAATAAAAAGTTTGCAGTATGCTGAACACTGCTCATGAATGAAAAGCAGCCGCATTGCTGCTCCCAATTTAAATAATCTCTGTACATCTGCATGAAAGGTACAGTATATGAATAAGAGAAGTTTTGCCCGGTTGCACCAGATCTGGCAATGCTGGAATTCACACAAGGAAACTAGACTTGAACGGCATCCCGGTGTTGTAGCATCAGTGCCAGCAGAGGGAGCAGAGGCAACATCTATGAAGCCTTTTCCCAATACTGCTGCTTGTCATTTCGGGGGATCTGCTAAGAGAACTGCACCCTGAATGCCCCACAGGACAACACAAATGGGGACATTCCAGCCAGGTAAGAAGAGGTAAGTAAATACACATATCCAAGGCACAAAGCAAATGACATCCCACGTTATAAAGTTGTGTTCCTGCAGTTCTAGGTCTTTAGTACTGTGATGAGTGAAAACTGAGAAGGAATGGTAAAGAAAAGATACAAAGAACTGATGTAATTGTTTTCAATCATAAATAGTGATCTCTTTTCCTTGAGTCAAATCAAATGTGCTAGAAGTAATGCAAGATTTTCACTTGCAGTAAGCAGTAATATACCTTGATAAAATGACATCTGATCTTCAAACCTGTGTCCCCCATTTGGATTTATATTCTTTTTTGTGGTTGTTGTGATGTTTATTTTATTGCTAGAATGACAGTTGCAGCAGAGGAAACAATATCAGAGTTTATTTTGAATCTCAGTGGGTGCTTAAAATACAAGGTCATACTTCTCCATACATTTTAATGGAGCTTTTAAAAAAAGAAATCATGACAAACCGTTCAGATTTTGGAATTCAGAGGATAAAGTTAAGCTTCCAGCAGCCAGAAGTCCTCATTATAAAAGGTAAGAAGTCAGAAAAATGATTATGGTGTTTTATAGTTGTGTGAAAGGAAGTGATTTCCCTAAAACAGAAAAAAAATAGATTTGCTGATATGAAAGGAGTTTCAAACTAAAAGTATTTGCTGCTGGTTTGGGGAAGGAGGAGTCAAAGGGGTGTTTCCAAAAAATAAAGAATACCTGACGTTAGCTGGCTTCACCCAACACCCATTTTCAATGCTTAAGCTTGGCCCTCGGACACTGAAGTCAACATTATTATTTAACATAATACAAGGCCACATTCATGCATAAAAACAGGCACTGAATGACAAGCACCCTTAAACTTGTGCAGAGTTGTCTTTTCTACTGCACAAGCAACTACAACCAGCCCACATATGTCTGGTATTAGGGTAAGGGCCCCTAGGATAGCCGACTTGACTTCCATGACGGTTTGATTTAGATATTCTCTGTGCCAGAGATTACAAGCCAGAAAATAAGTGCTCAGGGGTAATACATGATAGCTGCTACAAGACCACAGAGAGAACCAACATGGAGATTCTGGAGAGAGCTGTAAAAAAGGCAAGAGAGGAAGTGGGCTAGGAGCAAGGCTGGAGCCCAGCACGCTTGGCTGGAATCTAAAGTCTGCTTGTAAATGTGTAGCCCAATAGGAAGCATATCACAAAGCAGATGGCTCTTTGCATTAATAGCAAGCCTTAATGTGCTAATTCAAGGTTCGCGGAAACTCTAGACACATCACCTTTGCTTTGACTTCCTCTTGACCCTTTTCATGGCACATTTCTTTGATTTATCCTCTTTTCCAAACAAACGTTGTTTTCCCTTGATTCGTGTCCAAAAATATTCTGGTTTTGATCTTTGTCAGCCACAAACAGTCCTGTGCACACAATCTTACATTTTCTTCTCTGTTTTTTGTTTCTTGTGTTTCCTGATGTTTTATGCACTGTTCTGTGATCAAATAACTGCACAGAATTCAGCTCCCCAAACCACATGTAATGAGACAGCCTCTGGTAAGATGGCAAGAATGTAGCCCCAGTGTCCCCTTCTGGACCCTCCACAACACCTCGGAGACCTCTCGGAGTCTCATCAAACCCCTGAGGGGGAGCAGCAACTAGCATGGCACCACTGAAGCACAGATTCACATATGGCCTACCGACCAATCAGCAGGCAGGTAGTAGGTTGAGAGGCAGGGGGAGAGGATCCCAAGGATGTCTTTAAGCCCAAAAGGAGAGGGCCAAAACCTCCTCTTTTGACTCCTCATCACAGGATGAGGGCCTCTCCACTATGCAGCAACACTGCCCTTTTAACCACAGGGCAGGGCCAAGTAACACCAAGGGTACGGATGAAGGAGAGAGGGCCCAGGAAGGGGCAGCCCCAGAGCTACACAAGGGACTCAGAGCCAATGAGGCAGTCTGTATGCACACTATTTGAGGATTACTCAATGCCTGCTCTCCTGGGCTCAGGAAGGATCCAGAAGACTGAAGTGCTAAAATCTGAAGCCTAGTTAAGTTGGATCCCTGTTGCTTGGCTAGCAACCCCCTTGTCCTACCCCCCTCAGGGACAAGGGCAGCGATGGGATCTACAAACGACTTGGGGGAACAGAGGGCGGGACTTAGACGGGACTACCGTTTGATTGGCAAATGGTAGCAACCCTGGGCAAGCAGGCGCCCCCTCCGAGGCCAGGGACGGCCGCGGGGTGAGCGGAACAAAAGCAGAAGTGCACGGACGGGCTGCCAATCAAACGGTAGTCCCGCCTAAGTCCCGCCCTCCGTTCCCCCAAGTTGTTTGTAGATCCCATTGCTGGACAAGGGGGATCCAGACACTGGAGGGGTGAGCCTCTCTTGTGATACCCTTGCCAGAAGGTGGAGGAAGAAGGAACAATCTAGTAATAGAACCACCAGAAGGGCACAGAGTACTCACACAAAGCCCAAGGCCTGGGCCAGAATGCAGCACCAGGAACCACAGACCAGATCCCACGTTCTGCTGCCCCAGTGCTGCAAAGAATAATGTGACTCCGACACTGAGGGCACAATCCTAACCAACTTTCCAGCACCAGGGTAAGGGCAATGCAGCTTTGAGGTGAGCGAACAAACATTCCCTCACCTTGAGAAGGCCTCTGTGATTGCCTCAGAACTGCAGGATGCAGCACATGCCTCACTGGAACAGCTACGTCAGTGTTGGAAAGTGGAATAGGATTGTGCCTTGAGATCAGTGGTGTCATTAAAATGATTTAGGAACAGGAACTCACTTTTGATTGGCACTTGTCGGGAACCCGGAACCAGCCATGGAGCCCATTAGGATCCGGAATGCCCGTTCTGGTCCATTCCCCCTGAATGACATCACTGCTTGAGATGTATAGTAATAAAGCAAGGTGGGTTCAAAATGCAAATTAAATCGTTACTCAAGACACAGTGCTTCACAATTAATAAGGATAACTATCTTCCTCAGAATTTCTTGTGTTTATATAATACCCCTCTCTTAAAAAGCACAACAAATTACTGGGGGGGGGGGGCTTTAAAAAGGGCCTATCCACCCAAAGAATCTGAAAGGATTACATCACTACTTGGTTTTTTGAGGGGGGGCTGCTTTTTTGTGTGTGTCTTTGACAAGAAATAAAGTTTATGTTAATTTTTTAGGGTCTAAGATTTTAGACAAAGCTGAGTGACTGCACTAAGAATATGAACAAGCGAAGTGGAAGAAAATCCTTCCATTTTCAAAAGGGAAAATACAGTGATTATATTTCATTATAATGGCCTCACAAGCATAAAATAAACTATGTATTAATAACAGCTGAGCTGTCGTCTCGAATGCTGGGAGCAAGGAGTGTGCTATTACAGATAAATCACTGGGAAATATGAGATTATGAGAGGAGATTAAAGGATTAAAGAGAAAGGCTAGAGGAATCTAAGAGTCCATATTGTTTTTCCCCAGCCCGCCAATGTTGAGGTTCCAAAATGGCTACTGCTGCATCCTGCGGTGGGGGGGGGGCAGTCCAGGAGGTCTCCCTGGGTAAGGGAACAATTGTCCTCTTACCTAAGGGTAAGCCTTCCCAGTACAGGGGGTCTACTCAGAACTGTCTTAACTAAACAGCTGGTCCAGGTCCATGTGGACCCATGCTGCAGGATCAGGTCCGGGAAGGGGGATGCTGCAGGTTCAACCATCGCGGCCACCGAACCTGCGCCCTTCCTCAGCTTGATCCATCCATCCCCCACTCCATGACAGCCCCATTCCACCCTCCCCCATTCCTGGCTCCTGCCTCTCCCGCTGACATACCTGCTCCAGTGGGCAGTGGGAGAGCCAATCACACGGGTGAGAAGCCTTCCAACCAGCAGCCCGTTCAGTAGTGCACTGAGGTGCACTGAGGTGCACTGAGCACCTTTTACAACTGGCACTGACTTTTATAGCAGTCAGAGCTAGTGGAAAAGATGTGCCAGGAAATATAGGACTGGGCTCTTAACAGGTAGATTATCCAAAAGAAGAAAAATTTCATACCTTTACATAATTCGTGTTGAAAAGAATTTGTCTTTTCTTGGCAACGAATATGAATTGCATGAGTGCAGAATTGCAATTTTTTAGCACATCATTCTAAATACCAGATTATATTTTTATGAGCAAATTTTCACACCCATTCTCACCATTTGATGCACATCTTGCTAATTTGCAAAAAGCTACAACCTCATTTAAGAACATTTTAAAATGTGTGCATTGGAGTAATGCAGTAGTCCCCAAATTTACCCAGGTTCTAGTGCCCTCTTTTTCCCGCTGCTGTGCCCAGGAAATTATTTGGGGGCCATTAGAAAGTCCAAGATGATGGCACCCAACTCTTGCAAGATCTTGTGTGATCCAAGATGGTGGTGCCCAAATCTCATGAAATCCAAGATGGTGGTGCCCAAATCTCATAAGATCTTGTTCAATCCAAGATGGCAGCACCTTGGAGAACCAGTCAGAGTGACCACTGGGGACATCACACAGTGCCCCTGTGAGTGCACCGTGACGCCTTAAGGTGCCACAGCAAACCACTGGGATAATGTTTAATAAATGTGACTGCTTTCAGAACTTTAACCCATGCTTTAAAAAAAAGTTTTATTTCATTTTATTTTCAGAACATGGATGTTTACCCCTCCTGGAAAATCAAAGTTAGCCATCCTTTTCTTTTACAGTTGCACATTTTTATGGGGTTATCCAACCTATCTGCTTTGGGTAAGTACAATATGTAGCAATTCACAGTACAGTCTCTCATTATCTGCTGGGGTTTGGTTCTGGCACTCCCTCTGATACCAAAAACCATAGGCACAACGCTAATCTGGAGTTAGGCCGACACGTCCCCTTGTGCCAGCTCAGGAGTGTTGCAATCACTTCGTAAAACGCATTTGCACCACTTTTGGAGTCAGGGAGCCTGGCACATGGATGAGCACTATCCGCTCTGAGAGTGTGGTCCAAATGCACTTTACAGTACAATGTGTTTGTGACCCTCTTGGGCTAGCATGTAGGACCTGTGCTGGCTTAACTCCAGGTTAGGGTTGCACCCCACGTTAAATTAAAGCAGTTAAAACAAAACAAAACACAGTCAGGCAGTCAATTAGATCTGTTATTTTCAGTTCACTCCAAGAAAAGTGACCCCCTCTCTTCGCCCTCTCTCACTGAAGAATGGAATGTGAAAGTGATTCCATTCTTCAGCAAGAGAGGTCTCCGATTGAGCTGAAAATAGCAGTTCTAATAGTCTGACTTCCTAACTGACTCCCCAGAAAAGCAGTTTTTAGAACGGGGATATGTTTTTTCCCCTTCTTGAGATTAACAGTCCTTCTTATCTACAGTGGCCATCAGTGTTGAATCAAATCAATATATAAAAAATCAGTATATAAAAAGGTTGGATCTGTATAGTCAAAATGTGTTTCTTCTATGTGACTATTATTCAGTGTACTAATGCTGGCATGGAGAAGAGATGGAAACCTGCCACCTATAAAAGTATTAAGATGATGTGGCCACTAGCCCTACATGTAGTAATGCTGTCTGTTTAATGGATTACATTATCCTTACAACAGAGGGAGTAAAATAAATCAGCACCACAAATGATTTTTATTTCATTCTTTCTGTTGTATCAGAATGACCCCAGTCCA
Source organism: Lerista edwardsae (assembly GCA_029204185.1). Classification (NCBI taxonomy): domain Eukaryota; kingdom Metazoa; phylum Chordata; class Lepidosauria; order Squamata; family Scincidae; genus Lerista; species Lerista edwardsae. The sequence goes on along the minus strand of JAJKFI010000003.1, from coordinate 37,816,024 downwards.
CAAAGTATAGTTCCAGCATATTTGCACTCAGGAATTTGTAATGAAATTGTGCAAAGATTTATGGTGCATTCCTAGGTTTCTGTCTTATTGAACAAAAGATTTCAGTACAGCCATTAACCTTCTGCTTTTAAAAGAGGGATACATTAGCAGAAGCATGCTGGGAGTTTTATGTAGTGATGGTGAAATGTAGAGATGGAAGTGGAATCGTTACTGCTGATAAAACCCATGGTTATCAATATCCTTGGAAAAAGAAATTCAGGTTGATTTCCTAACAGGTCTTTGGCTACTCCAATAGGTATTTGACCTTAGTCTATGAAGGCTGAATTATATTACGATTATATATGCCAATTGTTAAAGGATTACTGAGACATATGTTCCATTAATTTCAGTGAAATGACAGCCAAATAACTCCACTTAAGAGAGGGTTGTGAGTGTTGTGAATATGATAATAACACAGCTCAATTATTGTGTGCTTCACATTCATACTGAATAATAATGTGCACAATGGTTATTTCAGGCCAATGTATAGTTGACAGCTACTTGGCCAGGATCCCAGATCCCAGGCAAATTGCCCTAGGTTTAAAGATTTTAAAGAAAAGGAATATACAAAAAAGAAAACCTGAAAGGGAATGCGCCGTTTTATCTCAGTTCACTCCATAAAATGTAATTTTTCTTAGACTCTTAATGGTGCATATTATCTGGTGTGATATCAGGCTGTGGCTTTCCATTGAGATAATGTTTATAGTTAAATAAATGATACGTGTCTTTCAGAAGCTAGCATTAGCAATATTCACACCACATAAAGATATCAGTTTCTCACTTATCTGAGGTGTGGTATTATGTATTTTCTGCCCTTTAATTGATATAATACTAAGGGCGCACTCCTAACCTGAAGTTAGGCCGGCACAGTTAGACCAGCAAAGTTTGACTGGCATAAGGGGCACCATAAAGTATGTTTGGACCACTCTCGAAGTCAGAGAGGCCAGCACACAGGGGTGTGCCATCTTCCCTGACTCCAAGAGTGGTCCAAACGCACTTTACAGTGGTCCAAACTTTGCTGGCTTAACTGTGCCGGCCTAACCTCAGGTTAGGATTGCACTCTAATACTCCTTATGGCCTAATCCTATCCAGCACTGGCCGAGTGTAGACTCTGCTAGCATTAGCTATAGCAAAAGTGCCACATAGCACTTTTCAATGGCATAGCAGTTTGGCATGCTGGCAGGAAGGGCAGAGCCTTCCGGTGCATTCCAACAGAGGAAGCGGTGCTCACTGGAGCAGGGAAGGTTTGTGCTGAGCAGTGCAGGAGTGGAATGAGACAGGAAGGGGTGGAAATGGTGGCATGGAGTGGGGGAGGGTGGTGACAGGGTGGAAGTAAGTAGATGTGGTCCAGGAGTGGTGGGATCTGTGCACCGGTATGTGCCGTATCCTATCCCCCTTCCTGGGCCTGATCTGCCAACGCAGATCAATGTGGACTTGCACTAGCTATATTGCTGGCTCAGGTCTGAGTTGACTCACTGAGGCTTTCCCTGAGGCAAGGGGACAATTGTCCTCTTTTCCTGAGGATGCTTTCTGCTTGCTAAAGTCTCCCATGGGATGCAGCAGAAGCTGTGCTGGTGTTGCTGCATCAGTGCAAAGGAATTTGGGTAGGATTGGGCTGCCCATATATATAGCCTGATGTCTGTGTTATGGAGGAGGATTGGCTGGGATTCTTGCCTTTATTATGCAATTCTTTACTCAGTTTAAATAAAAAAGCTTCAGGATCGCACCCACAATCTGCTGGAGGGAGTGTTATTGAACAAATAGAAGCATTTTATCCATACTGAAATAAAGTGACAACCTAACTGGAAACAGAATCCAGATCATATTTGGAATATATTTTGAAATATCACTTAAAACAAATGTATTAATATTTTTACATTAAATAAAATATACCCTACCACCAGTGGTGGGATTCAGGGGGTTCGCCCAGGTTCTATAGAACCAGTTGTTAAATGGCTGGGCCCCGCCCACTCCCTTACCTCGGCTGGCTTCGGGGGGGGTTTTGGCTCCGGCTTTATTTGAATCCCACCACTGCCTACCACCCATTACTTGTTTTATTGGTTCTAAAGTTTCCCGTATCCATGATTGGCCTACCTAAGGCAGATGATAGATCTGTAGGCATGGACCAACACCATTACTTCAATATTTTACTCAGTGACTGAGAGCAAAAGCCTATGCAAGTCTACTCAGAATTAAGTTCCATTGTGTGTAACGGGACTTGCTCTCAGGAAAGTGTGTTTAGGATGGCAGCCCGAGATTGTTTTTCACATTGGAAGGCCTTTGTGTCAGGTTACTCATTTCTTGTAATGGTTCCCTACAACAAGGACATAGACATTAATCTATTTTTGTTGCACAGATTATACCCTTATCTTTTAACACCCTGTGGACTGTTCATGCTACCTTCCTGCTTGGCAATGCACTGATGTGGTTTCTCTTCTTAAAAGCTTCTATGATGAATCCTGGTTTGCTTCCTCAAGACACTGATGAATATTACCAGGCTATCAGACAGGTACTTCCCCCTCATATACTTTGCCCCCATTACCATATGCGACTCTTGAACTTGTGCAGTTCCTTCTCCACCACCGCCACTCTCAATCGTAACAGGGAAGGGACTGCATCCTCCAGGCCATAACAGCAGCAGATAGTGATGCCAAGCCCTGTATGTGAGCAAGTGGCAAGAGAAAGAAATCACATAAGGAGGGAGGGGAGAGGTTCAACCAGAGGGGACTCCATGTGTGCACACAAAGCCAAAAAGTATCAAGTTCTCAAGTTCCCCAGAGCCTAGTGCAATGTGACACTGGCCCTGAGCTCCTAAATGGGCCGTATTGATCGGGTGTTAGATTCTGCCATTGCACTTTAATTTCTACCCTGGATGTTTTGTTGTGTTTTTGAAAAGGTGTCTCATTTTAATTACTGGGAGGAGGGCAAAGTTCTGTTGAACAGACTCTGTCATACGTGCCGCCTTGTGAAGCCTCTGCGAGCAAAACATTGCCATGCTATCAACCGCTGTGTGGCTGGGTTTGACCATTATTGTCCCTTTATCTACAACAGTGTGGGATACAGGAACAGGTATGACATTTGCAAAAAGGCTCCTTCTTGTTGCATCTAGAATATTTGCTTGTTCTTTTGAAACTCCTTAGTAATACAGAAACTGTATCCTGTATTCTTTTTCATAAGATTTTCATTGGTATAACTGCCATTTTTAGTAAAAAATGTCACTATAAAGCCACCATATCATCACATTACATTGATCAATGAATGGTAAGCCTTTTTTAGAAGTGGCCCAACAAGTCTTATAATTGTATCTGTCATAAAGTTTCAACAACCAAATCCAAAATTGTGGTGTACAGATGCATATTATCTACAAAGCAACATCCTTGAATGCTGGAATTTCGTGTGTGTCTTTGAGTGTAAACGCCAATGCTCAATATTCTATTACGTCTATGCTACAAATTTAAAATGAAACAAGTGCCATGGCTTCTCTTTTCCCACTCCCAATGAGGAAACTGTATTTCTGTGACACAGATTTGTTGCTACTGTTTGTTATTGAGATGTTGCATAACACAATGTGCACTGCTAGCACCATCCCAGGAGCCCAAGAGTTCCATAAGGAAGCCATGATAGAGAAGTAGCTAGTGTAAAACTACCTGTGCCAGAGCTGTACCTGGCTCTGAGCACACCTGGGGGCCAGGTGACATCACCACGCCCCCAGCGCATTGCTCCACCCCTGTGTGTCACCCAGCCACACCTCCCTGCGCCCAGAATCGTTCCATTAAGGAGAGATATGAGCGCAAGGGAGGGCGGGGGCAAAAAATACACAGGTTGCTCCGCACAGCAGCACTGCGCCGCTGCTGGCACTCATTGCGCCTGTCACCCCCCCCGCTACACTCTCCCTCCGCCTTTGACCTGAGCATCAAAAGCCAATTGAGGGCCCATGTTTTCAATCTACATAATTCAGCGCCGTGTGTGGGTGTGGCAGAGGAGGCAGAACCAAAGTTCTTTAAAAAACGGCTCCATTGCTATTGCAGTGGCGGTGATCCTGCAAATCCTTGAAACCCACAGGCTCCAGCTGCTCAAAGCCCATGGTTTGCAAGCAGCGACGGGATCTACAAACGACCTGGGGGAACGCTGGGCGGGACGTAGGCGGGACAGCCGGGTGATTGGCAGCCCGTCTGCGGCGATCCACAGCTGCCCTGGCCTTGGCGGGACTCCTGCTCGCTGCGGAGGACGGGTGAGGGTCGCGCGGGGTGCCTGGGCGAGCAGCGGTGGGGCACGCTAACTGGCGGCAGCCCCGCCCCCCCCAGGCCAGGACAGCTGCAGAACACTGCGGACGGGCAGCCAATCACGCGGAAGCCCCGCGTAAGTCCCGCCCAGCGTTCCCCCAGGTCGTTTGTAGATCCCGTTGCTGTTTGTAAATGTTTGCGTGATCACAGCAGAAACGGCACTTTTCAAAGAACTCTAGTAGGGCAGTTCTGCCTCACCTGCTACACCCACACTACACAGCCCTGATGTACTTGGCCATGGAAACAGGCTTTCACTTTATATTATACAAGCATCCTGAGTTATGCAAATGACATTGAGGGTGCAATCCTAACCTGAAGTTAGGCCAGCACAATTAGGTCAGCCAGGTTTGGCAGGCAAAAGGGACACTGTAAAGTATGTTTGGACCACTCTCTGAGTCAGAGAGGCCAGCACACAGACGTGCACCATCCTTCCTGATTCTGAGAGTGGTCCAAACAAGCTTTACGGCAGCCAAATTTGGCTGGCCTAACTGTGCCGGCCTAACTCCAGGTTAGGATTGCACCCTGAATTTCAATCACCACTTCACCTACATATATGAGACAGCCTTCAATGTTGAACAAACTTTATAAGGACTATTAAGTCCTGGTAAAGAGTTACTTTTCTATGCAGTAAAAACATTGCTTTGTTTTTGTTTTGCTTCAGGCCATATTTTGTAGGATTCCTCACTACTGTGTGCCTGAACTCTGTAGCAGGAATATATCTGTGCTGGGATTGGTTTGACATCATGGGGTGCAGCATTTTCATTGGAATCGGCTTTCTCTTTCTCTGTGTCATTTCAGTGATTTCAGCAGTAACAGCTTCAATGTGTGTATGTATCTTGGGAGGGTTAACACTAATTGTTCTTCCAACAGGAATATTTAAGCATTGCCAAATTGAGCCTCTCCCATGAAGATTTTTTTTTCCAGGAACAATAACTAAAAGCCTATTTGAAAGATGTTGGACATCATATACAACATTGTTTCTCATACTGTGAGTCATGACCCACAAATGAGTTGCAACTGGATTTTTGGTGGGTCACATAATGCCACCCTGCCAAAGCTTCTGGGTTAGAACATAAGAACATTTAAAAAAAGCCTTGCTGGATCAGGCCAAGGGCCCATCTAGTCCAGCTTCTTTTATCTCACAGTTTGAAAAGTTTGAAAAGCAGTTTATAATATAGCATGGAGAGCTGCCTTTTTTCCAAAAGTAAAAGGTAAAAAATTCCACTGGACAATCTTTGGATCTAAATACCCAGGCAAATCTTTGGATCTAAACTGAAACAGTTTACTAATTTGAAATAAAAAGAAATTTAAGCAGAAAATGCTTTTGAACTTTGCTCAGCCCTCCCGTGGAGATGCGTATGAATGTCATGGAAAGAGATCTATCAATTTGGATTAAGGCACATTGATTGGATCTATAATCGTATGCTTCTTTAGGTTTTCTACATACTGCCTGAGACAACTGTGCTATAAATGTTAGAATTGCACATAAACCTGTGCAGCTTTCTCATATAAATAGCCATATTCCCTCGTCAATAGGTTTAACACAAGATGCTGCTGTCAGAAAGATTACAGATGGACTTGGAACTAAACTTGGATAGAACTGCTAATGCCCTCTAGTGTGTCTTTACTGAAAGCCAGCCAGTTAAAAATAGTGTACTTACTCAAAGGGATTTCTGAGTATGCTATTTTTAACTGGCTGATTCCAGCTGAGATTTTAAATCCCGCCGTGGGTGCTAATATAAATTGTACAGCGAATAAAAAGACAGCACACACGATGGAAACTACAGTACAGTTGCATAGGATAAGTTGTAACAGAAATTTGGGAAACCCACTGCAAATAAATATTTAACTGTATTTACAAATATACAGACTGTATTTATACACAAACTATTTACAAAGTTTTACAAAGAGATATAAAGGTACCTGGCAAATATTAACTCAGAGCGCAATCCTCACCAGGAGTTAGGCCGGCACAGTTAGGCCAGCAAAGTTTGGCCAGCACAAGGGACCGTAAAGTATGTTTGGACCACTCTCAGAGAGGCCAACACAAAGGCATGCACCATCCTCCCTGACTTGGAGAGTGGTTCAAACGCTCTTTACGGTGGCCTTTGGGCCGGCCAAACTTTGCTGGCCTAACTGTGTCAGCCTAACTCCAGGTTAGGATTGTGCCCTCAGTGACTTAACACATTTTTAAGGACTATTTAATGTTAGCCTATCAAGTTTTGATAATATAAATAGTATACTTGAGGAGAGAATGTATCAGTTGGCGGTTTGGATTATTTTATATAGAATATTGAGTTTTCTATCATCTGATGACAAGACAGTCAGATTTCAATGGATGAACTTCCATTAGATGACAAACTGTCAGCGCAATCCAAGCTGGGAGCTCTGTTAGTGGAGCTCTGTTAGTGGAGTCCAGCAGAAGGTGCTGCAAACATGCTGTAAAGTACATTCGCAACACTGCGCAAGCAAGCAGTGCCAGGGGAGCAGCCTGTGCCACTCTGCCAGACCTGCATTCAGATCCTAGTCACCAGAGCAGGCGGGTAAGGTACCAAGCGGCACCAGGGGTGTGGGGAGGATGGCAAGGTGGTGGGGATGGGGCGTTTCTGGGTAGGGAGGGTGGAAAAGGGGATCAGGGCAAGGAGGGGGTGGAATTAGCCTCCTCTGCCTATCCTGCCCTCTTTCCCAGGCCAGGCAACTTTCCAGTGGGCTAAATAGCTGGCAGAGATCCAATTAGCCCCATATGGCAGGCAGGGATGTTACTCGGGGTAAGGGGAAAAATATCCCCTTACCCCAAGGAGATCTCCAGCTAGCATTGAATACAGCGCAGGCCATGCAGCCTGGCTGCACCAGCATGAGTTAAGATTGTGTGCCCGAAATATTTATTAGGGAACATTTCTTCAGAGAAAGAGGATATTCGTTAAATTTTACTTTAAAAAATAATAATTTCACAACATATGTGGTTAGCGTGTGGATGGATAATTTTTTGTGGCAATCACGTGCCTTTAGATAATAAGCAGTGCAAACAGGTTGCATGTAAAGCTGAAAGGAAGCTAAATACTTCATTTCCTTTTCTAAGGTTTATATGGCAGCAGTCAACTTAACTACCACAGAGTATCTCAAGCCCACAAAATATACCTACCTTCTGAACCATCAAGGAAAATTCTTCAATCCGTTTGATAGGGGAATTATACCGAACATTATGGAATTCTTCCACCTCATCCAGCCTCTATCAGAGAATGAACTGAAAAGAGCAGTGCTTATTTCAGTCTAAAGACTATTAAAGACTTGTAAATACAGAGTAACTCAGGGCCCAACCCTATCCGGACTGCCTTAAACCTTATCAGTTAAGCTACTGGTATCCATGCAGGCTGCTTTTGAGGATAACCTTTCTCCAACAATCATTTCTTATGAAAAAAGTATTTGATATTACTGTTTACTACTGTAATGTTTACTAACATTTGCACGTGCCTAGTATTTTTATGTATCCCAGTAGTCATGTATGGCTGTGAGAGCTGGACCGTAAGGAAGGCAGAGTGCCGAAGAATAGATTCTTTTGAATTATGGTGTTGGAGAAGACTCTTGAGAATCCCCTGGACTTCAAGGAGATCCAATCGGGCAATCCTACAGGAAGTCAAGCCTGATGGCTCCCTGGAAGGACAAATCCTGAAGCTGAAGCTCAAGTACTTTGGCCACCTCATGAGAAGAGAGGGCTCTTTAGAAAAGACCTCATGCTGAGAAAGATTGATGGCAAAAGGAGAAGGGGGAGACAGAGGATGAGGTGGTTAGATAGTGTCACCAAAGCAATGAACATGAAATTGGACGAACTCCGGAAGCTAGTGGAGGCCTGGTGTGCTGAGGTTCATGGGGTCGCGAAGAGTCGGACACAACTTAGCGACTGAAGAACAGTATTTGTATGTATTGTATTGACACACCTTTGTATTTGCATGTATTGTATTGACACGCCTTTGTATGTGTATAGATCATTGATACTTCGTACATGTACAGATCATGAAGAGCCAATTTTAAACTTTTACCACTCGTGTTTGGATCTGACACTCTGCTGGTGCTGACTGCAATAAGGCAGCCAAAGCAAGCCGCAAAAGGTGCTCCATCAGCTACTGTCGGCAGCTCTGGCAGGAAGGCCTATGCCTTCCCACCTACATTGTCACATCTCCTGTCAATCATCATAGCAGATGAAATAGAAGGTGTGGCAGGAGGGCAGAATGGGAGCAGGGAGAGACAAAACAGTGCAGGAAGGAAAGGGAAGGGAGCAAGGGATGGATGGATCGGGCCCAAGAGGAGGGCAGGATCAGTGGCAACAGTACCACTTAATCCTCTTTCCAGGCCCAATCCTGCAGCGTGGGTCAACACAGACTAGCCACGGTAAAATAGGTGTCGCAGGTCCCAGAGGCTTATTCCTGGATAAGGGAATGATTGTTCCCTTTCCTAGAGACCAATGTCGCTGCTTCCCTGCCATAGGATACACCAGTCACCATTTTGGCACCACTACATCAACCGGGGCAGAAAGAATGAAATTGGCCTACCAGTCTTCCTTTCCCCAAATATTGGTGCGATGGAGGTGTGTACCAACCTTGAAAGAGTGCCAACTAAAAGTTTGAAAACTGGCTTAATTTACCAACTTCTGTATATTGAATACATGGAGTTTAGGGGACAGCAACTGAAATTTGTTAGTAAAATAGATTCTCCCTAATTAATGTTATGAAATCAATATATAACATGGCTATTCACGAATATAAATATTTTCATTTGATTTGATTACAGTTTTGTTATGTCATTGTGATAGCTTTTGTTTGTTGAATTACACTCTCATACATCTTTGAAAAAAGGGCAAAGATAGGATTGATTTATTAAAACCTGGTCACCCATTTTAAATTTCTATAATAGCGAATTATAAGCAAATCTACAAATGTGTTTCAAAATGTTATGACAGATTATATATTGAGTTTTGCATGGTGCTGGCAGAGCTACAGAGGCGGCTGGAGCAGTTACCAGCTCAAGGGCAGGGGAGGCCTGGGAGGCAGTGAAAGGGTTGAACAGCGTGGGAGGTGGATCAGGCCTGGCAGGAGGGTGGGATTCGCAGCACCAGCATGTGCCATATCCAAACACTCTTCCTGGGCGAGATCCACCTGCACCGATCCATGCAGATTTGCATGAGAGATATTGCCGGTGCAGGTTAGAGTTGACCTGTTGTGGCTGCTGGGTCTTGTGCCAGGGCAAGGAGACAAATGCCCCCTTACCCTGAAGAGACCTCCAGCAGCCAAAAATGCCAGTGGGATGCAGCATAGCCTGTGCCTGCACCACTGCATCACTGTGTGGGGATTTAGGTAGGATTGTGCTGTAAATTTCTTTTAAAAGCCAGGCAATCTGATTAAAAATCTAATCAGCGAACTACAGGTTTTCTGTTCAACACTAGGTGGTGCTGTTTTGCTTTTAAATACTGTTCACTTGCACATGTCTCTGTTGGAGGGAGGGAGGGACTCGTTAAAAGTATATTCAAATACAATTCTGGATATATTTCAGGATTCCGATTTCCGATTCTCCTCTTGTGAGCTTATGATATTGCAATCGACTTGCAATAAAGTTGTGTGACCCTTATGCCAAGTTGATCAAAGCCATACACAGCACTGTCCTATCAGGTTTACTTGGAAGTAAATTCAACTGTGTACTTCCAGATGCACGCATCAGATGGCAGTCTTACTATTTTGTGCCTACAGAAAAAGAAACAAAGCAACAGAGATTAAACGTTTTATTAGGATCAACTTTTGGTAAAACAATCAGTTGTGATCATTTTTAATAGGGTAAACTCTAGGGTAAACTCTCGCTTGCTTGCCCTGAATATTCTACTGCAGCATTGATCTTGGAGTGTAAATCCTCCCCACCAAGCATGTCAATTGTGCAATCGTTTTCTTAAAAAACTTAATTAAAAACAAAATTACAACAGCTCGGGGACATCAGTTGTTTTGCTGCAGGAAGGTTAAAAAAAAAGAGAGATTTGTTTAATGTTCCCCTATCTTTTTAGGAGGGGACGCGGTGGCGCAGCGGGTCAAACCGCTGAGCTGCAAGCTTGTTGATCGGAAGGTTGGCAGTTCAAAACTGCACAACGGAGCGAGCTCCCATTGCTTGTCCCAGCTCCTGCCAACCTGGCAGTTCGAAAGCACCTAAAAATGCAAGTAGATAAATAGGTACCACTTTGGTGGGAAGGTAATGGCGTTCTGTGCACCTTGGCATATAGTCATACTGGCCACATGACCACAGAAGCTTGTCCTAGGACAAATGCCGGCTCTACAGGCTTAGAAACGGAGATGAGTACTGCCCCCTACAGTCGGTCACGACTAGACCATTCGGTCGTGGGGAAACCTTTACCTTCTTTTAATCTTTTTAATAGGCATTCCAGTATCCATGAATAACTGAAACTGTGGATACCAAATCAGTGGGTACTGGGACATGTCTGTGCTATGTCCTATACAGCAATGCTGTTCATGTAGGAACCTTGTTACATGACAGGTAACTTGATAATGAGATTTGAATCCTGGTATCCTACATTCACGCGCATCTGGCACTCTCCCCACCTCCCCCAAATTATATATTATATAGAAATGCAATAAAGTAGCACTCTGTAGCTATTTATAGGATGTGATTACCCTATGCCTGCCTGATCAAGACTCAACAAAAATAATCCTTGTCAGTTGCAAATGTTAAAGGATTTGCAGGAAATGGGTGAAAGTCAATTTTCATTTGTTCGAAGTTTTATTTTCAGCTCCAAAGATATATCTATCACTTCAGTGGATATATAAATATAAAAAAGAAAGGGAGCAAACTCCAGTGAAGATAGTATGAAATAGATGCCAAATAAACAGTATGAAATAGTATGAAATAGATGCCATACTATGAATAGTATGAAATGAGTAGAGATGCCTAGGATTGGACTCTTCTTTTTCTCATTTACAGATCTTGTAAAGATCTCATTTACAGATCGTGCAAAGGTGTCTTCATTTTCCTCTTCCACTTTTTCCTATTCCCCTCCAACCCACCAAATCCAATACTGCAAGACCTCACATAATTAACAGCCCAGGATAACCTTTTTTCCTTCCACTGTATGCACTTCTATCTTTGGAAAACAATGAAATCTGTGCGCACACACACGAAGTTTTCTTCCACTCATTTTTGTAACCAAAAATGTCTGGTGTCAATAAAACTGGTTTCTTTAATCTTTTATAATACTCCATTATAGAAGTTACATACAGTATTTTTACAAGAGTTACATGTTTTTACAAGAACTGGTGTGCATGTTTCTTCAGTTCAAAGTTCTAAAGTAAAAACCCACCAGTGTTGTCGCTAAGGCATTTGCTACCTGGAGCAAAGAAGAAAAAAACCCTCCACAACAAAATCAAATTTAATGTATTAAGTGAATAAACACATACGAAGTTTTCTGGTTAATTGGCCATAACTTTTGATAGAATGCCACAGATAATGCTAACTGGGCAAGAGGCACTTTTTTAAGTGGTGTTCTCTTATATTTAGCAGGGGGAGAGTAATTGTGCCTATTCACCCCTGCGCAGTGTCTTTTTCTAGTGGCTGTTGTGGGTGGTGGTCTATATTTTTTAGATTGTGAGCCCTTTGGGGACAGGGAGCCATTTAACTTTATTATTTGCCTGTAAACCGCTTTGTGAACCTTGTGTTGAAAAGCGGTATATAAATACTTTTGATTGATTGATTGATTGATTGATTGATTGATTGATTGATTGATTG
>JAJKFI010000003.1:37780478-37803919 GCA_029204185.1 Lerista edwardsae | reverse complement strand
TTGATTGATTGATTGATTGATTGATTGATTGATTGATTGATTGATTGATTGATTGATAATCCAACGCAGTTTGGTTCCTTGCATTCAGCATTAAATTACCTTTCCAATGATATATACCTTTATGGCATTATAATGGAACGAAAACATTCTAATGCTTTCACAGTTTTGGCCAAGCTCAGCTTATTGCCCCCGCCCTCAAAAAGCTTATTGCCCGGTACAATTGCTATCCCCTACACCCGCTTAGCTATGCCACTGAAATCCACCACACATTCTCATCACAAAAGTGCAGTTTATGGAATTGTGGATTTTGAGCATGTGCAGAGTTCAGCAAGTTATTGGTACATACAGGAAAGGCAGTTGTGAGCGAGAGAGTTTATGATTATGCAAATCATAATATTATGATTCCAATTATTATAAGATCCCAGCCAGGAATGCAGAAGGACAGTTTCCTGCTTCTACACAAAAGCCACACAGACAAGTTATATACTAAAGCAGCACAGACGCCAAGAGCGTCTGCTGCCGCACTGGCTACTAAACCACACTTTGACAGCTTTAATAGGAAAACAAAGCAGTAGACAATATTTCTCTAAGCTCATTAGGAAGGGCAGCTTCACATGTACAGGTTCGGGCTTGTTTTGCTCAGCACCATGCAGAGGTACATGTGCAAAGCAAGACACCGCAATAATATATAGCAAAGTACTTCCATCTTGTTTCAAGGCACTTTGCAGGCTCTCAATAAGTGAACTGGTAGGTTATAAATCTTTCAAAAAAAAATCAAGCTATCAAATTGCAGTGCTAGCAAAAAGCCATAGTGCAATTAAAAAGAGCCAGAGTATCCTAGTTCGTGCATATTCCTTACTGCATGATTGGCGGCAGGTGGGGGAAGGCATGCAGGCAAACACAATTCTATTGCCCTGAAGGTTATTTAACCAAGGACAACAAGCACATGTTGAGTGTAACCCCTGCTAACTGGGCAAGAGGCACTTTTTCCAAGTGGTGTCCCTCTTATATTTAGCAGTACAGGGGGAGAGTAACTGTTCCTTTTCCCTAGTGATTTTCTAGTGGCTGTTGCTGGTGGTGTTCTACATTTTTTAAGATTGTAAACCCTTTAAATGGACAGGGAACCATTTAACTTTATTATTATTTGCCAGTAAATTGCTTTGTGAACTTTTTGTTGAAAAGTGGTATACAAATACCGTTGGATTAATTTTGCTGAAAAGAGCACATTCATATATGAATTACCCATGGATGCAGGGGTCTATCCCTGGTCTACTCACTATTTTGCTGAGAAAACTTTGCATGCATGCATACCATTCCCAATTGACACAAGACACATGTTTTGTGTTCAGATATCCATACCTGGGTAACTATAAAAGAAAGAAGCAACCCAAGTCTCTGCTTCAGTTGCTCATAAGACCCAGGGGGCAGAATTGTCTTCTCTCGCTCCCTCAAGGGAGGCTGGCACTCCAATCATGATTGCTCAGAATCCCAAGTATGTTTTGCAAATCTGACATAAAAGGATGTGCTTATTGTGGACATGTTTGGGGACATTTTTATGGTGCCAAGGAGAAGCTGATCTCTCTCTTCACCTGCCTAGAAGAGTCTTTAGAAGGAATGAGAGATCCCATTTTATTTCACGTTTCTGCTCTGTGCAAGCCCAATGAATGCTTTACAATCATGGTGCTTTCCTTAGTTTCAAACAGATAAAGGCAGATCTAAATCTATGGAGCGTACAGTTGAAGTTTGCTTCCCAAACTGTGGGTTGCAGCCTACTCCTGGGTCATAACCTGATTGTTGGCAGATCGTAAGACTGACAAGCTGATAGCTGAGAAGGAAAATGCATTGAGCCCTATGCAAAGTGAAACTTAAGAGACACATGCACATTTAGTCATGAATAGGTGAGCGTGCCTCAGTCCAAAGACTGGCCAAGAGGAATGCAATGCCAGCAAATGAACGCCACACCACCAGAATGGTCCTGATCCAATGAACACAGATTCCAGAAACCTATGGAGAAGGAATTTAACTCCTTTTGTCTATATGGGGCTGCGTACCAGCTGTACATAATTTTATAGTTATTTTACTAGATCTTTAGACCAGATGTAGTTCTACACTGCTTTCTAACATTTCTTAGTGTCATTTCTTCCAACCAATATTTTTAATCGTAATCCAAGAAGTATTTATTATTATCATTATTATTATTATCATTATCATTATTATTATTATTGCCTCTCTGAGCAGCAAAATTGGAATACCATCTTCATAGTACTATATACTATGTATAGTATACTGTACATAATATACTATAGTATCCTGGTAACACTGGTATTTAAGTTCTTTTCTCTTGGAGTAATCATTACAGTAAACATAAATTTGTTATCACAAACACAATAAAATAGCTGTCACATTTTGTAGTCAGCACCTTCCCCTTCTCTGCCATAACCCCTTACAGGGAATGCAAAATCTTCCTTTTTGACTTTGTGGTCCACAGAGTGAGGGGAAGCTGAAACTAAGGGTTACTGGAGGAAGCTTCCAAGCTAATTGCCTAGTGCTAAAGTCATTGCCCGGCAGAAAGCCTTGAAAGGCCAGGCTGGAAGTGCAGCTGGCCCTGGTTTTGCTAATTAGGAGAGAAGCCAGGAATGGGAAGGTTTAGGGGGGAGAGAGAAAGTCTCAGGCAGAGGAAGAAACAGGGGAACGAAGGAAAGAAAGAACAGAGAGGAATGGAAAAAACAGAGGAGGAGTTGGGTTGGAGACTGCAGCAGAGAGGTACAACTGGGAGAAACCTGGAGCCCAGGAAAGGAGGCAGAGAGCAGAAGCGTAAAAGGGGTGGAGCCAGAGGAGCACCTGCTCCAGCTGCTGGCTAAATGAGGGCGCAGGATTGGGATAGGCAGCCTTCCCTGTCCCCGAAGGAGGAAGTGCTGGAGAGATCGTGCGCCCTCCTCCTCCCAGGAGATGTGCGCGATCTCTCCAGCACTTCCTCCTTCAGGGACAGGGATAGGCAGCCTCAAAGGCATCTCCCCAAAGCCTTCCCCACATCTCCCCAGAGGAGGGGGCGCGCGTGATCTCTCCAGTGCTTCCTCCTTTGGGGACGGGGAAGGCTGCCTATCCTGCCCTGGGGGCACAAATGGGCAGAGTTGTGACGTCACTGCTCCAGACGCTGGGGTAGAACATTACGGCTCTGGCAGACAGACAGGATGTGGACGAGATAACATGGAACGGTGTGGGAGGCTACAGAAAGATAGGGGAAGAAAGCAAACATGGGAAAGGGAGAACCCTAGGGCCCTATCCAGTGATGTCATGCAGGGGGTACGCGGGGGTACGCGAGTACCGGTTCCTAGAATTATGGCTGGCCCCGCCCATTCGCCCACCCACTTGCCGACTCCGCCCCCTGCAACGTTTGAATTTCCTGCACGTTCTCAGAGCCAGGCAGGCAGCGAGCGGAGACTTGCCTTGCCTTGCCACTGAAAAATGAGCTGCTCTGGGGTTTTGGAACTGTTGGGTCACTTTAACATGATGCCAGGCCTCCTTAACATGTTATGGGGGTGCTGTGGAATACTGTTGCAACTGTTGGGTCAGTTTAAAATTGTCTGAGGCCTCAAAAAGGGCTTTTTCCATGTCACTTCCTGCCACAACATCACTTCTGGCTTATGACGTCACTTCCGGTGGGCGGGTCCCAACACGTGCCAATCAAAAGTGAGTACCTGTTCTTAAATCATTTATATGATACCACTGGCCCTATCTTGTTGGGCGTGCAGGATTAGGTCCCCACTCCTAGAGCAAGCCCCCATCTGGACTTTCACCGCAAGGAGCAGACCAGCAGCCCAAAGCAGGAGCCCGCGTGGAAGCCAAAACCGGGGCTTATCTAGAGCCTTTGTTTGAGCCCAGGTAGAGGGACAATGCTTGGCCCACTGTATGAAGAAGAATGACAGTGAGGCAAGGCAATGATTGCAGGGACAACCATCTTGCTCTGTACCAGTTTGTTGTTTGAAAGTGATTTGCAGTGTGGAAACATTTAGAGCTGCTGTTTTCAAACTGCGGGTCTGAGGCCCACCTGTGAGTTGTGACCTAATTTTTGGTGGTTTGTGAAACTGACAGGGCAGAATAGACTAGGTGCATCAAGGGTTAAAAACGCTGCTACTTGGGGCAGCGGAGCGCTTCTGCCCAATCATTATTATAGCCACATCCCCTTGGCATGTATAAATCAGGCAGTGGCCTCTAAAAAGTTTGGGAACTATGATTTAGAGCTCAAGCCTATGCAGGCTTACTCAGAAATAAGTCCCCCTGTGTTCAATGGGACTTACTTCCAGGAAAGAGTGCACAGGACTGCAGCCTTAGTCCAAATAAGCAAAAAGTATAATAATAAACCCACAACTGTTTACATTTTCTTTTACAATAATTCATTTTGCAAATGTCCCATCATTTGTGAAGGACTAGAATAGAGATGAGATTTGCACTTTGACTGTGGTTACTCCACAGTGCCACAGGATGCAGTGAGTATAGTGGCATAGCTGGCCAATCATGCACTTTTTGATATATACCCCAGAATGATGGTTTAGCACATTAAAGTTATGCAATTATTCCAAAATCCAGACGCCTTCTTGTCCCAAGCAGTCCAGATAAGGGATACTCAACCTGTATCATCAGTACTCAGATATGACACTCAGCAGGAGACAGGCCCATAGGTGCTTTTGCTCCTGAGCTTAAGCAGATTTACTCAGAAGCAAACGCCACTGAGTTCCATGAGCTCTAGCCAGGGTGGTGTAATGGTTGGCAAGTTGGACTTACCTGGAAGAGTCAAGTTCAAATCCCCCTCAGCCATGAAGTTTCCCAGGGGGCCCTTGGGGCAGTCTCTATCAGCCTCACCTACTTCAGGGCCAGCTCCAGGAGCAGTGGGGCCCTATGTGGGGCATTCCCGTGGGCTCCCCACCCCAGCCCATTGTTGTTGTTGTTCAGTCACTAAGTCGTGTCTGACTCTTTGCGACCCCGTGGACCACAGCACGCCAGGCTGTGTTCTCCACTAGCTTCCGCAGTTCGCCCAATTTCATGTTCATTGCTTTGGTGACACTATCTCATCCTCTGCCGCCACCTTCTCCTTTTGCCTTCAATCTTTCCCAGCATGAGGGTCTTTTCTAAAGAGTCCTCTCTTCTCATGAGGTGGCCAAAGTATTTGCACTTCAGGATTTGTCATTCCAGGGAGCAATCAGGCTAGCCCAACACAACAAGAAAAGCGTTTATGCTGCTGCACATGGCACCTGGAAACAGTTGGTGGTGACGCAATGACATCACTGCCAACTGCTTCCAGGAGGCCCATTTTGGGCAGTTTGGAGGCAGGTGCAGGTGGTGGTGGGGCCAAGGTAAAGCTGCTCGGCTTGCCCCACTGACCTACAGTTCGTACAGATCCCGGCTACAGAAGCAGGCGATATACTCTCTGCGCTAGGGCTGGGCCCACAAAGGGTGGGTCCCAATGTGATAACATTGGTCAAGTTGACTTAAGGCCGGCGCTTACCTACTTCACAGGGTTGTTGTGACGACAAAAGGCGCGGGAGAAATTATGTACACCACCCTGAGTTTCTTGGAAGAAGGGCGATATACACATGTAAATAAAACTAACGAATAACTCTACTCCACGACGTTTGCATAGGTAGCTTTGCTTCCAGCATGGTGGCAGATGGGTAACCGAAGTTCCGACCTCGCTGAGTGGATTCCGGGGGACTTTAAGACCCAGGAGAATAGGGGCGGATGGGACGAGCGAGGGCGGAACAGCTCCCACCTGCTTTGCTGGGTTAGCCTGAAAACTTATTCGGAGAAGAGTTTGTCGTTCCGCAGCTTTTTTGCCCGGCTGTATTTGGCCAGGAATTCCTGCCTGCAACCTTGGAAGCAGGCAAACGAGCCTGGAAACGGAGCTCGCCCGAAGAGGCCAAGATCGCCGCGTCTTGCAGGCACCGCAGTGTGCAGAATCACGGACTTTCCCCCGTCGCGGGCAGGGGCCGCTCCCACCTCTCCGCCCTTTCGCCGTGACCGCTGCCTGGGCGGACGAGCTGCGAGGTCTTGCATGAAACCCGATGGATTCTGCGGGCGCGGCTTTGCACGCGGGCAATGAGGAGAAAGAAGCCGGGGCTCCTTCGGCAGCATGTTCCGCGCGGGCAAGCTCAGCATCCCGAAGCCGGTCACCAGGAACCTGGAGGATCTGGACTCCGTCGAGAGTATTCTGCTGCACAGGTCAGTGGGAAGCTAAAAGGGGGCCTCTCGCGTTGCCCCTAGTGGAGCCGTTTTCTGCTCTTGCCTGAGACCTGCGCGGTCCGCGTGATTTGCACCGCACACACTTCAGACCTCCTTAATACAACTGATTGATACAGAAGATCTCCTCCTAACCCCCACTCCACACACACACACCCGCAGCCTTTGGCCATCATTCACAACTTTACTTGATCTGGTGATTCTCACGCTTTCTACCGTCTTTTCTATGGGGAAACCCCTTCACGTCACAGAACCTCTGCACATTGCAAGAAAAGATGCCGGGATACTTTCTCTACGGCATTCTCAGGCTGGGTTTGAAGCAGAAGGGGGTGGGAGTACGTGCGGTAGCATGGACTGCGTGACTTTAAACTGCAGGTGGCGGATCACATTTCTAATGGTTCCCTGTTTTTCAAACAACACCTGTGCCCTGCCAATAGAAAACTAGCATATCAGGGAGAGAGTTAGTACTTTTCTTGCAGACATATTAATTTGCTGTATTTGGGAAGTGTAAACATTCAAAAAGGTCCCTTCTAGACAGGGGCTGGCCCCAGAGGCAGATCTAAGGGAGGGCAAAGCTCTAAGTTTTGCAAAAAGCCTTACCTTGCAGTGGAAATCATTCCTCTCCTGCACCGTTTTAGCCAATCCTCACAGGGAAAAGCAACATTACATCTTGGCGTTGCTTACTGGCTACAGCAACAAGGGAGAGGAAGAATTTACATGACAGGGTAAGGCTTCTTGCAACACTTAGCGCTTTGCCCTCCCTGTAGATCCGCCTCTGGCTGGCCCAAGACCTCCTGGTGCCTGAGGTGGCATGCCATGTGGTGCCCCCCTTACCCAATGGTGTGCCAACCTCCTCTCCTCCCACTCTCCAGTATTGTAGCTCAGAACCCCCCTCTTCTGAGTTCCTCTTCCTCTCTTCCTCTTCCAATCCAGGAAGTGAAAGGAGAAAGAGGAGCAAAGGACAAGGAAAGTTGGCAGAGCGAGATGGGCATGCCCCATCAAACTGTTGCCTGATGCAACTGCTTCATTTGGCCTCCTGAATGGGCCGGCCAGCCCTGCTCCTACCTATAATCCAAATGTCTGTCCTGCCTGCTCAGCATTCAACTGCTGCATTCTGCTCCATGCACAGTCCAACAGTCCAACAACAGGGCTGTCCCATCCATGAGACTGAGGGTTCAATCCTATCCAACTTTTCAGCACCCATGTGCCAATGGGGCGTGTGCTGCATCCCGAGTGTGTGGGGGGGGGGGGAGGAGGCAGCCACAGAGGTTCTCCTCAAGGTAAGGGGGTGTTTGTTCCCTTATCTTGGGACTGCATCATGGTTGCATGAGCATTAGAAACATGGACACGATTGGGCCCTGATTCAGGTGGTCACCTCAGCCGATTGGCAAGAGGTGCCCCCCACTCCCCAGCTCACTGCTTGTCTTCCTCCCACTCCCTGGGTTGGAAAGGAGGAGGGGGCCAGAGCAGAAGAGAAAATGGAGAGGGGAGTGGTGGGCTGGAGTGTTGGAGCCCAACATTTTCCTCCCCTCACTACTTTCTCTTCCAGTTCACCCCCCCCCTCTTCCTTTTCCAATCCATGGAATGGGCAGAACAGAGACCAATCACCAGATAAAAGGGGGAAGCATTTGGCACCTGCCCCAAGTGCCAGGAGGTTTTCAGCCAGCACTGTGCAAAGCCAGAAGGCTTGGGTCTTACTGTCACTCTGCGTGACACATCCAAGATTCCCCTGTGCATTGTAGAAGTAGGAAAGGAAGTTTGCAAAGAAGGAGTACTGCTCTTCAAGGAGCAGAGTCCTGCAAAACTTCTGCAAAGAAGGAGTTTTGAAGGACTGCTGAAAAGCTTCTGTGGAAGTCCAGGGCTCTCTGGAACACTAATTCAAGCCCTTCCTCCCTCCCCCACCACACGTTTGAGGATATGGCACCAATCTTGACTATGCACTTTTAAAGAATAGCTAAAAGATGGCATTCCAGCTGTGTGTGCTTTTGTATGGAGAAAAGATTAACCTCGGCTTTAATAATTGTGAGTCAGTGGTAAGTTACTGGAAATTAACCTCAAAGGTTTTTTTAAAAAATATATAATGAATGACTATAGGGATGTTTTGTAATACAGAGCTTTAGATGAATGGGAATGTTATATTTCTGGATCATAGCATGTTTCTCTGTAGTTGTATTACTTGCTCAGTTGAATGAACTCAAATCCTGTACCTTTATCCTTTCTGTTTCCTGAAAGGCTTCTCTTTTAACAAAGTATTAAAACTTCTGAAGGCTAACACATGGCAACTGAGTAAAGTGTGATTTAATTATTATAGGTTACAATCTTGTACCTGGGAGGAAGTCTCTTTGAATTAAATGGGTCTTATGAGTAGACATGCATAGGATTGTGCTCACAATTGATTTGTTTTTCCAGATTGCACTGTGTCACAAAAAGACAAGTGGGATTAATATATGTATAAGGAAGTGGTTCTCAAGCTTTTTAGCACCAGAACCACTTTTTAGAATGACAATCTGTCCAGGACCCATGGAAGTGATGTCATGGCTGGAAGTGCCATCATTGTGACACTAGAGTCTGCTTTCTTGAGAATGCAACAATAAGTTGGGTTACTTCTCAGCCACTTTCCAGTAGCAAAGTGAATCAGAAAGACAAAAGCCTATTTACAACCTTGACACAAGAAAAACAACCACACAGCCCGCCCTTTCCAGCATCCCATTTTCCCATATTTTCAATACGGCTGCTCTAGGTGCTCCACGACCCACCTGAAATTGGCTCATGACCAACTGGTGGGTCCTGATCCACAGTTTGGGAACCACTGCTCTAAGGTATACATGCTTCTTTGCATCACCTAACTGTGATGACAAACAGCAGTGTTGTAATAACTTGTCTTTAATTCCTGGTCTAGACAGAACTGAAAACAACAACACACCAAAGCTCAGAAATGCTGCAGGAAATCTCTAGTGAGCTTTTCTTACAGTCTGTGCAATAAAGGAATCTTCTCTTGTTGTTCTCATATCATTAAATTTATAGACCCTAGTGCTGGATGTACCACTCAGAGTGGAACTTCTGTGTAACAGGAGACAAGTAATACTGCTTAAACAACTAGCAATTCAGCACAGCTACTGCTTAACAAGACCACAAGAAATTAAAGCCAAGAATGGTAGTTTTTAAAATTACACATTATGTCTGGTTGTAACTCATCATTTGAACAATCTGTTACCACTTTGAGATTTAGCCAGGGGACTAACTAATGAAACACTTTTTTTAGTGTTTAATGAAAACAAGAGAATGCTATAGCATTCTCGTTACAAAAGTTGCATAATATTAAAACAATGTTTAAAGTATTCTACAAAGTTGGCAGTTAACAGGAATAGAGTGAAGATGATAATGATATAAGAAGGCACTGGAATTGAAGCCAGTAGGATGTGGATGTTAAAATCAACTGCAAGGGAAGGGGAAAAAATGGCAACGTTTAATTCAACCTGTTGATAGGTTAATCTTCACTTGTTGCATCTTCTTGTGTGTAGCACAGAATATATTATAGATACTGTTCTTAAGCTCCTGTGGAATGATCCCACAGGTGTTATTGAAACAGAGTAGTCATGGTTTGAGAATTCATCTGAATCTGCATTCATACATTTGGAACTTTCTTGTTTTTAAAAAGCTAAGTGGGTACAGATAGACCAATGAAATATGTAGTCCTTGTGGCAGTGAAGCTTTGCCATGAGTAGTCTATGGGTCAGCCTAGAGCCAGAAACAGAAGTTCCATGACAGAGACAAAATTAGGTTACAGGTTGTTCCTACACAAGAGTTCTGTGAAGCTTACTCTCCTAAATAATAGTTCATAGGATTGCAACCTTTAATTCCATTGTGGAGCAGGGAAAGAAGAAGCTATCACTATGATTTCTGCCTCATTCCCTATCAATCTTCTAGTTCTAAGCTGTTGCAGCTGATTGTGGAAAGAAGATATGACTCTCAAAGTGGATCAGGTGTGGATAGGATTGCAGCCACAGTTGCAATCTGTGGGCAAGTATCTGTAATCACCCATATTGGGAGGGAAGGGAAATGTACAAAGTGAGCCCCACAGAATCCCCCCTCCTCAGTGAAGGTAGGTGTGGACCTCCCCCCAGTCATGGCATATCGTTCAGGGTGGAGAGGTAGACTTGCCTGGTTTTCAAAATGACAATAAGGGATACACAGGTATCGGGATAATGCTTTCTATCAAACCACTCCATGGTTACCAGAAATAATATAAAAATTATGCAGTTAGCCCTGGTGAGGCAACAGCAGCAGAATTTTAGAATGGGATTTTTAAAGTCCCGTTCAACATTGAATTAATTATCTTTACTATGTTGCGAATAGACTCAAATGTGACCTGTGATTTTGCTGGAGAGGTGGGAAACGTTTCCTACCCAGCTGCCGGGGTGGGGGCTTGGCTTATAGCCTGAATTGTAGCTGCAATCTTGAGTACCTGTGAGCAAGTCTAACTGTACTCACTGCGGACTCATGCATGGGATTGGAGGGGCTGGAAAAAGGCTGTTATTCGACGTATGCTTTGCCGGGGTGGGGGCGGAAGCCCCCGTGGGACAGAGCGGGACATCCAAATCAGCGCACACAGTACATCGCCCCAGACAACGGGGGTGAGGTGGGGTGAAACACGTGCAAAGACCGCTGTCGTCAGCATCAAGCGGGGCTGTGGAGGGAAGTGCAGTCGACTCCGTTGCGCACTCTTGAGCTGGGGGGGCGGGGGAAGCCACAAGGCGCTTCTCTTGTTGCCATGGCTCCGCCAGCCCACGCCAATGGAGGAGCCGCCCGGGGGTCACGTGCTCCCCCGCAGGCTTCCGGTGTCATGGCGGTAGAGGAGGTCACCCCCCCGAAACTGAGTTTTGCTCCCCGCGATGGAGAAAGCGTCACCGCCGCCGCCTCTGGAGGTTCCTCGACAGCCGCTGCCGGACTGTGACGAGCGCGAGGGCAGCGGCAGCAGCTCTGCAGGGAGCAGCGGCTCGTGCTCTGCGTGCCAGTCCGTGGATTCTGAGTAAGGAGGCGGAGAAGGCGCGATTGTGGGTCTTTGGTCTTTTCCCTGGTCGGGTGGACTCGTTGCGTGCTCCTTTCCATGGTTTGGGGCTTAGGCCAGAAGCTTATCTTTCTGTATTTTATTCCCTTCCCCCCCCCCGTTTGCTCCACTAATGGGGCACTGAAGATAGCTCACAATAAGTCGCAGTTACCGCCACATAATTGGAAACAA
Source organism: Lerista edwardsae (assembly GCA_029204185.1). NCBI lineage: Eukaryota > Metazoa > Chordata > Lepidosauria > Squamata > Scincidae > Lerista > Lerista edwardsae. Next base: position 37,792,446 of record JAJKFI010000003.1, on the reverse strand, counting down.
AACAGACCCCAAACAAGAACTACAGTATGTGAAGCAAGAAAGCTCAAAGGGCCCTTCCGAGGGGCTGTTTCCTGTTGTGTTCATTTTTAAAGTTGTGTTGTGATGGTCAGTGGCGTTTCTACAGGGATGGCAAAGCTCTAAGTTTTGAAAGAAGCCTTACCTTGCAGTGGAAATCACTCCTCTCCTGCACCGTTTTAGCCAATCTTGGCGTTGCTTACTGGCTACAGCAGCAAGTAAGCAGCAAGTAAGCAGGGAGGGGAGGGATTTACATGACAGGGTAAGGCTTCTTGCAAAACTTAGAGCTTTGCCATCCCTGTAGAAACGCCTCTGGTGATGGTCTAAGCTCTGGTTGTTAGATGCCTTAGGGGCCTGTGTTGTGGGGAAGAAAATTGGGATGCATATGTTTCAGTTATTGGGGGGGGGGAGCTACTCTATGGAGTGCTTTCCAACTGTATTTCTGTGCTGCTTCTGAAAGTGCCCTGAGTGTGGCATCCAGAAATTAGAGTTTTTAACTTTATGAAACTTCATCTTTCCAAGCCAAGTTGAACTTTCTCCCTGCACATCTAGGAACTTTACTGATGGCTTCTACAAACTTCCTCACTCTCATTTTCCCCCCATCAACTGCTTAGTGTAACAGTGTCGGTGAAGAGTGCGGGCTACTATATGGTGTTTGTCTGTTTTCCTATCTCTGCAGTAGGACAGCTTTCAGACCTTCTACTATTATATTTGAATCAGGAGAGGGTTGTTTTCTATCTCTCTACAGAGATGGAATTTCCTTGTTTTATTATTATTAATTGGAAATAAATACTCTTATTTATCAAAAGTTGAGATATTGAGAACAGAAGTTCTCAACGGAATGTACATAGTCAAGGAATAAGAAAATGTCTCCTTGTCTGAAAGGAAGACACAGTCATTTTGTTCTTAAGAACATAGGGCAAGTACCAGCAGGAGGAGGTGTGAACTGATGGTTGAGCAGCTGGTACTGCCTGAAGCTAAGCAGGGGAATCTGCGGTTTGCCTTTTGATGGGAGACGGATGCCAGGCTGTGACAAGTTGCAGTACCTGTGGTGGCGGAATAGAGTCGCTGTGGAGCTGATTACTTACTGCAAGTGAGAGTTGCAAGGGAGTGTGTGAGAAGACCAGCCGGCAAAAGAACAGAATACAACCTTGAGGACCTGTCCAGGCTTGACTTGCGATTGCCTGCTGAGGCTTGATGGCATGCAGCCAAAGGAGAGAACCACACTGTGAAGGCCACATCTGGGCCTGAGGATGGGCAGATCACAAGAATATTGTCAATTTGTAAAAACCTCATTGAAAGAAATGGTGGTTTAGACTAACCTGCTCATGTAAGCTCATTGGGCATTTGCTTCAGTGTGGGAAAAGCCGAAATTCTTCAAATAATTAAATAAATAAATAATAGACAATGGTAGGGATGCCATGCTGGGAGAACGAAGGGAGCAGGAACAGGTTGGATGATAGTAGGCTTAGTTATTTTAATGTTTTTTAGGAAAACCAGATTTATCCTCTGTACACTTGCAAATCTAATTTGTGATTATTCTGTTAACATTGGTCCTTGCCCACTCAACCCTCGTCCAGCATAGCTAATTTGAATGCCTTAAGATCCAATACGAGAAAGAGAGATGGTGAGCTTATAGAAGCTGTGTTGGAAAGGAAAGCAGGGGGCAGAGGCAGCTGGGGATGTCTTGGCTGCATTTTGGTATGCTGCATTTTTTCAGTTCATGCACATTTGCAGTTTCTGGAAGTGGGATGCTGTGACCCACTGTGTTTGTTACAGGAAGAAATACCTGGTCTTGAAGCTTGAGATGAAGCGGCATTGTAGAACCAATCAGACTCATTCCTTCTGTCCAGTTCCTGGCATGTGTCATCAATTAGGGCAAGCAAAGCAGTTTTCATTCCAAGTCCCAAACAGACATGGGTCTAAATAATTTGCTTCATCCAGAAGTTCTGGAGTGTGGTCACTATAACCCGGTTGAGTATGTTACCCCAAAACTGGAAGTTAGAAACTGGCCAGTTATTCTCTGTGATGAGGCCAAGGGAAGGCTTCTGCAGGAGAGGGTGGATTACCCCCATTTTAAGGAAAGGAGGCATTGCATCCTTCTCCAAAGAGATGTTAAGAACTCTGTATGTTCCCTGTAAGCGATCTGTGCCAGTGCAAGGACCTCCTTCTCTTCCTGTGTGATGGCATGACTGTCAGAGCACTGTCTCTGGATGCTTGGTGGTGATGTCATATGTCATCACTTCTTGGTTGCCAAGCTCTGTGCTGTGCAGACCTTAGCTTCGAGTTGCACAGACACAAATCTTAGCAGGAACCTTGCTCTCTAGCCACTTGGCCAGTCTCACCAGGGCAGATTTTACCAGCCAGGATGGTCCAGGGTCTAGTAGGCACATGGACAACCTCACGCAAGAATCCCCTCCCATTTTCAGGCTGTACAATTTGAAAAAAATCCAAATTGAAAGAAATATAATATGAGAAACCTGTCTGTCCTATCATCTGGGATTCTTTTCAGCTTGTAGAGCCTGAGGGTATGGACAGGATGCTCTGGAGTGTGAGGCCAGCCACTTGCCCACTCAACTCTTGTCCAGCATGGCTAATTAGAACTGCCTGGGGAAGAGCTGGCCAAGTGGACAGGGAGGATGGTGAATTCATCTCTGAGGGAGTGGGTGTTGCCACCATCCTTGAAGCAAGTGGTGGTTTGCCCTCTCCTGAAGAAACCCTCCCTGGATTCAGCTAACTTGAATAACTTTTGGGCAGTCTCTAATATACCGTTCTTGGGCAAGGTGATTGAGCGAGTGGTGGTGGCCAGCATCAGAGGGTCCTGGAGGAAATGGATTATCTAGATCCATTCCAGTCTGCCTTCAGGCCAGGGATGGCCTTGGTGGATGCCTTATACTGGGGAACGGACAGGGGAAGTGTTTACCTGTTGGTCTTGCTGGACCTTTCCCTGGCCTTTGACACCATCAACTATGGTGTCCTTCTGGGTCAGTTGGCTGAGTTGGGACTTGGAGGCACCGTTTTGCAGTGGTTCCGCTCCTTCCTGGCTGACAGATCCCAGAAGGTGATGGTGGGGGATGCTTGCTCGGCATCCTGGTCAATTTGGTTTGGAGTGTTGCAAGGTTCCATCCTATCCTCCATGCTGTTCAACATCTACATGAAGCTGCTGGGAGAGGTCATCTGGAGGTTTGGAGTGTGGTGCCATCAGTATGCTGATGATACCCAATTCTATCTTTCCTTCTGTCCTGATTCTGAGGGGGCAGTTGAAGTCCTGGATCATTTTCTGTCAGCAGTTGGGGGCTGGATGTGGGCGAACAAGCTGAAATTAAATCCTGATAAGACAGAGGTTCTCCTGGTCCGGAAATCTACAATTCAAGTGTTGCGCTATCATCTTACTCTGAATGGGTTTGCACTCCCTCTGAAGGAGCAGGTCCGCAGCTCGTGGATTATCCATGAGAATCCAATTCTCCTGGATTAGCAGCTGCTCCTGGACTCCCAGGTGGCAGCTGTGACCAGCCAAAGGCTGTGGCCTTTGCTCAGCTTTGGCTGTTTCCCAATCTGCGACAATACCTGGGTTACTCAGAACCTGGCCACAGAACCCATGCTCTCGTGATATCTCAGTTAGATTACTGCAATGAACGCTATGTAGGGCTGCCTCTGAAGACGGCCTGGAAACGACAATTAGTGCAGAATGCGGCAGCCTGGGTGGTTACTGAAGCGTGTCGATACAACTCAATCGGACCACTTCTCCAGCAACTACACTGCCTGCCAATTCATTTCCAGGTTGAATTCAAAGTGCTGATTTTGACTTTTAAAGCTCTTTACGTTTTGGGTCCAGGGTATTTGAGAGACAGCCTTTTTCCATACAATCCTACCCATCTTAGATCATCAGGAGGGGCCCTTCTGACTGTGCCACTATCAGGTGAGGTGGGGGTGGCCAGGAAGAGGGCCTTCTCAGTGGTGGCCCCTTATTTTTGGAACTCCCTTCCCCTTGAACTAAGAATGGCTCCCTCGCTGGAGACCTTTTGGCGCAGCCTTGATATCCTTGAGTAAGATCCTTGATAGCCTTGAGTGAACAACTACTGATTTTGTTTGTCATTATCAGTGCAGTGCAGAGTGAAAGCCATTTTCAAATGTGGTACCAATAGAAACACATCTTTCATGCAAACTAGCTATATAGGTTTCATTTGCATGTGGGTCACAATAATGCAACAAATACTTCTTTTTCCATCAGTGCAGACTGAACATGGAAGGAGTGCTCCCTTGGATGAAAAGGAGACCTCTCACCCATATTGATACGGTTGCTTATTCAGGCATGAGTGTGAAAAGAATGCTTCAGTAATGCTGGTTCCTATGATGGATGCTTTTTTTTGTCTGAGCTGTAACAAGTCTCTATTTGGAGTCTGTAAGGAATGTGTTTCTCCCTTCCTTCCATCCTCCTCCTTCTAAGCACTTTTATATTCATTAAGAACTACATCCAGAGGACTGCAAGCTAAACAAACTGTCAGTCTTTTCACCCTTTGCTGTCATTCTGATTGTGTTCTTGTCTTTCCCAGTGACCTTGAACCTGAATGGTTGGACAGCGTACAGAAAAATGGAGAACTGTTCTATCTGGAAATGAGTGAAGATGAAGAAGAAACAGTACTTCAAGACAGCCCCCTGGAAGTGCCGGTAGTAAACCACGTCAGATTTTGTGAAAAGGAAGCAGAGGTTATTCATGAGAGATCTCGAAAAGACAATAAGAATCAACACCGACTGGAAAAGCTCACTAAAATATTACGAAATAAAAGCCTTTCTTCCAAGCATTCTGGCAAGAAGAAAGCAACTGGTAAATGTGATATACATGCCTCTGGTCCATCATCCATACTGAAACACCATTCCAGTCAGAAGATGGGAGTTCAGCAACACTACAAAGATATCTGCATTTACCTAAATCCAAAGAGGCTGTCAAATGCTGAGACAGGGGAGCAACTCAAGCTTCTGGAGTCATTAATAGGCATTGTCCATCAATCTCCATGGAGAAATACTGAGAAGCATAGATATGACTTTGAGTCCCGAAGTACCAGTGAAGAGAAACTTGTAGTACATGGCTTGATCCCAGGCAGCGCCGCTATAAAGTCGGGTCAGATCTTAATTGGTAAATATGATAATTTCTGTAATTTTGAGGTTGCCTGATACTGTGGAAGATGAAGTTGATTTCCTTAGATGATGACCACCTAATTGGTTGACATGCATATGACCCTGCCATGGATTAAGCAGTGTTCTTCCACTTGTGGGTCGTGACCCCAGTGGGGTTGCAAAGCCTCATTTGGGGGATCACGGCAACCTTTCAAAGCCTCTGCAAGAGGGGGCTTGGATCCCCCTCTTGCAGCTTCTAAGACCAGCGCCGCTCAGACTGCTACCTCATGGAGTTGTTGGGAAGACACAAGAGATAGGAGAAAATGGAGCAAGAGTGGGTGAATCAGGTCCTGGGAGGGGGGGCAGGATCGGGTGCGGGTCCTCAGCCTCATTATTTATTTGTTGGGACCATGGCACAAAAAATATTGAACACCAGTGGATTAAGGGATCTGAGCCCAGTTGGTAATAGGCTTTGCCGCATAGCACGCATAGTAACATGAGAATGCGTAGCATGTGTTACACTAGCAGCAAGGACCTGGAAAGCATACCTAGCGCTACTCAAATACCGTCTGTCTCTCTGTTAATGTAGTCTGTTAATGTACTTGTCGTGTCGTCTGGGGATAGTGACCCAGAAAAGTTTTTAGCAAAAGTTTTCACTTGTAAAAGTATTGTATAGTGCTTGTAAAAGTATTGTACTGTATAGTTTGCTATGTGTGAAATCTGTTGCTGAATTTTGTTGTTAGGAAGCATAGGAATCTTGGGAGTTCCAGTAACTTGGGTGTTAGTAAAGTCACAAAATAAAGTATTTAAATATAAACTATAGGAGGACTGAGAGAAGCATAGAAGGAATCAAAAATCAGGATTTAAACTCTTTAGAAATAGAACATTGTTCAAAAAATGGAAGACCATAAGTGTTCTGAACAGGATATGTGAGAGTAAATATGGTGAGAGTAAATAAGAATTTTGCTGTGTTATATTGTATTAGTCTTCTCATTGTTGTCTCTGGGGAGGACTAGAGAGTCAGGCTTTAGGTAATGTGCAATTTTGGCACACATGCTGCTCATAGTAAACACAACACTCTTAAAATCACATTTTTTTCCCCCAGAATGTCAGGCTTTCTATCTGTGAACACATTTTCTGAACCAATTTTTAAAAAATGTATATTAACATGTGCCATGATAATTTTGCTGGTGCTGAGTTTTCTCCTAAATGTTACCAGAAATGAAATCTCTTCCAAAAAGCCACTGAGCCATAAAAGAGAAATACTGCATTGACTATAATCTCTACTTTTTATGGAGACTTAGCTGTTTGGCAAATAGGGAAGTAAGTAGTGAAGAATTAAAACTAATTTTTGTTCAAAGCAAATTAGAGGCTTGGGAAGCATAATAGCTTCTCCTAGACTATCAACTGCTATTTTATATTCCAGCCTGTTTTTGCTTTAACTTTGAAAGGGTAAGTGAGCTGCAGCTTCTGCCAGCTCTTATAAAAATATATAATTTCCTTATAAAATACTTTAAAATTATAGATCTGCAGTGAACACTGGGTACTTCTAAATGTATGTTTTATATAACACTCTTATATGTCATGGGTTTCATTGCGGTTGGAAGAAATAACTTATAATTAAGCCCAAAATCTTTTTTATTTTTTAAACTAAAATATCTTGAACAGATTTTGGCAAAAATCAAATATATGCTAGCATCCTGGATTTAGATGTACAGGAAGGAAAGTTTTAGCATCTTTAACTTAAAATAAAACATTTAATTTTAGGAGTTTGATGTAATAACAAATGTTTTTGTTAAAAATGTTGTTGCAAATTTTCAAGCAACTTCTCTATCATGTTGTTCCTGGAGTGAGTATAACTGATTTGAATGGGCATCAATGAAGGGAAGAGGCATGCATACATGTGAGAGATTTACACAGGCAGTGTAGTACAGTGGTTAGGGTACTGGGTTTGGATGTGAATGCCATGAAGCTCACTGGGTGGCTTTGAAAAATTTGCTCTCTAATCACTTTGCTGATCACTTTGTTGGAGAAGACTGTTGAGAGTCCCCTGGACTGCAAGGAGATCCAATCGGTCAATCCTCCAGGAAGTCAAGCCTGATTGCTCCCTGGAAGGACAAATCCTGAAGCTGAAGCTCAAGTACTTTGGCCACCTCATGAGAAGAGAGGACTCTTTAGAAAAGACCCTCATGCTGGGAAAGATGGAAGGCAAAAGGAGAAGGGGGCGGCAGAGGATGAGATGGTTAGATAGTGTCACCGAAGCGATGAACATGAAATTGGGTGAACTCAGGAAGCTAGTGGAGGACAGGGAGGCCTGACATTCTGTGGTCCATGGGGTCGCGAAGAGTCGGACACGACTTAGCGACTGAACAACAACAAATCACTTTGCACAGTTATTTGGAGGCTCCAGTGGAATCAGGATGCAGGTCCTACTTACGTCACTGGAGCTTTCGAACCACTGTACAAGGAGTGTACACCTGTACTACAGTGGTTCATTGCAGTGATTTAATGGAGCCCTATGTCATTGTTAGTATAGAGCTAAACTGAGGGCCGAGTCCTACCAAGCTTTCCAGTGCGGATACAGCCATGCCTACAGGTATATGCTGCATCCTTCAGTGGCGGGGGGGGGGGCAGTCATGGAGGCCCCCTTAAGGTATGGGGACGTTTGTTCTCTTACCTTGTGGCTGCATCAGTACTGGAAAGTTGGATAGGATTGGGCCCTTAGTGGCCATCCTTAAATGATTTAGTTTTTGTCAGTTTTGAGATCAATCAACATTTAGAACATTTAACAACTAGTTCTATAATGAAAGAATAATTAGGTTCTTAAATTAGCAAAGTGAGTCTGAACTGTTCGTGGTATACTGCTTTGGGCACCATATTATTTAAAATCTATTTCTGTACTTTCATAACCATATGAAGTGTGTACCGCAAGGACATTCTAGATGTTCTTTTTTTTTTAATGACTATTATACTTCACTATGCCAAAGAAAATAGTCTGTCCTTCCCTCTTCCCCAAAGATTCTACAATTATATCCATTGGTTCAAGAGTATTTTTTGGGTTCCTCCTTGTGAATGTGAACCTCCTACTTTAGGCGTGGATAGGATTCAGGAAAGCAAGTTGGGTTTGGAATAAATGAATATAGTTTCTCACAGAATGTGGGCTAAGCATTTTTACCTTGCCCAGTAGCCCATTTCTATCCAGCATATATTTCTGTGGTGGCCAAACTGCATCTTGTGAGATACATGCAAATCTTTGACATATAATGTGTCACTCTTGGAAATATGTTGGCAGAGTTCCTTTTTGCATCACAATTAATATAAAAGGTAAATAATAATTTTTCAAGCTTTATAGTATTTTCAGGGTATGAACTGAGAGTCCACTGCATTAAAGTGTAAGTTTAATGTAATTAGTATTTATTTAATTTATACCCCACCTTTCTGCCCCATGGGCACCCGAGGCAGCTTACAACATTAAAATACAATGAAATCACAAAGTTTGATAATTAAAAACAATAATTAAGAACAATATTAAAATAATTAAAATCTAAAAACAAGCTCCGTGGCTCTTAAAATATACAAAGAAAGCCAGCCAGCCTGTCAACAATTACAAGCTTGTTGAAATAAGGTGGTCTTCAGGCCCCGCCGAAATATTGCCAAAGAGGGAGCAGTTCTTAATTCAATTAATGTTCATGGTGTGTACACATATTTAAGAGTTTAAATGTTTCTTAAATATTGCAGATTTTGCTGTTGTGGCTCTCAAGCATCTGAAGTTTATCGTACGTGGCTCTTAAGCTCGTTTAGCCACCCCTTATATATTTGCTCAGGAATTCATAGTAAGTTCCAGACCAAATGTGCAAAGAAACATATGAAAATGTCCAAATCTTCCATGTGGTTTTCAATATACACATTTCACATGTAAAACTCATGTGGTTGTCGATATCCACACCTTTTGAGTCCTCTGAGGAGGTGAGACGGTGACCAGGACTAGCTCCCAACAGAGCTCTGCTTTGCTGCAGCTCTTTGGTTTTGACTTTAAAAGGCAGCCATCTCCTCCCCCTCACTTCTCGTAAGTAGGAGAGAAATGCATAAAAGCGGGCCTGATTGTGATTGAGGATCTTTAGATTGACCCATGGATAAACCACTGTTTCAGCAACTCTTGTCAGCAGTGAGGGGTTTCCTCATTGTCCAAGGAATCCTTTGTGGAGGAGGGGTTGAGTCTTAATTGATATTTTAGAGGCTTTTCAGTGGTATACTGAAGATTGTATTGATTCAGTATCTATTGCTTAACCGTTCTGTGATGAGGATAACATAATGAGACATAGCTATCAACATAACTGAGCCATTACTCTTTAGTGTTCGGTAGTAACAACTAATATTTACGAAAATGTAGGTTGCTATTTAAGATTATATCTTGTTTTAAGAGCTGTTGTATTGTGCCTGCTTCCTTACTCTCATTTTTTGTTTCTGCTTTTAGGAGATGTTCTTGTTGCAGTAAACGATGTTGATGTAAACTTGGAAAATATAGAAAGGGTTTTGTCATGCATTCCAGGTCCTATGCAGGTATAATAGTACGTTGTGCTTTTTAAAAATAGTGTATAATACTTGGAGATAATGGGGTGGGATTTGAGACTAGGGTATGATTCTGCTCTTAATCAAACACAGGTATGCTTGCACTGGTCCTTTGAGCTTAATGAATCCAAGGATAGACACTGGAAGGGATCCTGGAAGAACCTCATTCACAGGCAGCTTCTGCTCAAACATGAGTTGCTTTGAGAATAATGCAATATGCAAACAAGAATAGGCAGTGTTGCTTAGTTGGTTGTACGTTGTGTTGGCGCACCTACTTACTTATTGCTCAAACACTCGTAATCAAAACTCTTCATAACAGCTGCTACCAATGTAAATTTGAAATTTTGAGTATAGGTAAATCTGCCAAATGGTAATTTGCTGATAGGTGTAAATAGTCTTCTCATATGGATTTTCCAAAGTATTTTTATTGAGTAGCACTTGTTTCTTGCATAACTGAAAAAACACAGCCAAAACAGAAATGTGATCAGAGGTAGACCTCTGAAGAATTTTAACGCGGATGTTCACAACTGACAACTCTGTTTATGCCATAACAGAAATGAACTGCTTGCTGTTTAAGTTCTCTAAAAGCTTAATATCCAGTAAAACACACAGAATGTTCTTCAAAATTTGCCTGCCTCAACGCATTTACTTCAGTGCATGCATGCATGATGACTTTGCAAATAGGTGCTGATCCACTTCATTAAGTGTTAGTAAGTTCTCTGACATTTTGGAGTAACATGCAAGAGCAATTTAAAGGACTGGTCTTCACCCAGGAAGTAATGTTTTATTGTTGTGGTTGTCTTTTACAAGGGGCAAGAGAAGGAAAGAATACAGATGTTGGGCTATGTTGGGCCAGCTATGTTGGGCCATTCATTCAAGAGGTTAAAGCATTTAGTAGCTGGCTAGTAACGCCTAATGCTGACAGTATAAATAACTTCATACTGAATGGATTTCCCAATAATGATAACTTGCATGTGTATATGTCAATTCTTGTACTCCTAGCAGACTAGGAAACAAAGGTTTGGGTCCAAAGGTACACTTGTGCTAGCTGGAAGCTCTTTCTGCTCTCAGAAAGGTTGTTTCTGATTTAGCAGAAGAACATTACAGTTCAGGGAAGTTTGTTCATTTGGTTTAAAGAACCAAGCTTCTGATGACCCAGCTCCATTGTAGAGCCAAAAAGATAGGGATGGAGTGAGCCCATGGCTCTCCAAGGCCCTTTCATATAGTAGGAAACCATGGTTTCCTATTCTGTCTGAACTGGTCCACTGTATTTCTCATATTGTAACACAACACTTAATACACAGTGGTGGTGGTGGTTGTCTGTGTAAAGTCTTCTGCTAGCACACAAGAATTTTTAGATTGTGAGCCCTTTGGGGACAGGGAACCATTTAACTTTATTATTACTATTTGCCTGTAAACCGCTTTGGGAACTTTGTGTTGAAAAGCGGTATATAAATACGATTGATTGATTGAATTCATAGTATAATACATTTTCTCTTTCCATTTAAAATTCTTTGGATCCAAGTCACAGGCTCCAAACTTAATGATGTTAAAATATTTTAAACTCTTCCAATAGGTGAAGCTTACGTTTGAAATGTCCGTCTTTGAGTCAGGAAAAACATCCCAACAAAGACGCAGGCAGACGCAATCCTCCATGAATCATTTGTACAAACTGCTCTGGCGAGATCGTGACAATGACCAGCAGTTCTCTATCCAAAGTATACCGCATATTGTTATGTACCTCTCTCTCAAATTGGATTCTGATACGTCAAAGGATGAGGTAGGTATGTACTAAAATAAACGAGAGACTCTAAGCTTAATCCTGATCTACTAATAAGAGATTCTATGAAATATTTTATGAAAATCGTATATAACAGCTTTCTGGTCCTTACCATTGTAGAGATGAGCTTTAGAGCAGCAGCTGAAGCCAGGGTAGCAGCTGTAGTAGATTACAGGAACTGCCCCCTATACCTGCGGATCCGGTATCCGCAGCTTCACTTATCCATGGATTTAGGGGGCCCCTCTCGCACCTATCGCCTTCATTTTCCATTAGGAGCAATTGAAGTATGGGTGTTTGAACCAAGGAACATTCTTGGTTAACTAAAGAACATGATTTGCAACCGTTCTGAACACTAGAGAGAGACTAACTAAAGGAGTAATCAAAAAGGCATATTCTGTCTTAAGTGATGCAGCCCACGCTCCAGTATTAGGATTTGGCTGGCTGTGTGTGTGTGTGTGTGTGTGTGTGTGTGTGTGTGTGTGTGTGTGT
>JAJKFI010000003.1:37708425-37780468 GCA_029204185.1 Lerista edwardsae | reverse complement strand
TGTGTGTGTGTGTGTGTGTGTGTGTGTGTGTGTGTGTGTGTGTGTGTAAAAGGAAGATCAGGAGACCTTATTATGAGTTCTTCCTTCATAAATTTGGAAAATTTTGATACAGTGGTCTTGGTTTTAATAGCTCTGTCTTAAGTTTCATGTTCTCTTGTGTACAACAGTTTATGATCTCCATTCCCTATGAAAAGATGCTCTTTAAGAAAGTATTTTTTGTTGGAGCCCAAATCTTGGATATTTTAGGGGTCTTTCAGCTGCTCAACATTGTTCTGAGAAGTCCTTTCAGTTCTCTCTCTATTAGTGCTATTAGAGGAAAACCCTTCTTCAAAGTTTATTACACTAGAAATGAAGATAACTAACATTAAAGTAGTAATATATTTACTGCCAAACTGCTTAACAGAACAGTGTTCTATTCAGTCAACTGCTTTTACAACTGCAGGTGTTTTTCATTTATTAAATTCATTATCTTTAGCCTTTGCTGCTTATTAAATCTAATGACACCTTTCTGTTTGCTTTGAAGGTGGTTAATTTGGTGCAGTGATACATATTAGAGCTTACCAACACATTATGTTTAGAGGTGGCTATTGGAATCTTTTGTTCCGTGTTTCTTCTCTTTCCCTGGGAAAGAGTATAGATATTTCACAAATGAACCTTTTAGAGGTTTCTTTGTTTATAAAAAGAAACAATTCTTTTTTCCCTTCAATTTTGGCAGTGTTGTAATTAGAAAAGTCCTTTTTTTCCCTTGACGAGACAGATTGTTGCCTAGACTCCTTGTTAGTAGTGTTTTTTTTAAAAAAACCAATAATTAAAGTGGCACAGACCTGCCAGTTCTCTCAATAGAGAGATTCAAAGTTCTTTCTAATCTGTTTGAAAGGAAAATTTAAAGATGAGTTTGGCACTGGCTGGATAGAAAGAGGAAGAGAAGGTTCTGGACATAATTGTTGCATTAATGAAAAATGATAATTAAGCCTGAAATTGTATGTCCTAGGCTTGCGTCTTGTGTGTTTTTCTGCTTGGATAGTGATGTAGTTTTTGTAGATTATTTTTGTCTGCTATGTAAAAGCTAAAAAACTTATAAGTAAATTACCCCATTGTTCTCTAGTGATGGAGCTTACTTAAACGTATGACACTTTATTTAAGTGCAGTTCTTGTTTCAGTACTTCTGTACAGAATATGTATTGATAGCAAAATCGAGTTTCTTCCTTTATACAATTTCATTCTCTTTAACTGTGTGCTTGTTCTCAAAAAGTGAAGGCATGAATGTTTAAATAGTTTTCCAAAGCATTGGCCGGGATCCAAAGAACTGCACAACGAGCTCTGCATGCTAGTCTGTGATTTGACATGAGTGTCTCCAGTTTTCTTTTTTTAATCCATTAGCATTCCTAAACCTTCAAATAGGTCTCTGAATCTCAGCTTGTACAATGACATTCAGAACTGGGACTGGTTGTTTTGGTTTGTTTTATTTACTGATTATGGACTGTATCCTAAGGAAGTGCATGGTTTTGTACTGTTCTGTATGCAGTTGTATAAGAACCTGCAGAAGAATTTGCATAACAGTCAGGTGCTGATAGTTTAATGCAGCCATTTTCAACCGCTGTGCCTTGGCACATTGGTGTGCCACAAATGGTCCTCAGGTGTGCCATGGAAATTTGGGAGATGGTCTTTTAGTATTAGGGCTAATGTGTGAGCTCCCACTGGCAACACAGTGTGCCTTGTCAATTGTCAAAAAACTGATAGTGTGCCTTGACCATTTTACTGCTGTGAGATGAAAAAGGTTGAAAATCACTGGTTTAATATGCATGACATCTTACGCAATGTGCTGCACAAGGCCACGTGTTGGGGGGGGGAGACACTGGGGGTGAGGGCAGGCTGACCGAGGGGAGTAGTGCCTAGTGATTAGATCACATGCATCCCTTCCTTCTGTTTTCTCTTTACTGGATCAGCAACACAATATCTCACCTTTTTTATTTGCATTTTCAAGGCACTTCACAATTAAAAATCATGCAAACTAAATTACATTTGTTGGTTGCTTTGAAGGTTTAAACAGCTCCTTACATTTTATTTCTAAGTAGGAATGAGGTTTAGTACAAAAGAGGAACACCTGGTATGAACCCTGATCGTTTATGCTTTCTATTACAAGTACTTAATCACACTGCATTTCCTGTAGTAGTAATAGATATTCTTTGAAACCTTTCTAGTACAAGATCTTACTTTTCCAGAAAAAGCTACTGAACAAGCCATAGAGTCAGCTGAATCATGTCCTCAACTAAAACTTCATACCTTCAGCTAAAATCAGTTAACTAATACACAGTCTGGCATTTTTGACAGCAAGAAATTCTTTATCAATACCCCAAATCAGAAGCTTCCCAAAAATTGAAAAGTGTAAGAGGAATATTTCTCACATTGTCTGACATACTGGAAAATATGACAGGCGCTCATATCATCAGGTAACAGTATTTGTTTAACTTTTTATCTTTGATTCTTTTCTGGCTGACAGCATAATTTTATACAACAGAGTTTAAATACAGAGTTTATTATATGTTTAAGAGCCTCATGTGATGCAGTGTGGAAGGCTATTGCAAAGCAATCAAAAGATCCCCCCATAACCTGAGTTCAGTCCTGGCAGAAGTTGGGTTCTCAGTTGGCTGGCTCAAGGTTGACTGAGCCTTCCATCCTTCTGAGGTTGGCAAAATGACTACCCAGCTTGCTGGGGGTAAAGATGACTGGGGAAGGCAATGGCAAACCATCCCGTACCACAAAGTCTGCCTAGCAAACGTCATGACTTGTCGTGACCCCATGGGTCAGTAATGACGCGGTGCTTTGCACAGAGGACTACTTTACTTTTTTATTAGTATTGTATTTAGCCGGCACACACATACCAACCTGAAGCTGTAACATTTGCTTATCTGATATTGATTTGAGGAATTGCCGGTAGAGTTTAAATGTAAGGGAATTATAAAAATCTCATTGAAAAATTACAGCAGGCCGCTTTTTTAACCAAATTGCTCAAACTGAAAATTAAGAAGAAACAAATTTTAAAAAAGCAATTGTGGGAGTAGTGGTTTCCCTAATTATAATCACAAACTACAGAAATTAGCTGATTATGCAGTCATTCGTGTCAGCTACTCAGTTACATGGAAAGCACTCTGTAAATTTTTGTAGTGGACTGGTTTCATAACAGATTACTCCCCTGTGCTCACTTATGTAGTTCATCTATGTTTTTATGTGGGAAACTGATCCACGTGGCTTACTGGAAGAAATTGGACAAGCTCCTTGTAATTGGTCTCCCAGCTGAAAGGTATGTTTCCAAGATCGTATCTATGTTACATTGGGGCGGGCGGGGGGTGGGGGAGGAAATGACTGGATGAATCTTCTCAAAATTATATCTGAAAAACAATTCACTAATGTTTGAGGCATCATCTGTGATATTGTTAACTGGAAAACGTAGGTAGCCCCTTGCATTATGTAACAATTTTTTATTTAGTATATTTTTGTATTGCCCTTCTGTCAATATTCTCCAAAGAAATTCACAGCTTAATATAATGGTTTGCAATTTAATAGGCATGCAACAAAAGGAATAGAAAAGGGGGAAGAAAATAAGCAAATTCCAAGTACTGTGACCACTGCATGAGGCAAGTCAATGAAGGAAATGAGCCAAGTTGCAGTTGATCCCAGTCAGACTGAGAGAAGTCTTCGGAACCTTTCTCCTTCTGCAGTTGCAACTTCACTTGGCTAGCTTCTTAAAAAATAAGATCTGATCAAATATCACTGAATAATGTATAGAATAGTTCACCTTACCCCTGTGAACATTTTATGTGTCATTCCTGCCTTGGGAGAAGTGCTTATTTCGTGTATAGATTTGAAACGCAGTTGGCAAGGCTGCCCAATCTTAATCGGCATGTTAATTGGAAAAACAACTCTTACTCTCAAGTAAGTGTGCCTATGGTTTTATCCCAAGGCACAGTCTCATATTTTTGGTGACACTTTTCTGCAACTTGCTTGTGCTGAGTTGTGCACAATAAAATATGAAGATTTCCTTCCAATTCATCTGTATTCATTGTATTATGTTGTCTAAGCATAGTTTACTTTGGCTTTCTAGTGTGCCTCTTTCTCAGCTAAGGAACATTACGGCAGACGTTGTCCGGACTTTAACATTCATGTATGGTTCTCTGGACAGGTAAGAGTTTCCAAGGAAATTATGTTTTATGGGTAACTAATCTTTGGATCTGGAAACCATATTATGTCGCTTGAAATTTTGGTTCTGTAGGACTTTCGTTTGGCTATCAGCCTCACTATAAACAGCTTTTGGAAGTCTTTTCAGTTTTAAAAGTGGCTTGTCGGGCAGTATGGGAAGAAGTAGTGTTTAAGAAACCTCTGTTGGACACATGGAACTAATCAGACAGACCTGATTATGTCCAACGCTTTGCTGAGAGGATGAATTTACTTGCTTTCTTTGTGAATAGCAAATCTCCATTCTGGGTTACAAAATGATTTCGGGGTGCCTCTCAGTTTCAGAATTAACTTGCCTTTTGGCTTAGGGAACTGCTATTTGAGAAATCAAAGTCCAAAGCCTGATTGGCTTCTATATACAGGAGACAGCCGGTTGACAGAGAACCCAGAAATGATATTGCCCAAAGGGGCATTGTTGCATTTTAGGGAACATTTTGAAAAAGTGAATTTTTCTTCATATTTGTTGCGTGGCATCTAGAATAGCATGTACACCCTGCAAGCACAATCCATCTTTCCCTTACTGAAACTTCCTTGGGGGACTCTGGACAACAATGTGGAATGTGAGTTAGACAGGAAGGGGGAAAGAGAGCTAGACTACTCAATCAGAGCATCACATCTGCTAGTGGTTTCCCATTCATTCATTCTTCCCCTACAGTCCTTGTGATGCGTCCATGCTGTTGCCAATCCTCAGGAATGACTTTTCAGGGGGATCAGGGAGCTTCAGTTGGAAAGAATCCCGCCGGTCCCACCCACCCATGCGGGCCTGCTCCTCCCCTCCTCCCACCCAGTTCCCCCCTCCCTGCCTCCTCCCCCCCCCATCTCAAAGTGGCTTACTGCTGACTGGCATTTTTGGAGCACTTTCTGTCTGTACTGCCCATGCTGAGGCCAGGCGCTAACTTGGCAGGTGTTGAGGCAGTGTGGCCAGTGCTTGCTCGCACAGTACCATGAATGTGCAACACTTAGACACTAGCAGTATACATGTACCACCAGCAGTAAGGGCTTCAGGATTGGGCCCTAAATGATTCTTTTAAAAGAAAAGCGTAGATGTATCGTGCCTTCAAATACTATGTCCACACCATTTTAAGTGTAATTTAAGTATTTCACAGGCGAGTGACTAAAAAGAACCATAGTTATATATAACTTGAATGAAATGTATACAATCCGAACTTCCTTTCTCTTCCACATAATTTGAACCTCCTGCTCCAAATGCTTGCATCACCCAATTCCTGTTGTTGTTGTTGTTTCTGTCTTCAGCAAGCTTAAGTCCAAATGCCGTATCTGGTATGCAAGAGTTATTCAAACAACTAACATGTATTTTGTAGTTCTAGCTTCTAATTAATGTTTCTTCAGTGCTTTTTGCCAGGTGGAAAATGTTTCCCGATTGGATCATTTTTTTAGCTTGTTATTCCAACAAGCACTTCGGCCTGTCAGGCTCAATTCAGCTGCAAGCCCTAGTTCTCACTACGATCACTGCAGTGCATTACTTCTATACAACTTTCCAGGAGTGCGCTGGCTATCACTGCCACAAGAAATCAAGGTAATCCCACAATTTTCTAGAGAAATGTTGGCACAGGAGTGGGTAGTTACAGTTTCTAAGAAGCAGGCAAAAACCTTCATATGAAATCCTGTTCTTACTTGTACAGCTAATCCCTCACTCAGCCTGGAGGTCACTGGCCAAGCAGAAGCAAGGAAACATACTAAGAAGTGCATAGCTGAGCTTCAGAAGCTACTTCAGCTTCTGTTTCTGAATATTCAGCCTTGTTACAAGTGTACTACTAATACGTAGGAGGGAAAAATATACCATGAGCCGCCTTGGGCATCTCTCGCCGGAGAGGGAAATGTGGGGTACAAATTAAATGCATAATCCCAACTAATCATATGAATAACTAATCCCAACTAAGAAGGATTCATCTGTATAGCTCACTTCCCAGTCTTCATAGCATTTACTCCAGTGAAGTTTCAGGAGAGGATATTAGCGATCCGTGTTTTAAGTTTTTTAGAACATTGAAAGTGCAATCCTAACCTGAAGTTAGGCCAGCAAAGTTTGACTGGCATAAGGGACACCTTAAAGTATGTTTGGACCACTTTCGGAGTCAGAGAGGTCAGCACACAGATGTTGCCGTCCTCCCTGACTCCAGGAGTGGTCCAAAGATGCTTTATGGTGGCCTTGTGCCGGCCCAACCTTGCTGGCCACTTTGGATTGCGCCCTGAGACAATTAGAGCACTATCTATAAATGCACATAAAACTTTAAAAGCCTAAGGATGATAAATACAGTTATAGCTTATGGAAAACCAAGAGTTGGAAGGGAATTAGCTAAGTTTATTGTAAAAAGCAAGGAAAATTTTTCATCTTCACTTTGGGAAGCAGGAAATGTGCTTCACCGTTACTGGCTTTCTATACTTAAAGAAAGTAAGATATGATTAAGATCAGTAAGTAAGGTATGATTTTTCAACTATTCTTCATGTGTTAACATCACAATTCCATGCTGAACATATTATTAAATTTTATATGGAAGGTACTTCCCTGCAGTTATTAACTTGCATACTGGAGGCTGCTCAGAATGACAACTGAGTACAGTACATCATGTAATCAGCATGCATCTGATAGGACATGTGATGCATCTGAATAGTCCTTTCTTGCAATATTCGCATTGGTTAGCATCTGTGATTTCCCTTCCTCTAGTGCAACAGTCTTCAACCTTTTTCGTGCCATGACTCAATAAACAAATAGACTGGGAACCCGCCACCTACTGCTCCCCCTCCCAGGACTAGCTCTGGCCATGCTCACACTGTTTTCCCCTTCCCTCTTGTGTCTCTGCAACAACACTGTGAGGTAGCAGCCTGAGCAGGGGCCAGTCTTAGGAGCTAGCTGTGGGGCAAGGCAGTGAGACTGTGCAGAATTATATTGAGTACTTTGTTTTGATACAGCAGTACCATTATTGGATTGAATCCAAGCCCCCTCTTGATCAGGCTTTGAAAGGTTTTTTGAGACACACACACTGAAATGAGGATTTGCAACCCCATTGGGGTCACAACCCATAGGTTGAAGAACACTGCTCCAGAGCAAAGGAATTGTGGGTGCTAACCATAGTTCTGGCTAACTTTATAAATAGGACCAATTTTAAAATGTCATGTATTTAAAGCAACCATTCCCAGTGGGAGCCATATGGCCCCCTACGGAGCTCTGGCAAATTTGAAAGGAGACAGAGACTGGTGTTCAATAATAAATGATTTTATGTTCATCTATTTGTGTTGTATCCTTGTTTGGCAGAAGGGCCCTAAAACCTGAGAAGAGCTCCTAAGGGGCTATAGTTAAAAAAAAGATTTAAAAAGGTTGAGAATGGCTGGTTTAAAGCATGCTTTCTCATTTTTCTTTGGTGTGATTCTGTTGTTGTTGTTGTTCAGTCGCTAAGTCGTGTCCGACTCTTCGCGACCCCATGGACCACAGCACGCCAGGCCTCCCTGTCCTCCACTAGCTTCCTGAGTTCGCCCAATTTCATATTCATTGCTTCGGTGACACTATCTAACCATCTCATCCTCTGTCGCCCCCTTCTCCTTTTGCCTTCAATCTTTCCCAGCATGAGGGTCTTTTCTAAAGAGTCCTCTCTTCTCATCAGGTGGCCAAAGTATTGGAGCTTCAGCTTCAGCATTTGTCCTTCCAGGGAGCAATCAGGCTTGACTTCCTGGAGAATTGACCGATTGGATCTCTTTGCAGTCCAGGGGACTCTCAAGAGTCTTCTCCAACACCATAATTCAAAAGCATCGATTCTTCGACGCTCTGCCTTTCTTATGGTCCAGCTCTCACAGCCATACATGGCTACTGGGAAAACCATCGCTTTGACTATGCGAACCTTTGTTGGCAGGGTGATGTCTCGGCTTTTGATTAAGCTATCTAGGTTCACCATAGCTTTCTTCCCAAGAAGTAAACGTCTTTTAATTTCATGGCTGCAGTCACCATCTGCGGTGATCTTGGAGCCCAGGAAAATAAAGTCTGTCACTGCTTCCATTTCTTCCCCTTCTGTTTGCCAGGAAGTGATGGGAGTGGTTGCCATGATCTTAGTCTTTTTAATGTTGAGCTTCAAGCCAATTTTGGCACTTTCCTCTTTCACCCTCATCAAAAGGTTCTTTAGGTCTTCCTCACTTTCTGCCAGTAGAGTGGTATCGTCTGCATATCTGAGGTTGTTGATGTTTCTCCCAGCAATCTTGATTCCAGCTTGTGAGTCATCCAGCCCTGCCTTCCTCATGATGTACTCTGCGTATAAGTTAAATAAGCAGGGTGACAATATACAGCCTTGTCGTACTCCTTTCCCAATTTTAAACCAGTCGGTTGTTCCATGTCCAGTTCTAACTGTTGCTTCCTGACCCGCATAAAGGTTTCTCAGAAGGCAGATCAGGTGGTCTGGAACTCCCATCTCTTCAAGAACTTGCCACAGTTTGTTGTGATCCACACAGTCAAAGGCTTTAGCATAATCAATGAAGCAGAGGTAGATGTTTTTCTGGAACTCTCTTGCTTTCTCCATGATCCAGCGAAGGTTGGCAATTTGATCTCTAGTTCCTCTGCCTCTTCGGAAACCAGCTTGTACATCTGGTAGTTCTCGATTCACATACTGCTGAAGCCGAGCTTGTAGGATTTTGAGCATGACCTTGCTAGCATGTGAAATGAGTGCAATGGTGCGGTAATTCGAGCAATCTTTGGCATTGCCCTTCTTTGGGATTGGAATGTAGACTGATCTTTTCCAATCTTGTGGCCACTGTTGGGTTTTCCAAATTTGCTGGCATATGGAGAGCAGCACTTGGACAGCATCCTCTTTTAAGATTTTGAGTAATTCCGCTGGAATGCTGTCACCTCCACTAGCTTTGTTGTTAGTGAGGCTTTCTAAAGCCCACTTGACTTCACTCTCCAGGATGTCAGGTTCGAGCTCAGTGACTGTACCACTGTGGTTATCAGGAACATTTAGATCGGCCTTATAGAGTTCCTCTGTGTATTCTTGCCACCTCTTCTGAATCTCATCTGCTTCTGTTAGGTCCTTGCCATTTTTGTCCTTTATTGTGCCTACCTTAGCATGAAATTGTCCTTTGACATCTCCAATTTTCTTGAAAAGATCTCTAGTCCTCCCCATTCTGTTGTTTTCCTCTATTTCTTTGCATTGCTCATTTAGAAAGGCCTTCCTATCTCTCCTTGCTGTTCTCTGGAAATCTGCATTCAGTTGGGTATATCTTTTCCTTTCTCCCTTGCTTTTGGCTTCTCTCCTTTCCTCAGCTATTTGTAAAGCCTCGTCAGACAGCCACTTTGCCTTCTTGCATTTCTTCCTCTTTGGGATGGTTTTAGTTGCTGCCTCCTGTACAATGTTACAGACCTCCGTCCAAAGTTCTTCAGGCACTCTGTCTACCAAATCTAAGCCCCTAAATCTATTTGTCACCTCCACTGTATATTCGTAGGGGATCTGATTTAGGTCATACGTGGAGGGCCTAGCGGTTTTCCCTACTTTTTTCAGTTTAAGCCTGAATTTGGCAAGAAGAAGCTGATGATCTGAGCCACAGTCAGCTCCAGGTCTTGTTTTGACTGCCTGTATGGAACTTTTCCATCTTTGGCTGCAAAGAATGTAATCAATCTGATTTCGATGTAGACCGTCTGGTGAAGTCCATGTGTACAGTCGCCGTTTGTGTTGCTGGAAAAGGGTGTTTGCTATGACTAATGTGTTCTCCTGACAGAACTCTATCAGTCTTTGCCCTGCTTCATTTTGTACTCCAAGACCAAACTTGCCTGTTATTCCTCTTACCTCTTGACTGCCTACTTTAGCATTCCAATCCCCTATGATGAGAAGGACATCTTTTTTGGGTGTTAATTCTAGAAGCTGTTCTAGGTCTTCATAGAAGCGGTCAACTTCTTCCTCATCAGCACCAGTGGTTGGGGCGTAGACTTGGATTACTGTGATGTTGAAAGGTTTGCCTTGGATCCGAATGGAAATCATTCTATCATTTTTGAGGTTATACCCCAGTACTGCTGTTCTCACTCTCTTGTTCACGATGAAGGCTACTCCATTTCTTCTAAGGGATTCCTGCCCACAGTAGCAAATATAATGGTCATCTGAATTAAATTCTCCCATTCCTGTCCACTTTAGTTCACTAACTCCCAGGATGTCGATGTTCAGCCTTGACATCTCACGTTTGACCACATCTAGCTTGCCTTGATTCATAGATCTGACGTTCCAGGTTCCTATGTAGTATTGTTCTTTGCAGCATCGCACTTTCCTTTCACTTCCAGACACATCCACAGCTGAGCTTCCTTTCAGTTTTGGCCCAGCTACTTCACTCTTTCTGGAGCTACTAGTACTCGTGTTCTGCTCTTCCCCAGTAGCATAATGGACACCTTCCGACCTGAGGGTCTCATCTTCCAGTGTCATATCGTTTAGCCTTTTTGTTCTGTAATCCATGGGGTTTTCTTGGCAAGAGTACTGGAGTGGGTTGCCACTTCCTTCTCCAGCGGACCACGTTTAGTCAGAACTCTCTGCTGTGACCTGTCCATCTTGGGTAGCCCTACATGGCATAGCTCACAGCTTCATTGAGCTACTCAAGCCCCTTCGCCACGACAAGGCAGTGATCCATGAAAGGGGGTGTGATTCTGCTGGGCTTCAAAGTTATGTATTGATGAATTGGTTGACAAGGCTAGTTTATGCCAGAAACAAATGGCTTAACTCATTAAAGGAAGCGCTAGCAATCACCCTTAATTAAACTGAGAAAATGTGATTGCTAGATATGAGGCAGGCATACACCTTCAGCATGAGACAAGAACAGAGAAATGTAATCATCTGAACACCAGCTGTGAGGCTGGCGATTCTGGCAGCACTTGTTAAAAAACTAGCGTTTTTCACCAAGGCGGTCTGTTTACATACTCTGTGGGAACTCCACAGCTGCCTTCCAATATTAAGTTATTTTCAGTATGAAGCATACTCTGTGGCTTGAACCTTTGGGGGGCTGTCTATAAACAAAAGGTTAGGTTTATTCTAACCATCATTGCCTGTAGTGGCTAAAGTGTGCAAGTTTAACACTTCTTAGGTGGAACAAAGGTAATGTGTGAGAATATTTTAGAAATTTCCATGAAGACAAAAACTAAATCCGGAGTGAGAGATTTTTCTAATAACTCGGTTGGACACTGAAGCACTGCCAGATTTCAAGGGAGCCTCATGCTTTTTTTAATCCTTGAGAGAGAGAGTGAGATTGATGAGTCTTTTATATGAAACAGTGGGTTTAGGGACTGAGGAGTTGAATATTTTTCTTTCATTTCTGGAAGGGTGAAATGTGCAGCTCCCGGATGGTTTTCTTTAAATCCTGGTCATCACAATTTACAAGCGCTTATGTTTAATACGGCTGTGATTCTGGAGTGGGCATATGCAGCTGTGCTTAGTATGTGTACAAGGGACCGTTGCCTCAAGACTGAGATAGTACCAGAAATCTGTGGTTTCGTTACTGCAAATATGTATGATAGAAATGTGTTCATTTATTTATATATTTCAGATAGAAATTGATACAGCTCTGAGTGACCTGGAAGCGGCAGACTTTGCAGAACTAGTAAGGAATTTGTTCTTCGTGGGGGCATATCATATGTTCCTGGGGGGTTCCATTGATAAAGAGTTTATTTTATATAAAAGATTTATGGCCCACATTTTCATAAAAGCTAACAAAAGTCAAAATAAACAATACAGATCAATAAAATCATAAATACACAATTATAAGATGCAATAACAAAATTTGAAATGAAATATTGCATTCCACCGATCCCATCAAGCATTTTGGTCCCTAAGCAAAAGTGACTTACCGCATGCTGGGATGTCTAATAAAAGGCCCTGGAAGCCTCTGCTGTGTCATGCAGGGCATCTGCAGGTCTCAGAATGGCCCACTGAAGCCTCTGAAAGGCACTTCCAAGTTTTGGAAGCAGACTGGAAGTAATTTTCCAAAAACTAGAAGTGCCATCTGTGGGCTTCTGCCAGCTGTTCTGAAGCCTACAGAGGCCCTGCATGACACAGCAGAGGCTTCCAGGGCCTTCCATGAGGCATCCCCACACCTGGTAAGCATTTTCTAAATTGCTTTTTAAAATCGCTAACTTTCAAATAATGACCACCATTGTATATCCGGTCAGTTGTTAGTCAGCAGGTGGCTAAGTGACACACAAATGTAATTAAACGGTAAGATGCAAAGAAAAACCACTGCATGCTGATAACTAGGGGTGGGTTTTTTGGTGATATTTTTTCCAAAATTCCTTGATTAAAATAGCAAATTGCGGTGTTATGTGCTTTTATCCAAATTTTTATTGCAAATTGTACAAACGCAATAAATAAGAGTGAATGGCCCCTTCAAAGACAAGCAATTACTGGAATGCACACCCCAGCCCGAAAAAACCTGCTCAGAAATTCCCAAGCTGCACTCTGGTTGCTGCTTGGAATGTCAAGAACTGCTAATTACTACTACCACATTCCATTAAAGTCACCCCAACATGCACTGTGAACTATGAACATGTGCATGAAGGTTTAAGCAAGCTTCCTCCTGTTTCTACCACTCCTCCTCCTGATTTCTTACTGAAAGTTATGTGTGGATTCCTCAAAACTGTGTCAAAAATAAACAAAAGTGGTGTTTTTGTGAAATTGATCTAAATTTGTGTCAAACTCTTGTCAAAAATAAGCAAAAGCGGTGTTTTCACATTTTGACTAAATTTTGTTTTATGTTGCGTTTTCAGTAGAAATTCTCATACTTAGCTTTCTGTGTTGATCACTGATGAAAACCATTCCTACCAATAACACAAACCCACTCAAACCTGATAGCAGCATAGAGCGGACAAAATTACAATGGCAATATACACTAGATAGTCAAGAATCCCAGATAAAAACTGCAAATCAGCAGCATTAAAAGCCATAAGAATTAAAAGTAAAAGTCAGCTCATCCCCCACCCACACTCAAAACACCAATTGAAATAAAAAGTTCTTCAACCCCTTCCAGAAAGTTGCTCAGTTGGGGATAGTTCTCAACCCATAAAGGAAGGAGTTCCACAACTGCAGTCCCACCGCCAAAAAAGCCCTTTTCTTGCCAGCACCCCTCTAGCTTATGTTAAAGGTGGCACATGAAGCCGGGCTTCATCAGATTATTTTAGGGGAAGGACCAGAATTTACGGAAGCAGATCTCTCTAAAATATCCCAGGCTGTAACAGGCTTTCAAAGTGGACACTGGCACCTTGAACTGAGCCCAGAAACAAATTGGCGGCCAGTGTAGTTGCTGATGCAGCAGCCCAACAGTCACATCACTGAACCTCAGCAACCACATGAGCCCCTGCATTATTATAGCCGTTTCCAGGGCCTTTTTTCAAGGGCAGCCTCACATAGAGCACAAGTTGTGTAACAGTCATTCATAACAGGGCCAGAATTGGACTCAGCATTGTTGGGAAGCTGCTGTGGTTCATGCCGCAGCAGGGAAGCCTCTGCCAAGGTTTAGAGACCACTGCAACTGGCACTGATTCAGGCTCTTCTATTCAGGCACTGATTCAATAAAGGGCCTTTTAACATAGCTTGTTTGTACTTGGAATTAGGTTTCTTCCTGCAGCCATGCCTTTGACTACAGGAACACTTGGCAGAGCTGCATAGGTCTATATAATTGTAAGTTCAGTAGTGTATTTTTAAAAAGCCTTTGCCTCTCGGCTCCTCCTTGAAGTTGGCATGAATCTTGAACAGCTTGGTTGTGCTTGGAACAAACAGCTTTATCTTATTGGGCATGGTCAAGGAGCAACATCTGCTCCTAGACCAACTCGTGTGTATGTTTTGACTAGACAACAAGAGGGAGGCAAACCTCGGTGTTTCAAGTTAATTACTTTTGATAAATGTATACATCATCACTTGCTATATTGAATGACACATTTTCCCACTCACCTCTCCGTTTTTCTTGGGAACTCATTTTTCCTAGTTCTTCTGGAACTTTACATGTGGTCCTGCTTTCTTCTCCTACTTTCTTTGATTTCTTGGTTGCCAGAACCTTTTTTTTTCCCTGATGTTTGAGCTGTCCTATTGTCATAGCTACAGTTGGAGAGACTTGGCCTGCGATCTTATCCACCCTGATCTGAGAGTAAGCCCTGTTGACTGTACTGGGCTTACTTCTAAGGAGTCATGCATAGGAGTGGGCTCTCAAACACTTCTCTTGGGTGATATGAGGCAGGATAGAGTAGGAAGTTCTTGAAATACCATGTAAAGTCCAGCTTTGCTAAGCTTTTCCCCTGCACAATAGAATATTTCTGTTGATCATGCAGATTAATTTTCAAATTGAAAATGTGTTTTCAAATAAAGCAAGCAGTGAAGTAGTATCTGTAAGCCTTCATTGTTGGTATGCCAAGAAGAAAACAGAGTTCTGAAAAGAGAGGACATTTTAAACATCCTAAAATTCTTGCTGCAAAAGATATTGTTAATGAATGACTGTACTGCATGCACTGACAAAGCAAAAGAGTGCGCGCATGTGTTGTAATCACTCTGGTGTTGTAATCATTTTGATGTTTTCTTTAATAGTCTGGAACGCATTGATGCTTTTTCTGCCTATTGATCTCTTCTCTCTAGTAAGAGAGAATGAGAATTTCTTCAGTAAACAAATTAGGCAGCTTAATACAACAAAAGTAATCTAGTTGTTTTGAAGCAAATGGAATGTATGTTTAATACTAACAGAGCTAAATAAAGCTAAGCATGCTCTATTCTCATTCATTATTTTCATTATGGGTTTTATATTTATTTACAAAATTCAATAATATAAACTAGAATAGTTATGCTTTTCTGGTTTGATTTGATTCTGAAACCTTTATTTGGCATTAACTTTTCTGGGTTTTTTTTGTTTTGTTTTGTTTTGTTTTTGGCAAGAAGTCCCTCTGGTGGTAAGAGTGATAAAGTATTACTACCTTTGAAACCAAAAAGTACTTTGATTTTTCAAAGCAGTCTGATGTTACAGAATAGCCTAAACTAGTCAATCCACATATGAGTTATATCCACACTGGCAAACCACTGGTGGTTCTGTGATGAGCTTGAACATCTCAAAATTTTAAATTTGTATTCTGCACAGTGTGTGTTACCATCTTCCCTCTGAAACACAGCTGCTAGTCAGTTCAGGAAGCATCCTGAGCAATTTATGTAGTCAGTAATACTATCCCTTTTAAGGCTACACTTGAGTTGCATTCTTTGGATCAAGTAAAATTTGAAATTGTCTTGTTTTACAGTCTGAAGATTACTACGATATGAGGCGACTGTATACTATTTTGGGCTCATGTCTCTTCTACAAGGTAAGAATTCAAAAATGTCCTGGTATGCTAGAGATGGTTAACCTTAAACAGCACCAATAGTCTTCACCTAAAAACAATTAGATTTTTTTTTCTAAACAGGGTAACTAAGAATTGTTCTTGTTGATTTCTGCAGTAACCAGCTATTATGAGATTTCTAAGATTGTATTTCCTTGCAAATTCTTTCCACAAAGATCTTGCATTATATTTAAGCTTCTTGGGTGCCCACACTGTTTCTTTTGCTTAACCTTTTTTCATTCTTCCTTATTGTCAGATATATGTTTAGCACTTTATAAAAGAGAACTAATAGTACTTCTCAGAATTCCCCCCCCCAATGGATAGCATTTTATACATTGCTTGATTTTATATAGACAGGCCTCATTTGTGTTCTGCACATGTTGCAATATAAAAGCTAACTGGATTGATCTAAGAAATTATTTCATTTTAGCATAATACAAATCTCTTGACCACTTGGAGTAATGCTTTTGTGCCATACTATCTTCTTATATAGCAGATAGCACATGTACATTATCACCATGCAGGAAAACGACTTTTTTTTTAAGCCAGCAGGAGGCATAAGGAAAGCAATAGTGTTCTCTGAATGCTAAGTTGAAAATTTAAAACCACCGTTTTGTAATGCACTAGTCTGTTGTTCTTACGTTGAATTCTAGTCAAAACAAAGAAGCGATTGGGAAGTCGGATGAACAAGTCCCTCCCTGGGATTGTGACACTGTCTCTGCTAGTGTTTGACAAACCTCGGCATGCCTGCGTTTTTCAGTTTGCTGCAACCGTTAATCATTATGTTGACCATACTTTGTACTTCAGATTACTTAAGTGCCTTATGATACTAGAGCTGGATTGCACACACAGTGGTGTTGGTGGGTTTGAGGACTAGTTGCATGCTCTTGCCATATTGCATCAGGGTGCCTGTCTAGTTGATTGAAGGATGAACTCTCATTGATCCAATCAGGGGTCAGCCAGGTCAGACACATGGTTAGGATGACCACCAAACCCTCACTGCCAGTGGCAGTTCCCAGTGCACCACCAAGGAGTGGGAGTGCCATGGATGGCCCAGTTCAGAGCTGTGACCTGGAATCCATATATACTGATATGTTGAATATGCTGATATTCATCAGATATTGAAAGATTTATTTGATCCAAAAAGGTAGCCATCCATAGCATAAAAATAAATAAATCTGGCATCAGTAGAAGTGGTGATGCTTGTTTTTTATATACATGCTTACAGTATGGGATACTTACAGGAAATAAGGAGGAATAGGGGCTATTATTGAGGGGGTGGTATTGTTCCAACCCTTTGAATGGGAATAGTTAACAGTTATAAAGGCAAGCATCTCCTTCAAGCCTCCAGAACCTCACTGATTTCATAGCTTTTGCCAAACAGCAGTTTCATGTTTTTAGATTTCATGTCTGCAGTCCTAAAAGTTCAATGTTTGCTTCTTAAGAAATGAAATGAAAGTGGAGTTTCTTGGGTGACTGATAGATGCACCACTTGGTTCTTGGCCGTGTGGCTATGCAAAACCTTTAGTTGCTTATCTTTTCCACAAGTATAATGCAAACTCAGCCCTTTGTAGATAGCTCTCCAAATAAAGATACTAGGTGGTTTCAATATTTTGAGTCTGTTTTCTCTGTGCTTTTAATTCAGGGTTACTTGATCAGTAGTCACTTGCCAAAGGAGGACCTCATAGATATTGCTTTGTATAGCAGGCATTATTGTCTCTTGCCATTGGCCGCTGAACAACGAATTAGACAGTTAGTAATATGGCGAGAAGTATTTCCACAGCATCACCTTCAGGACAGTAAAACCTCACGGGAAGGATATGAAGAACCCAAAGCAAGATACTTCTTACTCATAGTGGGCTTGGTAAGTTTATTTGGGATTTTTTGGCATGTGTGTTTTGGGGTATGTACCTTTTTCTGTCTGTTGTGAAGATTGAAATATGTTAAGGTCCACAAGCCTGATCAAATAGCATGAGTGGAAAATGCTTCTTGTCCCGTCAGCTAAAACTGACCTGCCATCAGGGGCGAGACAAGTGGTAACAGGAGGCAGGGCCTTCTCAGTTGTAGCACCTGACTTGAATGGATTGTGCAGTGGCATTTGGAATATCCCCGTTTTTTATATAGGAACTCAAAATCTCTCAGGAATGTTCTTGATGGCTGATGTCTCAGGTGTTCTGCTATTGGTGCTTTTCTGACTGCAGTTGACAAAATAAAGGTGTTCATATCCTAGCATTTCACACAAAAGCAAGTCCAAACAGTATAACTGTAATTGTGGATACTGATGGGAGTGACACAATTTTGAGCCATAAATATATGAGCCATAAAACATGTAAGCGTGCAGCTGAAATCTTGCATATCGGAATAAACTTGGAAGAAGAGTTCCAACAGATAGGAAACTGGTAAGCATAAGGTTAAAACCTTGCAGTTACAATGCTGGCATGTTTACTTGAACCATTTTTTTTAAATTGCCAACCAGTGCCAGTACCGATGTTCAAGGGGCCCTGGGGCAAAGCCCTTCAGTGAATTCCTCATGGCAACCACTACTCATCTCTTAATGGTGTATTGGTCGAATGGTATATTGGTCGCTACCACTGATACTAAGTGTTCAGGACTGATAGGCATTCAGCCAATCCAATATCCAACGCCCCTGCTGCTAATTATAGAAGTCATGGCAGGAAAGAATACCAAGAAGTCTAATATGATATTTCTGCCTATTCTACAATTGTCATGAACAACTGCTGGATGTTTTACCTGGGCTGGAGATTGATCCAAAATTATTTCCTGCAAGGCTGTTGAGCATGTACTGTGTTGCGTTACAATACAGTGTCACTACAATGCTATTTTAGTCTCTGTATTCCTTTTTTTTTCCTTACAGAAACACTTTGTGTTGAGTGTCTTGCTGGAAGCAGGAGGCTGTTCTTCCAAAGCCATTGGAAATCCAGAGCCAGACTGCATATATGTAGATCAGGTCAAAGCAACTATCCTTCAATTGGATGGAGTAGATCTCAGCATAGACGAGAGACTGGAATTGCCCTCTGCTCCATTGCTGTCCTGTGTAGACTGGTTTCTCCCTTCTTCCTCACGTGACAAACTGGAAAGCTTGACCAGCTGGCCTCTTCTCAACAAACTGCAGAATACATCGAGCACTGTAATTTCCCCGGCAAGCAAAAAAATACTCTTTGGAGAGTCTAGTTTGAAGCTGCGCAAGCCAAGTCCCTTAAAGAGCAGTGTGGGGTCAGACAGCGGTGGCGATGGTCCTGAAGGAGGAAGTGGGAACTTTAATCCTTATCTGGCACAGTCCAAAGGTCCTGGTGAATATGACAGAAGTAATAGTCTCTTTAAGGTACTACTAATTTTTAAGTAATAATAACTACTAATTTTTAACTTAAATAATGACATCTTTGGAATGTGGAAACTGCGAAAGTATACTGTAGAAGTATTTCCTGAATGGAAGAAGGAAGTGTTACGTGTCTGTGATGCATCTTCCTAGTCTTACTTCCTTTTCAGTAAATTTCTTAAACCATTTCCTGTTCCATATACATAACTCATAACTCTCCAAAAAATAGACCAGCAGCATGAGGGTGTGATGTAGATTAATGGGAAGGGTTTTTTTATAATTGTATGTGAACCTGTTTCTGTAGCGCTTTGGGAACACTCCTTGCAAGATAAGGTTCAGGTTTCCGCCCATATTTAAGGCATATCTAGCTTCCATAAATTGCTGTTACTTCCATGTGGCTTCTTTTTTTTCAACTCCTGTCTTGCACAGATGATGGGGACAGAAATCCAGAATCGGCAATATCATTAATTCCAAATTGATCAACTAGAATGACGCGTACACAGTTGATTTCAGTTTGCATAATGTATGAAAAGTACAGAACATTGCTGTGTGGCTGAAATACGTGTCCCTTCCTCAAAACTGATTTGTAATAAAAGCTCTGCCCACATTTGATACTTCGATAAAGTAAACTCCAGAATCTTTCAAAGAACAACATGGCCTGTCATATAATTATTACAGTTCCATGCAGTTTCAGAGTGTATGCAATTTGCTGAACCAGCATAGTGTATTTTTTTTTAAATAACAGGTCTAGTAACTGTAGGTTTCTCTTTGAGTACTTGCACTTTTCCTGTGGACATTGAAGTTATTCTGCTTGTTTTTCAGATTACTAAAAAGAAGAATACTCTTCCAAACCCATTTAATTTAGGAAGCCTGAAAAAAACCCTTTCAGACAAGGAAACTGAGCTGTATAACACTATGAAGTAAGAAGTTATTTTTTATCATCTTGTTTTTCTGCTAAGTTCGTATTTCATATGATGACGTGCACAACTGTTGACAAAGTCTGGGATTCCAGTACAAGAATTGCTACAAATTGACTGCAGTAAAAATAAAAGCAATGAATTCCCACCTCAAGGTAGCAGATCCATTATTAAGGTGCATCATTGTGACCTCTGATAACCAAGGCAGTGGTGAAGCATGTGTATGCCTGCTTACTCTTCTCTTAGGAACAGCCACCTTGAATCCTTTAGCTGTTTCCAGGAAGCTTTCCGGGATTTCCTTCATTCACCCCTAAATGAGCTATGCGGGCCACAGCAGTAAATATGCACTAGGCTTTCCTGAGGTTTCTGGTGTGCTAAATGGAAAACCTGTTTTTTCATATTGTTTTCACAGATTTATGTATATTTGCATATCGTTGTTTATAATTCATTATATTAGTTCAGAATTGCGTTCCCAAGTTTTCCAGCTCCTTAACTCACCACGTTCTCTGTGGTGGGTTATGATATTGCTTGTTGGAATGATTTACCAGGCCTCTTCTGGTTGGGCCCGCAACCCACTCTGTTGGACTCCATGGGTCTCAGAATGATCCACAGAAGCTTTTGAAAGTGACTTTTTGGAAGCAACTTCCAGTTTGAGCGGAAATCACTTCTGCATGAAATCCAGACAACTTTCCATCCCAAAGAGTCCAGATAAATGCTTGCTGCCCCAAATTTATAAATTGGAGCATTTACCCAATATGTCTTAGTAAGGAAACCACTCCCAATAACAAAAGATAATAGTTTATCCCTCTCTCATCATACACTCAACCTGTATTACATTTTTAGTGCCAATTATTTATTTTATTTATTTATTTAAAAGATTTTTACCCCGCCTTTATGCCCGAAGGCACTCAAGGCGGCATTACATAAAACTATAAAATTTAACATTAAAAAACACTATAAAAAACATTAAAACAACATATTCAAACAAAATTAAAAACATAATAAAATTTAAAAAACCAAACCCAGTGGATCATAAAAGTATAACACCCCAGCCAGTCAACCTGTCAACAATTAAAAGCTTTTTTAAATAAAAAGGTCTTCAGCCCCCGCCGAAATGTTAACAGAGAATTAAAACTTACATTAGAACAAGAATACATATCATGCCTCCTTATACACTGATTTGTGACCCATTGATTTGACCCATCACAGTTCCCAACCAAAAGGCCAACCTGTACATCCTGGGTGTGACCGGAAAAGTCTTCTGGTTGCATCTGGGTGGTGATCTGAGGCCTAGGAGGTTGTACGTGGCCTCCCCAGGCTTCTGAAGACCCCCAGAAGGCCTTAGAAAACTTCCAGGCTTTTCAGAAAATCAGAAGTGGGTTTCTAAGGCTTTCTGTGGGCATTCAGAAGCCTTCTGAGGCCCAGGAGCAGATGCCAGCCCCTGCTATGGATTCAATTATCCATTGTTTATTTATTGCATCCATGGTGGTTCCAGGAACGGAATCCCCATGAATGACAATGTTGGACTGTACTAATTCCTCCTGTGTACAGAAAATATTATACCTTGGACCTAACTAGTACTTGGGAAGTTTCACCCTTAGGTTCTTTACTGTTGCAAGCCTTTATTAGCTTTCAGAAGAAAGAGTTGGTTTAGAGAAGGACTTCCAAGCACATGTACTGTATGTGCTATTTATAGCATCCCCAAGGTTTCTATAGTGTATATACTGACTGACAGACTTGGTGGCCTATATGATCTATATGTCTGTATATCCTTCTATGAACTTGATATTGCTATAGCAGAGAATTGCCAGTTCAGAGTTAACTTGTATAGAAATAAAGCAAAGCCTAGTACTTTTTTTTCCCCTCAGTGCAATTGTGGTCAACTTGCTCTGCATGATGTGGGTTGATTTTATATTGCATTGGAGCTGATGACCATATTTTATTTTATTTTTGCTCCTGAAGGCTGACATCTGGCCCTGAGAACACCCTCTTCCATTATATTTCTCTAGAGACAATGCATGGAATTTTTATTACTCCAACACATGTTGAAGTGACACAGCTCGGTGGAACGA
The DNA here is from genome assembly GCA_029204185.1 of Lerista edwardsae. Taxonomy (NCBI): domain Eukaryota; kingdom Metazoa; phylum Chordata; class Lepidosauria; order Squamata; family Scincidae; genus Lerista; species Lerista edwardsae. The sequence continues at coordinate 37,758,598 of JAJKFI010000003.1, read as the reverse complement.
TCCATCCCCAACTCATCAAGAACTTCCATCGCTGTTGTCTTTCCATCCGTTCTGTTTTCCAGCAAACTATGATGAGAGAGGTATACACTATTATCTTCGGTTATTGGGAGTGGTTTCCTTACTAAGACATATGGGTAAATGCTTCAGTTTATAAATTTGGGGCAGCAAGCATTTTGCCACTCATTTTTCTTGGGCATTTATATTGCTCTAATTTGTTTTAAAATTGTTTAAAAATGAAAGCTAACACAGCATTTCAAAGAGTGACAGAATCATGAGCTTTGTTATAAGTGTGTGCATCTAGCACTAACTTTAAAGAACTTTAAACCTTAAAAGGCTTTCTGCTTCTAAGCTGTGATCTTGCTCATTATTGTAACATGCCAGGCTTTGATTTATCCCAGCTTGGATCTGGATATCCCAGCTTGTCAGGATAAATAGAACATTGGATAAAACCAGTAGTGAAATTCAGCCAGTTCTCACCAGTTCTGCAGAACCAGTTGCTAATTTTAGGTTGGGAGAGGGAAGAAAGGCAGCAGATGGCCCTGAAGGCCGCCCTGAAGGACATAGAACTGGTTGTTAATTTATTTGAATCCCACCACTGGATAAAAGTGTGAGTGTGAGAGTGAGAGAGAGACACTTAATACATCCAGTCTCTTGAATATGTGTAAAAAGGCTTGGTGAACTATGGCTGTTTGCTTCTGCACATGGCGCTACACATTCAAAGTATGTTTCTGTGAATGCAGCCTTCCTCCAAGAACATAACCGCTAGTAATGATGGAAGGGAAGGTATCTCTGTGTATGCTATGTACTGTTACATTAATTACTTCAAAGTATGAGGCACATGGTTCTGTCAAAAATAGAGCTGTGTTTATATAACATGTTTAAATAACCATTTTTGGTATAAGCTAAGAGTTGCTTGCAAAGGGGGTAAAACATGGTTCAAGCAAAGTACTTTAACTATTGGTTTTAGTGAGATGTTCCAGCTGAAGTGTGTTCAGTAAAAAAATTTTCTTTAGTGTTTCATCATTCTAGCTCAGCTATAACATTGTGCCTAATTTTACACTTATGGATATAAGAGAGTCACATTAGGAATAAACATTTATCTCAGAAATTGCCAGAGAGATGTTAGACCTCCGAATTTGAAAGTCTCTATAGATTCCAGGTGGAGCTGTGTAAACTGCTGTTATAACTGAAAGCTTTCTTTTTCATCATACATTTCAGAGTATTGGTGATTGCAGGTTATCGCAGACAGATAACACCATTTTTTTATTCCTTACCAGTTTGGCACATTTACCCACCCAGTTTGGCACATTTACCCACCCAGTTTGTCCATTTTCATTGCAGGTGAAAAAGAGAGCAAACACAGCGAGAAGTTCAGAATCCAAAAAGATACGTTCTGGCTTTCAAGAAGTGAAAGAACATGGTGTATTATTTGAATGTTCTCCTGATAACTGGACTGACCAGAAAAAACCGCCACCCACTATTATGTACTGGGTTGTAGGGTAAGTGAGCTATAATACCGTGTTTTGTCTTCCCATAGGCACGTGTTATACACTGCCAGAGTCTCAAACATCTGTCTTGTCCCATCTTTGTAAATGAATAATTGCAACTTTCACATGAAGTTAGATGGTTTTCTCCAGTCCAATGATTTATTCTAGAATTACTCTTGTACTACTCAGTACTGAAAATGTAGCAAAGGCAGAATTCAGTATGTATAAATGCAGGCTTTGAAATTTTGATATTTAGTTCTGATATATATTCTATTTTTAGCTGTCTTTCTAAAAACCTTAAGAAAACAAACTGTTTTTAGAGTAATCTAAAGTCCTTGTTCTGACACTGAGCTTTGTTTTTCTGCAGGAGACTCTTCCTCAATCCAAAGCCTCGGGAATTTTATGTCTGTTTTCATGACTCAGTCACCGAGATTGCAGTTGAATTGGCTTTTAAACTATCCTTTGGCTTAGCTCTGTAGATGTACTCAGCTATGCAGCCATCATGAGTAGAACTGGAAACATCCCAAGGCACTTAAAAGCGTGCAAATATTCATTAAATTAAGGTTTTGTCCTGGGTGTTCTTTGATGTATTTCTACAATAACCTTCCATGACAGAATAACTTTTCAAACTTTTATGGAAACACTTTGATGTATTCAGCAGGAGACCAACTTCTCAAAATATTTTTATTAAATACTAAAGCAAGGCATGATTATTTATCCTCACAGTAGCTTTCCTACATACTGACACATGAAGGCATGAACCATAAACTCACCTGTTTTTCCAAAGTTTCCTTTCAGAAACTTTTAAACTTGCCCCAAATTCAAAGTGCAGTTTCGGAGCTCTGTGGGGCCTCTTCTGAAGAGTCCGTTTTGGGTATTCTGTTCTGGACTTGAATCAAGGGAAAGCATGGTAATGTTGAAGGTATTATAAAATGTATGACTGTTTGTTGACATGTTTGGAATTTTGGTAATACAAGTTCAGTGAGGAATAAAGAAAACCCTGATTTCCCTATCCCAAATCTATCCTCCTGAATAAAAGACATTAAGGGGCTATAACATTTGTAATACAAATGGATTCTATGTGTGATGTAAATAAAAATTCGTTAAACTTATAAAGGAAAATTGATTGCTTTGCAGATGCTGTATGATAGAAATAGGGAAGACTTTATCATTGGGTTTCAGAAATCTTTGTATTGACTATTTTTGTATGATTTTTATAGTAAAGACAGATATTTGCAGTCTAGCCATGTGTGGTTTTTATATTCTCTCATTTACCTCATTTTTGACATTTAACTCCCTATGATTTTTAGTAAGATATTCATCTCTGAAGGAGGGGGTGCTCCCGCCTGCTTTGAAGCAGGCGATGGTTCGCCCCCTCCTGAAGAAGCCCTCCCTGGATCCCACAAATTTAAACAACTTTCGGCCAGTCTCCAATATCCCATTTCTGGGCAAGGTGATTGAGAGGGTGGTGGCGTCCCAGCTTCAGAGGGTTCTGGAGGAAACGGATTATCTGGACCCATTCCAATCTGGCTTCAGGCCGGGGTTCGGGACGGAGACTGCCTTGGTCGCCTTGGTGGATGACCTTCGCCGGGGGATGGACGGGGGAAGTGCGACCCTGTTAGTCCTGCTGGACCTCTCGGCGGCTTTCGACACCATCGACCATGGTGTCCTTCTTGGTCAGCTGGCCGGGTTGGGGCTTGGAGGCACTGTTTTGAAGTGGTTCCGCTCCTTCCTGACTGACAGATCCCAGAAGGTGGTGCTGGGGGACGCTTGTTCGGCACCCCGACCTCTTAGGTTCGGGGTGCCGCAAGGTTCCATCTTATCCCCCATGCTGTTTAACATCTACATGAAACCGCTGGGAGAGGTCATCCGGGGGTTTGGAGTGGGGTGCCATCAATATGCTGATGACACCCAACTTTATCTCTCCTTTCCCCCTGATTCTGAGGAGGTGGTTGAGGTCCTGAATCGCTGTCTGGAGGCAGTTGGGGGCTGGATGCGGGCGAACAAGCTGAAATTAAATCCGGATAAGACAGAGGTGCTTTTGGTTCGGAAATCCACAGCTCGGGTATTGGACTATCGTCCTGCTCTGAATGGGGTCGCACTTCCTCTGAAGGAGCAGGTTCGCAGCTTGGGGGTTCTCCTGGATTCACAGCTACACCTGGAGTCCCAGGTGGCAGCTGTGGCCAGGGGAGCCTTTGCTCAGCTTCGGCTGATCCGCCAGCTGCGGCCGTACCTGAGCTGTGCGGACCTGGCCACTGTGACCCATGCCCTAGTGACATCTAGATTAGATTATTGCAATGCGCTCTACGTGGGGCTGCCTTTGAAGACGGTCCGGAAATTACAACTAGTACAGAACGCGGCGGCTCGGGTGGTTGCTGGGGCACGTCGGTTTGACTCTGTCGAGCCGTTGCTTCGGCGACTACACTGGCTGCCGGTTCTGTTCCGGGCCCAATTCAAAGTGCTAGTCTTGACCTTTAAAGCCCTTTACGGCTTGGGTCCGGGGTATTTGAGGGACTGCCTCCTTCCATACAATCCAACCCGTACTCTTAGATCATCTGGGGGGGCCCTTTTGACTGTGCCGCCACCAGGAGAAGTGAGAGGGGCGGCGGCCAGGAAGAGGGCCTTCTCGGTGGTGGCCCCCCAACTCTGGAACACCCTTCCCCTAGAATTGAGAACTGCTCCCTCTTTGTTTACATTTCGGCGGGGGCTGAAGACCTTTTTATTCCAAAAAGCTTTTAACTGCTGACAGGTTGGCCTGCTGGTTATTATGATCCACGGGGTTTGTTTTTGTTTTGTTTTTAAAATTGTTTTTAAATTGTTTTTTAAATTGTGTTTTTATTTTGTTTGCTATTGTTGTTTAATACTGTTTTAACTGTTTTTAATGTTAATTGTTATGCTGTATTTTTAATATATATTTTGTAATGCCGCCTTGGGTGCCTTCGGGCACAAAAGGCGGGGTAAAAATCTATTAATAAATAAATAATAAATAAATATATTCCTTGTGGGTGAGGGACAAATTTGAATAGGAATAAATAAATGCAAAATGTTCAGAACTTTTCACATATCTAATGGCACACTGCTAATAGTGGTTATAAAGTAAATTTGCATTAAATGCAAACTTTTAATTTTTGCAGATAAAGATCTGTTAAGACTGTGTTCGGCACCATCAACTTTAACTGGCAGAGACTCTCCACCACAGTCTCAAGACAGAATGGAAATGTCAATTATTGCACCTATAACAAAACATGTGCTCTAGTATGCAGTGGTGGTTCATTAGGGTGATTGCTTTAATTTCACTGGCATGCACTCAGCATAGTTTCGGTACATTGGTGGGAAAGAGAGCATACAAAAACTTTCTGATAACCAAGTTGAGTTGAAGTCCAGCGCTAATAAAGTATTTCACACATGACTGCAAGGGGAGGAAAGCAAGAAAAAAAAATTGGCCTCATATGCAGGTGCTGCTTACTTCTATTACACTTTAAAGAAATGAAACCTAAACCTTAAAAGGCTTTCAGCTGCTCAGCTGTCACCTTGCTCTACATTATTATAAACTTTTAACATGCCGGACTTCGATGTATCCCAAAGTCTGGGATACTTGGACCTGGAGTCAGGATAAATAGAATGCTGGATAAAGCAGCCTGTGTCATTGGGGTGTGTGTGGGAGATATGCCAACTGAGACAAAGGAGCCCCTACTTCATAAATCCAATTACTTGCATTATAAAACGCCTTGCTCAGACTATGGCTGTGTTAGCTTCTACACACTATGGGTCATATTCAAAGTAATACTTCTGGAAATACAGGCTTCCTCTAAGACATAAGTGTTGTTCTACTGACATAAGTGGTCCTTTAAACAAGAGTAATGCACTTTCACTTCTCAGTAGCCTGTGTTCATAAATTTCCATAATGATTGTTTACAATAAGATGAGCCACTCTTGATTGGGTCAAAGACTCATTTAGTCCATCCTGTTTGTTGTACATGAGTCCACCAGAAGCCTCTCGGTAGCATATAAGCAGAAGATTAAAAAAGGGGTTGAGAATAAAACAGCCAATATTATCATGCCATTGTACAAATCGATCGTAAGGCCACATCTAGCATATTGCGTACAGTTCTGGTCGCCGCATCTCAAAAAGGACATAGTGGAGCTGGAAAAGGTGCAGAAGAGAGCGACAAAAATGATTACGGGGCTGGAGCACCTCCCTTATGAAGAAAGACTGCAGCGTTTGGGGCTCTTCAGCCTAGAAAAAAGGTGCCTCAGGGGGACATGATTGAGACATACAAAATTATGCATGGAAGGGATAGAGTCGATAAAGGGATGTTCTTTTCCCTCTCTCAAAACACCAGAACCAGGGGGCATCCGCTAAAACTGAGGGTTGGGAGAGTTAAAACAGATAAAAGGAAGTACTTTTTTACTCAGCGGGTAGTTAATCTGTGGAGCTCTTTGCCACAGGAGGTGGTGATGGCATCTGGTCTAGATGCCTTTAAGAGGGGATTGGACAGATTTCTGGAAGAAAAGTCCATTGTGGGATATAGGCAATGATGGGTTGTAACCTCCTTACATTAGTAGTAGGCTACTTCAGAGTACTGGGTGCAAGGGAGTGGCAACAGGATGCAAGCATCTGGTCTCATGCCTCCCTGGGGCACCTGGTGGGCCGCTGTGAGATACAGGAAGCTGGATTAGATGGGCCTTTGGCCTGATCCAGCAGGGCTCTTCTTATGTTCTTAAGATGGAGGTATGCTCTTCTCCAAACACTGCTTTTCTGCAGCTGATGTTCAGAGTCGCACTGCCTCCAATCCTGGAGGATGCACATAGCCATTAGTAGTAGTCAGTGATAGAAACGTAACCCATGAATTTGGCCAATCATCCTTCTAAAGTCATGTAAGTAATCCCTACATTTTATGGTAGTGCATCCATAGGCTAATTATGTGCTGTGTGAAGAAGTACTTCTTTTTGTTCATTCTAAATTTCCCACCAATGGCAAATTTCATTGAATGACACCTGAGTTCTAGTGTTGTGAAAAAGGGTGAGGAACTTCTTTACCCATGCTTTCCACATCACACATAATTTTTTATGCTTCAGTCATGTCTCCCTAAAGCCTTATATTGCACCATAAGAGCTGCTTAAGGATGAAGCTATCCTAATGATGCTACAGAATCCACAGCATTTCCAAATCTCTCTACTGTGAATTACAACTGAGCACAACCACTGAATTAAGTAGGAGTTGGGGCAGGACTGAATTATTTTCTTTGTGAAATATAATTAAGGGTTCCCAAACTTTTTAGTATTGGGACCCACCTAAAAAAAGTTTTACTTCAGCCGCTTCACATGCTCAATGGGTACACTGTGGCTATAATGGTAATTGGGCAGCAGTGCTCTCACCTACCCATCCCAGCAGCAGATTGTTTAACCCTTGATGCACATAATCTAATCTGTCTTGTCAGTTTCACAAACCACCAAAAATTGGGTCATGACTAAGGTGACCAACTTTTTTACAATGAAAAGGACACAAATAAATTGAAGAAAAAAAATCGTAAATAAAAGAAACATGTTATTCATTGCAACAATAATACACTATAATATGATAAATGCATGATAAAAACATTTGTAATTTTATATTTAGCTTTTTGTTACCTGGCGTTGCCTGGGTAACAAATTTTCCCAACGGGTCATTGTGGACATTTCATTTCACACCCCATCTCGCACCTCACGCCAACGGGGCCAAACCCGGACCCTAACGGCCTCGGGAGTGTCACCGCTGGTCTCAGCGACCCCAAAAAATACGGACCCGACACCTATATCAGCCGTTTTTGATCATTTTTACATGGCGCCCCCTTCACACCCCCACCCCTGGCGGCGCTAGGGGGGGGTCATACCCACGCAGCGTTTTTCACCAGGCCACAAGGCATATGTGTACCAATACAAGCTTGGTGTAAATTGCTCCAGGCATTCCAGAGTTATGCTGGAACATACATACACACATACTAATGTCGGTCATTTTGGGCATTTTATTTTTTACCCCTTCTCACCTACTGTCATCTCCATGCCGGGTCCAGGGGGCTAGGGGGGACAGAGAGCGCAGGGCATGGTGAGAATTGCCTGCGAGGCGGTAGAGGTTCGACATGACCGGTTTATTTGGGTCAACGATTTGACATTCATGGGGGGCCGTGACTTCACGGGGACCCTCGATAGTCCATAAAAATGGTGGCGCCCGCTGGGGCGCGGGGTTTAGTCCAAGGGGTGCTTTCCTTCCAAAAGGCCCCTTCTCAGCAGGATCGGTGGCGATGGTGGCGAGTTGAGCTGCGTCGGAGTCCACGGCTTGTGGGGTCCCCGTCGGTTGTGAGTCCCTCGGGTGGCTGGAGGCCAGGCCCAAGAACCTCAAGCTGCCTCTCGGGGGACGTCGGATTCGCTGAAGCAAGGCCGGCTGCCTACTTGGAACTCCGGGAATCCAGGGCCGGGGGACCCCCCAAGGAGCAGGGTTTGAGCTGCCCTGTCAAGGCTGGGGTAAGGTGAGGACCAGAGTGGGGCAACCTCCCACTCAGACATGGTCTGCCCCTCTACCTCCCTTCTCCAGACCTAGGAGGTGCAACCTCTCCCTCTGCTGTCTCAGCTCCTTATGAGCTCCAGACCAGCCTCCTCCCCTTCCTGTCTCATTGCCAGGCCCAGTTCTCCTGAGACTGGGCTGGTCCTTTGCAGGATCTCGCCTCTACTCAGAGAGTCACCCCAGGCTGCTTGCAAGTTCCCTGTGCTCGGCCAGGCTTCCTTGTGCCAGGTGTGCTATCTTCGACTCCCTTGGGGCTTGACACCAGGCTTCTTAAACACACACCTGCAGCCCCCTGTGGCCAGGTAAGCTCCCTGTCCCTGGTCCGAGGCAGCGGGGCGGTTGCAGGGGTGACACCCCCCACGCCGACGGGGCCGAACCTGGACTCCAACGGCGTCGGGAGCGTCGCCGCTTGTCTCGGCAAACTATGGATCCGACGCCGATTTCGTCCATTTTTGACTGTTCTCACACGGGGCCCACTGCGCACCCCCAGCCCCGGGGGCGCTATGGTGGCCCCGCAGTGTTTGTGGCCAGGCCGCTAGGCTTCCGCATGCCGAGTTTGGCGCCAATCGGTCAAGGCGTTCCAGCAGGGCATAGCGAACGTTTTGTCTCGCACCCCTTCTCACCCCCCACGCTGGGGGGGGGCCCAAACCCGGACTCCAACCACGTCGGGAGCCTCACCGCTTGCCTCGGCGACCCTGGAAACTACAGATTCGACAACGATTTTGGCCGTTTTTGACCATTTTCACATGGGGTCCCCTGCACACACCCACCCCTAGGGTCGCTGACCCCTCCAGTGTTTGTCGCCAGGCACAAGGCACGCACGTGCCTGGTTTGGTGCGCGTTGCTCCAGGCGTTACAGCACGGCATGGCGTATATTTTGTTTCGCACCCCTTCTGGCCCCCTGTGCTGAGGGGGGCCCGAACCCAGACTCCCCGGCATCGGGAGTGTCACCACTCAGCCCGGCGACCCTGGAAACTATGGACTCGATGCCAATTTCAGCCATTTTCGGCCGTCTTCACTTGGGGGCCCCTGCGCACCCCTGCCCCCTGGGGTGCTAGGGGGCCTTGACCCCTGCAGTGTTTGTCGTCAGGCCGCAAGGTGTATGCATGCCATGTTTCGTGTCGATCGGTCCAGGCGTTCCAGCGGGGCATGGCAGACGTTTTGTCTCGCACCCCTTCTCGCCCCCTACGTTGAGGGCGGGCTGAACCCAGACTCTGTTGGCGTCAGGAGTGTCACCACAGGTCCCGGCAACCCCGGAAACTATGGATTCGATGCCGATTTTGGCTATTTTCGACCATTTTCACGCGGGGACCCCCGCGTACTCCCACCCCCAAGGGCGCTAGGGGGGCCCGACCTCCGCAGTCTTTGTGGCCAGGCTGCTAGGCTTCCGCATGCCGAGTTTGGTGCCAATCGGTCCAGGCGTTCCAGCAGGGCATGGCGGACGTTGTGTTTCACACCCTTTCTTGCCCCCACGTCGACTCCGGAAACTACGAATTCGACGCCGTTTTCGGTCATTTTCACGCGGGGACCCCCGCATACCTCCACTCTGGGGGCGCTAGCGGGGCACGACCCCCGCAGTGTTTGTTGCCAGGCCGCAAGGTGTACGCGTGCCGAGTTTCGTGCCAATTGCTCCAGGCGTTGCGGAGCCTATGCGAAACATACACACACACACACACGCTCTTCTTTATATATATAGATTATGCTTACATGCCTATTAATTATTATTTAAATGAGTACTTTTCCATTTAATGAATATTTTTTGTCAACCTATCATCTTCTAACAATATATTGGAAATATCTGAACAAGAAATATCCTTCATATTGAATTTTACGGCAAGTGCTGCAGCTGGAGTATCAACCGTCAATCTCGATTTCTCACTTGTCCAAAAATCATTAGCAATTGAAAAAACTCTTTCAACTGCTGCATTAGTTCCAGGGCAGCACAACGTAAATTGAACAAGAATAAATAAATTTTCACATTGAATATGTTCATTTTTGAAATGGCTGAATATTTCCACCCGTCTTTTAACAGAGATACCTTATAAAACAAAGAAAACTAGGCTCCTATCACTGACTAGGCCCCAGTTGTTCACCTTGTTCCTCAGTCGGCAACTGCAAAAGGGAAGTCTGCAGGTTTGCAAGCTTTATCAGGATGGAGGATGATCTGGAGGAGTCTTGCAGTTTGGAAGGTCTTAATGGTGATTGTGCAGCCACACCGCTCAGGCTCAATCAATTAACCTATCAGGGTAAAGGGGCCATTTCAGCACTAGCTACATGTAACCTTTCTGAATAGCTTGCATTCCTGACCCCAGCTATAACTTCACACCTTTTGCAAACAACCAATGAAATAAGCTCTCTCAATCCTGCTTGTGTTACAATTCTTTCAAAATAAAGTCAAGCCAGGGCCTAGTAGCTTTTTCTTGTTTGCTCTTTACACAAGCCTTGATGAATCGTCATGTCAAATGCAAATACGTCACATCACATGGAACGGAACAGATCAGCATCGATCAAATACGGGGATTACAGATTAGTCTTCAAATATCGAAAAGGAGGACATGTAGGAGGACACTTTTCGAGGGAGGACAGAACTAACAAAAGGAGGACTGTCCTCCCTAAAGGAGGACGGTTGGTCACCTTAGTCATGACCTACTGGTGGGCCACAGTTTGGGAACTGCTGTTATTAGTGGCTGTGATTCCAGCTGTGTGTGCACATACATGCATGTGTGTATCTTAAATATCAACATCATACATCAGCACCTGATAACTTTTGGCTCAAGAACTCTAATGCATGGCTTGTTCCTCAGAGCTCATTTCTGGTTGCATTTTCCTAGGCCTCAGTTATTCTGCAGCCAGCTATTCATATTCACCTACACTTCCCTCCTCCAGAGGGCCAAGAATTCTCATAGAAAATGGATATTCAGGAAGGCTCCTCTGATTGGACACTGCTAAGTCATGTGGCCTGAGAGCATGCTTCTGATCTGTTGGAGGAGGGAAGCCCACCAGCCCTTTCTCAGCAGTGGCAGTTAGAAGTGTTGCCTAGCACTGGGTGATGCTGCTTGGGGGCTCTAGTTCCACCAAAGGCTCTGTTTCTACCAACTCAACATCATGCAGGCTGCAGAAGGAAAACAAATGTTCGATGCCGCCTCTTTTGCAAAGGACCTCCTGGCCGGGGGTGTGGCAGCCGCCGTTTCCAAGACAACAGTAGCACCCATTGAGCGTGTGAAATTGCTGTTGCAGGTCCAGGCCTCATCCAAACAGATTCGAGCTGACCAGCAATATAAAGGCATGATAGACTGCTTTGTACGTATCCCCCAGGAGCAAGGTATGTTCTCCTTGGCCTTCCTCTGAGAGACAGGCTGATATGTGGTGCATTGCTGGGAGCTAAGGTTATGAATCCCGTCTTGGCTTTGAGTTCAAGGTAGCCTTAGGAAGCCATTTCTTGTCACAGGGCCCAATCCTATCCAACTTTTCTGCAATGATGCAGCTGTGCTAGCAAGAGGGGGGCTGCATCCTGCAGTTTGCAGAAGGAGAGAAGTTGCAGAAGGTTCCTCAAGGTAAGGGTATATTTATTCCCTTATTTTAGTGTTGCACTGCAGTTTCATTGGTGCTGGAAAGCTGGATAGGGTTGGGCCCTCAGTCTCTTATCTGCAATATAGGGAAAAGTTTGATTGTCCTTAGGATTCCAGAGAAATGTATGCAGAAAGAAGAAATGTATTTTCTTATATATCCAGTACCAAATATACACAGGTATCCATACATGTCCAGTCCCTTTCAGTTTTTTAAAAGGGCTGTTTACTTCTCAGACCTATTCTCCCAGAGCATACTCCTAACCAGGAGTTAGGCTGGAACAAGTTAGGCCAAAGTTTGGCTGGCACAAGAGCCACTGTAAAGCACATTTGGACCATTCTCGGTGTCAGGGATTATGGCACACATCTGTGTGATGGCCTCTCTGACTCTTGAGAGTGGTCCAAACATTCTTTACAGTGTCCCTTGTGGCAGCCTAACTATGCCAGCCTAACTCCTGGTTATGATTGCACCCCCAAGCAAGTTTGTCTGTACCTAGCAGTAAATTCATTTTAAGTATTAAGCCACATTCACACAGTCCAGATAGTATATCTTTTCACCCTAACTATGCAGGGGTTTTTTCAAGGGAATAAACTAAAAATAGCTAATACCTAAAACACTAAAGCTTCCTAGGAGCAAGTATTATGTTCTGCTGTATAAAACCAAAGTAAAACAAATATTCCTGCTCAAAAGAACCCTGCACCAAGACAAATGCACCTACCATCAGCAGAACCTATTCCCATCTAACTACTAGGACAGCAACAGGAGATGTTTATAGTCAGGCTCTTTTCTCAATCAACCAGTTGCTAATCAATCCCCACCCCAACCACCTAATTGCCCCATTCTTTCATCTAGTCTGTTTCCTTTCCCTTAAAGGCACCTATTGTTTCAGCTTGCTCCTGGTTGACTCTTAGAATTTTGGTTTTACTAACCAGTGTCCAGGACTGGCTGAGACTATGAGTGCAATCCTAACCTGGAGTTAGGCCAGCACAAGGGACACTGTAAAGTATGTTTGGACCACTCTCGGAGTCAGAAAGGCCAGCACACAGGCGTGTGCCATTCTCCCTGGCACTGGGAGTAGTCCAAACGTGTTTTACGGTGTCCATTTTGCCAGCCAAACTGTGTGGGCCTAACTGTGCCTGTCTAACTCCAGGTTAGGATTGTGCCCTAAGAGTCTCTTTGCCAGGCTGATAAATCAGCAATGGCCAAACATAGTTTGAGTATCGGAAAAAGGATCAGTTTTGACCAAATGCAGGTCCTGGCTAGGGAACACCACCACCGAGCACTGATTTTCAGGGAGGCCATCAAAATCTATAAACATCATTACAATGTGAATAGAAAAGAGGAAATTCTTAGTCTCAGCCACGCCTGGACATCAGTCCTTAGTAAAACCAACATTCTCAGAATGAGAAAGCCCTGCATAGTTAGGATGAAATGTCCGTACACTATCTAGACTGTGTGAATGTGGCCTAATCCCCGAAATGAATTTCTCATCAGGTAGTAATTCTGGCCACAGAAGCCTCAGAATCTAAGTTTGTCTCTTCTCCATTTCCAGTTGTGCACCTAGGGCCAGCCCAAACCTGATATCTGAGGCAGTCTGTCAGAGATGCTGCCCCCCCTTCCCCAATGATGGGCCTGCTCCTCCCACTCTCCAATGTTCTGGCACTGAACAGTCTGACTGTTCAGCACTGTCCTTCCCTCTGCTTTGCTCTTCCTCTCCATTCCCCTCTTCTTTGTCCAATCCAGGAAGTGAAAGGAGGAGGAGGAGCAGTGGAAGAAAGTAGGTGGGCAGAGTTGGGCACCCTCCCCTTCTGTTGCCTGAGGCAACTGTTTCAGTTGGCGTCATGGGTGGACCAACCCTGTTTGCACCACAGTGTACCTCTTTCCCCTAGCCTCACTTCATAGTGCCTCACTTACACATGTATTTGCTGAAATGTGTACATTTTGTATAACATTTCTGTTTGACATGTTTTGACCAGCAGTGAGATCTGACACATGCAGCAAGCTGGGAATTCGCATTATGGTTTAGCCACTCACTTTACGTGGTGGTGGGACGTGGTGGCACAGCGAGTTAATCCGCTGTTGCTGGGCTTTCAACCGCAAGGTTGGGAGTTCGAGACTGTGTGACGGAGTGAGCTCCTGTTGCTTGTCCCAGCTCCTGCCAACCTAGCAGTTCGAAAGCATCTAAAAAATGCAAGTAGATAAATAGGGACCACTTCGGTGGGAAGGTAACGGCGTTCCGTGCGCTACGGGGTAGAGTCATGCTGGCCACATGATCGGACAAAAACGCCGGCTCTACAGGCTTTGAAACGGAGATGAGCACCGCCCCCTACAGTCGGTCGTGGGGAAACCTTATATTAGCCACTCACTTTAACGGATAGCATGATCACTTGACGGTTCTCCTTGTATCACTTTATTTCTCCAGCCTGGCTCTGAGCTGATAAAGCAGAGTCATATGCCTTGAGAGTCCTCCTACCCTTACATACAGCCCAGTCTTATTGATCTACTTACTTAGCCTGTGAGTCCACAGCCACCCATTCTGCAAAGGGTCTTAGCACTCCCTCTGCTGGCCAGAATGTATGAGCCTCAGAGTAGCTGTTTGTTATATTCAGTAATAAGCAAACTTACATGCTATAGTCATTTTTAACATCATAGCCTTATAACGGAGTACATTGTTTCCATCTATTATTCGTAGCTGGCTATTTGAAGCATGAGTAGCATCCAACACACCACAGTGGATGACCTGAGCTTCCTGCCTAATAGCTGCTTTCTTACCATCCATAAATCAGTTCAGTGTTCTTGTTCTCTCGTTCTCTCTCTCTCTCTCTCAAACCAGTCATTTTTATTATCCGAAAAAGGGAAAACAGCTTGATCAGTTCTTTAGCAACTTGAAATAACTTGAACATGCAATTTTTTAAAAAAGTAATAATGCATTCAAAACTAATTAAAATAATGCTGACTATACAGTTTCATCTTCTATTTATAGGATTTCTCAGTTTCTGGCGTGGCAACCTTGCAAATGTTATCCGATATTTCCCAACTCAAGCTCTGAATTTTGCTTTTAAGGACAAATATAAGCAGATCTTCATGTCTGGAGTGGATAAAGAAAAACAGGTAAAGATTGACTAACGTTTTGATTGGAAAAAATCACACTCTTTAAACTCTCCTCTGCTTCACTTATGCAGAGGTGACCAATAGCCCAATTGTATCTGGGTCTTGCGCTGCCAGAACTTGTGTTCCTGCAGTGCCCTTTGCAGTAGCACAAAAGCTGAACTGCCATCCCACATTCCAGGCTGCTGCCACAAAAGGGGCAGAAATGCAGTATGGGTATCAGTGGTTCTGGGAGGCTCTGCCTGTGCTGGTAAGTTGGAGGTGTAGTGGAAAGGGGGAGTTTTGGAGGCATTTCCATGGTGAGGAGGGGAAGGGGTGAGGAGTGGGAGGGAAGGAATGGATCCTGGTGGCATTTACTTGCCCAAGATCCTATTCTGTCTTTCCCAGGCTGGCCCTCCCCCTTTCGTTCCTTGGACTTATGCTAGCTATGTAGCTGGTATGGGTCCAAGGAGACCCATAGGTGGCCAGGAGACCTACCTACAGGTAAGTAAAAAATACACCTGGTTAGCCTTTTGGCTGCTCCCAAACCATTGGATGCTGCATGTACTCCATCAATGCGGCTGCATTAGTGGTAGGGAATAGGATTGGGCTGTAAAACTGCAATCCTATGTACACTTACCTGGGCAGAAGCCCCACTGAGCACAGTGGAACTTACTGCTGCGTAGGCATACATAGTGTTGTAATCCAAAAGCATATCCCAATTCACATTGCAACTGGCATAAAGTTCAGTGCAGTGTAGAAAAGATGCATTGGCTTCTACATTAAGATACACAGCTACTGGAAGAGCAATTCAAGAATTACTGGAGTTGTGTTAATGCCTGTTTAGTTATTTGCGATAGCTTAAAGCCTAATCTTTTACTTCTTACCAAGCCAGTATTTTTTTTTTCCTGAAATAGGTCAGATTTCCTTTTTTATGTCCAGCTAATTGTGCTAGCCTGGTACATTTAGCCCAAAGAACAAAATGAACCCTTCTAATAATTGGGGTAATTAGCATCTACTTTGCTGAGTCAGGAAGCTCTCCCAACCTGTTTGGCTGACAGCTCACAAGAGATATACCTGGGTTTTCCCAGGGCTGCAGATAGGAGGAAGTCATTAGGATCTGATTGTCCTCTAGCAGGACTGACTGCCACTTCGGCAGTTATTCCTTGTCAATATGTAAATGAATATATTTGAATTTCAAAAAACAAGAGTAAGCTCTTTTTTCCATTGAAAAATCTGTGTTGTTCATCACTCAGTGCCTGCAGCATCATGTGTTGCCTTCTTTGTGTGTGAAACAGCCTGCATACACTATCCTAGATGCCAGTGGCATAGCTAATAAGGAGCGTGGGAAAGGCCACCCTGGGTGCCACCCTCAGGAGGGGTGACACCACTAGTGACTAGTGAAATATCTGCATTCTATCAAAAGTTATGGCCAACAAACCAAAAAATGAAAATACAACTGTCGTATGTAACAAAAAAAAAATAGATTTCCTTAATTCAAAATGGGCCAATGAGACTGAATGTTCTGAGAGGTATTATTATGACACAACATGGAACTAATAAGGTGTTAGTAAGGTGGCACCTTTGGGGGACAGAGTAACACCACGAGTGACAGAAATTGAGGTTTTTTGAATAATGCCATCATATTATGTATCATTTTATGTGTAATTTAATGCAGAATATACCCAGGGTAAGGGAAAAATATCTCCTTACTCCAAGGTGACCTCCAGCTGCCTCCTAATCTGCGCTGGATACAGTGGAGGCCAGCGGGCCTGCCTGTTCCGGCGTAGGTTGGAATTGGGCCCTTAGATGACTTTTGAAATGGATTCTAAACATTCATGATGGACTATAGTCTATCAGTGATTATTAACCATGATGGCTACACTGAACCTCCAGATGCAGGGCAATATGTCGCTGAGTACTATGCGCAGAGAAGCAATAGCAGGGGAGAGTGCTGACATTCATCCATTGCTTGTGGAGAAATATTAATTGCATTTATTTTCTCTCCATTGTTATTCATGTCATGTCATGACTATTACTATCTCTCAGCCGCGTCTACCTCACAGGATTGTTGTGAGGACAAAAGAAAGGGAGGAACCATGCACACCACCCTGAGCTTGGTGGTAAAAAATGGGGAAAATGTAAATATATACATAAACCTGCTGTATGGAGGGTGCCAAAAATTTATGGGCCCTGGGTGTCAAATGACCTAGCTATGCCACTATTAGATGCTGTAGTCCCCATTCAGTTGTTCTTCCACACATGCAGCTGTTTATCCATAGGTGGCAAGTACAGACCAATGCTGAAGATGTGTGGTGGTAGAGGAGGTTAGAGATCATGTTGGTAGGGGCCACGCTTGCCAACATTCTCTCCTACCCCCTGGTGTCTTCTGTATGCATGGAAGGGCAACTGAACAGGACGAATATATTTCAGTGAAGGCAGCTCAGATTCCATTCTGATTGCATCAGCTGTGGGTCTATTAATATAATTGATTCCTGCACTTCCTTTCCACACTGGAATGTTGCTTGTGGAGAAAATGAATGTGTGAAACTGAATTAACCCTAGGTGACTTGCACACACATATACAGGGATGTGTCAATCATCTCTGGCTTTCCAGTGCTCAAGGAAGAGAGAGTAAATAATAAGTGATCATATGTGTAATATGGAAAATAAATTATAAATTATTTGATATTTCTTTATCTTCCCTTTTCATTGCTCTCTGAATTTACCTGGATTTTATCATAGGATAAAACTATTTGTTTTATCATAGGATAAAACCCTATGATTTTTTGATGAAATCCTAGATCAAATCTTCTATTACACAGCATTTTTAAAGCAATTTTCCCAAACATGCATGTTTATTATCTTTTTTTCTAAACGTTTCTATATTATCAGAAACTTTTTATTTTCTAAAATACCTTAACTGCCCAATCCTATCCCTTTCCATGTTATAGCATGTAGCTGTGCTGATGGACACTTTGCCATATGTTATTGTGGGGGTGGGGTAATTTGGAGAGCCTGCAGAAGTTTTTTTTTTTTTTTGCTTACTCCTGGTAAGCTGCATGATCACCTAACCTGTGGCTGACATCTGCCAGCCATTTTGCTGGCATGAAAAATGGGGGATAAAATCCAGTGTGTGTACAACCAAACCCCTGAGATTCCTTTGGAGGGAGCTTGGTGATATCCCTAGACTTTCAAACCATGGGGGGGGAAAAATCTGGTACTAGAATGGAGCCCAGTGGAAAAGGGATGGAAACCTATAACACAAAAATGTATTGAAATTAACCTGCCCCATCCACTTGAAAAAACAAAACAAAAAGCTGGAAGAAGCAGGCTCATTCTGAGCAAACTGGCAGCCCAACTGGAATTGATTTTTTTTTTAATTTAAGAAAACCTCTTGTTGTCTTATAATGCCGAGCCAATGGCAAACATCAACACACATTGAGGTTTTTGTTCTGTGTCTGGTTGTGTGTATGAGAAGAAAATCAAGGCTCGATTCGCCACATCTTAATGTTGCCATAATCACCCCATTGTTCATTTGCTTTGAATTTGATCATTTTGAAGGTCCAAATTTCGGCACATTTCAACTGTGTGTCATTTTAGTACCCTTTTCTATTACTTCACATAGTTAAATGTTAAGTTTGGAAGGAACCATTGAACTCTCTTTTTTAAAGAAACAAAGTGAACTCAGTGTTTTCATTTCAGTTCTTTAGGTGGTTTGTTGCAAATCTAGCTTCTGGCGGAGCAGCTGGGGCAACATCACTGTGTGTGGTGTATCCGTTAGACTTCGCACGAACTCGATTAGGCGCCGACATAGGAAAAGGTAGGATATTTTATCTCACCGTTTTTATGGGTGCAATACGTGTCTCATTTTGTTTTGTTTTGTTCTGTTCTTTTAGAATCTGCTACTATTGCATCCATTAACTGAGATACTGGGGCACAAAATGAAGCACTTGCAAATCACATTTATCAATTACACGGTTTACTCCTTCCATTGAAATAAGTGGAACTAAACAGTGCTAAACATCTGTTCAGTCATATGTGGTGATTCCAAAATGGTGGGTCCAATGGACCAAAAAATAGGATGGCAGCTTTGTGACAATTTGGAGAGATAGAATGACAGTGGGGAAAGAGAGGTGATGGAATGTTGTATCTGGGCAAGGCAAAAGCACAAAACAATTGGTGAGCTCTAGAATAAATTGGTTAGAAATGTCAGTATTGGTTAGAAATGTCAGTAGTTTATATTAAACTACTATGCTGCATTTTCCTAGTTAGTAGTAGTGAAGTGAAATTCTCTTAAATGTTACTGTACCAACCTCTGCATAGTGATCCTGATGTGTAAGATTTGTTTTTTATGAATCTTCAGCAATCGTGTTTAGTTTATCTGTAAACATCATATATAATAGCTCTGGCCAAGCCTTCTGAATAAACATGATTTTTATCCTTTCATTTTAGGTCCTGCAGAGCGACAGTTCAAAGGCCTTGGCGACTGTATTATTAAAATTGCAAAATCAGATGGAGTTCCTGGCCTATACCAAGGATTTGGTGTTTCGGTACAGGGAATAATTGTATATCGGGCATCCTATTTTGGATGTTATGACACCATAAAAGTAAGTTTTCTGGTTAAAATCACATTCTTGGAAACTGCCTTCATTTGGATTATTTACATACAGCTAGTTTGCTTTAACTTTTTCTTTGATTGCAATTTACAGTACAACATAAGCGAGACTATCCCTCTGAACTTTGGTGGTATTAACTCTTTTTCATAAACTGGGTAACCAAGACTTGGGTGTAAAGCTCTCTCTCCAAAACTGGGTAAATTAATAAATGTGGGCAAATGTGACAAATACGGTTCAGTACTTGCAGTGTAAGTGCTTGCGGGAGTGGGGAATGGCTGCGGGCAAGATAATGGGGCTGGAGGGACAGGAGGGCTGCCTGCCCCAGCGTCCGTGTTGATCAGGGAGCCAGGTGGGCCGACCCCTCTGTAGGGGTCCCCATGAACGTATCTAGTTGTCTTGATGCTTGTGTATTCCATGAAGCATCTGGTGGGATGCAGGAAGCTGGACTAGATGGGCCTTTGGCCTGATCCAATGGCCCTCGTCTTATGTTCTTACGCACGGGGAGCGCTGCAGAGTGGTCCGCAGGGTTCTCCAACCCCCATAGACGCTGGGGCAGGGAATGGTAAGTCCCCCCCAGCCCTTCGCCCTGCCTCCGCCCCTTAAAGGTAGAGGGGCAGAAGCTTTCAGGCTGGAGCATCAAACTGGATGCTCCAGTTTGAAAACCTCTGCTCTAAAGCTCTGGAGCCCTCATTAATTCTCAGCCAATGAGGTTAACCCAAACTGTGCTGAGTCATCCTTCACCCACACAGCTTGTCACACAACTGAATCTCGTGACCTAACACAGCTGTACCTAATTTCTAATTAACTAGCCACACAGTGTTAACTCCCAACATCCCTTTTCTCCAGTTCACAGTTCAGCTTTATAACACATGTGTCTTACAGATGTTCCATCCAGGCAGTACATTACAGATCTTACATCTTCTTATCTAATACATCTCTTAACCTTTATTTAACCCTTAAAGTACCCTTGCCATGGTGACAGTGGGAGATTTAGGACGGTTAAAAAGATATAGTTCATTCAATGCAAAATAAGTTTGCAGAATTTGTTACCATAAGATGTGATTATCACAACTAGTTTGATTTCAAAGAGAAATAGACAAAGTCATGTAGGACAGGTCTGTCTGTGGCTACAAGACAGGTTAACTATGCAGTACCTTCTGATTCATCAGCCCTATGTGTCTGGGTCCCGGTTGCAGGGGAGCAATGGTGTGCTTTCCAGAGGGAGCTGGTGGGACACGTTGGGAAACATGATGGCGCACAAGATGGGCCTTTGGCCTGATAGAGGAAGACTTTTCTTATGTCACTTTTGAATAATAATTCCTGACAATATATCTGCTTGGTTTGACTACCACCTACAATGCATTAATAAAAAGCAGGAAAATATCTAATAATGAAAATGTGCAATGTTGCATTTTTCAAAACTCTACGCTCATAGGAACGGATACTATTGGTGCTTTGAGACCACCACTTCTTTAGGTTTACCGTAACTTCTCAGAGCAGTAAGGTAACTTATCTGTTTCCCTTTTTTAGGGATCATTGCCAAATCCAGCGGAAACACCATTCCTCGTATCATTTGCAATTGCTCAGATGGTGACTGTATTTTCTGGTATACTGTCATATCCCTTTGACACTGTCAGAAGACGCATGATGATGCAGGTAAGCAACATATTTAGTAAACATTGCATTCTCAAGGCCATAAGTGATGGGAATAATACACACTTTACTGTGACCATCTCCTTTTCTGGTCTCAGTCCACTTTCCCAAGTCCACGTGAACTTGCGCCAGTAGACACATCATGGCAATGGAGCTTATCTCCAGGCAAAGGGAACAAACATTACCTGAATGAGACATCCAGGACAGGTTGTCTATTTCCACTCTCACCCCTGTAGGATGCAGCTCACTCTCTAGTGGCATGGCCTCATCCATGGGGACAGGGAGCAGGAAATTGGAATGGCTGTAAATTTTATTCTGAATTAATTAAAATCAGCTTTCCTGAAATCCTGGGTATACATCTGAATATGCTTAGATTTCCTTTCTCTCAGTATCAAGAATTCCAAGATTTTGTAGTCACTTTTGCCCAATATTGTGTATTCGACTCATGGGTCACATCCCACCAAATTTCAGTGATACCTGTCAGATCAAATTAGAGTTTTCTCCTGTTAGCTCTCCCTTTGTGAATTCCATTTGTGAGCCTACAGCAGTATGTGTGTCTCCTAAAAGAGCTAGAATGGGCCTCCTCCAGCTACAGAATGTAGTTCCCATCCCAAGGTGATCAGTGACTCATCAAAGAGTCACTTCAGCAGCAAGCTTCACCCACTCTGCACCATGCTAAGTGTCTGGAGATGGCTTGGCTAACCAGTTGTGACAACGTGCAGCTAACGGAGGGATCCACAACCTTAGCTCACACCCCTTAGGGAACATGGGTTATAGGTGTGTTTCCTAAAAGAGCTGACCAAGAATTACTCTATAATTTGGGGAGAAAATTTCAGAATATATTCTTGTAGATTTATAGTCGATAATATTGATTTTTTCACATTAATTTTGATGAAAATCTATTTCAAAGGTACCTCCCCAGTCTGTTTCAGGCATAGTCCCAATGTACTGAAATAGAAACTCCCAAAATTTAGTGCAAACCGATTTTTTAGTTTTTCCACATTTGAGGAGAACAAGCCTCCGATTTTTGGAAAATCCAGATTTTTCTCCCTAGTTTATATTTGTGGGTGTTGGAAACAGTGTGGAGCTGGGTGAAAATCTGCTGAAGAACAATCCAAAAATATGCTTTAGACATTATCCAAGAATCAGCATGCTTCAGAACACCCTGAGGAGTGAAGTGACCTCATTTAACTCTGAACCTTGAATGAAATATCACAAGAAGATCACAGGCTTCTAAATTTAGCCTCAGAGAGCTACATCAGTGAAGTATTTACTTGTTCCTCATCTAGGAACACTCTGTAGGTTTGTCCTGTTTCAGTATAAGAAACCTGAGGCTTAGAGATAGGTGTTCCTCAACTTACGATGAAAATGCTCAATGGTGCAGAACAAACCCTGCCACACACTGGGCATGGATATTTTCCATTAATCCCACTTTGTCTAAATTTTGTTGACTGCAGAGTGGAGAGGCTACACGTCAGTACAAAGGAACCATTGACTGCTTCCTCAAGATATACAGCCAGGAGGGACTGAATGCATTTTTTCGGGGAGCCTTCTCAAATGTTCTTCGCGGGACAGGAGGTGCCTTAGTACTGGTCCTATATGATGAAATTAAGAAGTTTTTAAATATCGATATTGGATCAGGCTCAGTTGCTGACTGAAGCCACTGATGAGAATTTACTTTCTCTGCATAATGCACAGAGATAGAAGTCTTAATTGGTTTGAAAGATTTGCTGTTCATTATTATACCATAAGTGCTGTAATAACTTCTGTAAGAAGTAAGTTCTATGTGGATCTGATAATTCTGTATTTACTCTGAGGCTTTTTAGAGTGGCAAAAGAGTGGTTTGTTTCCTCCCATTAAAAAGTTATATTTTTCATTTCTAGTTGGTTGTTTTCAAAGACCTAGTTTTCTTTTCACTGAATTCTTTATGTCATTCATATTCACTATCAAATCACAATCAAGGTTACTGCTGTTTTCATTTCATGTTGATGGAGAAATGAGATAGAGAAATACTTAACAACTTGCTCAGATACCAGTACTTAGTGACTTTATAATTTGTGCAATAAGAAATAAGGGCAATAAACAAAGCAAAAGCATTAAATAAAACAAACGTTTGGTACAAAAATAGCATTAGCCCTATTCAGGCTAGCAGCGTGTAATTAATCCAGGGAACTCCTTGCCACAGTACTCATCTCACCAGTAGACGGTACGCTGGGCGGGACTTAGCGTGATCGACAGCCCGTCCACTCACTTCCGCTTTCTTCGCGCTCCCCGCGCGGCTTTCCCTCGCCTCGGAGGGGGCGCCTGCTCACCCAGGCACCCGGCGCGCCCCCCACCCATCCCCCCTGGCGAGCAGGCGCTCCCTCCAAGGCGAGGGAAAGCCGCACAGGGAGCGCGAAGAAAGCAGAAGTGAGTGGATGGGCTGTCAATCACGCTAAGTCCTGCCCAGCGTACCGTCTACTGGTGAGTAGATGACACCACTGGGTTAAACTCACCTCAAAGTAAGCCCCACTGAACACAGTGAGACTTATTTTTGAGAAAATGCACATAAGATTGTCCTGTCAGTGACAGAAATTCTGCTTAATATAAGGTCACAATCATCTAGGTAGCATGGCTAGGAAAGATTGCAATCCTCTTACTCCATTATAATCTCATTAAAATCAGCAGGACTACTCTTTTGTAAATTAGAACCTGGAGAAAGTGTGACCATGATCAGATGGTGCCCCTTGTATGTTTGCACTTCCTGTGTGCAACATCCTTTGAAGGTTATGATTGAGGTTTGAATGCTATCTTCCTTTAGTCCAGAGGTATCCAAACCCCGGCCCATAGGCCAGATGTGGCCAGCAGCAAGCCTCTTTCTGGCCCTCAGTAAGTCCAGTAAGAAAACTGAACCCTCTGAATGTGACCAGAGCTGTGCTCCGGTTGCATCGAGAGATGTTCTGAGGGCCGAGGAGACTGCTCATGGCACCCCCACCTCTCAGAACACCTTCTTTCAGAGCCATTTTATTGCCTGTAAACCGCTTTGTGAACTTTTTGTTGAAAAGTGGTATATAAATACTGCTTGCTTGCTTGCTTGCTTGCTTGCTTCTAAAGGCCTAAAAACACCACTTCTTGGTTTTCCCAAAAAATGAGAAGCTACCTTTTTAGGCCTTCTGAAGGACTTAGAAGGCTTTTGGCGGGCCAGGGAGGCCTCCTTGGGCCTCAGAACAGGTTCCAGGTGTTTCCTTCCCTGTGATCGACTGGTTCTGAGATATTTACTTCTGCACATTTAAGTAAGCTTCTTGTGGGGAGGAGGAATGGGAGTCTATTTAAGGGTGTTTTGTTTCTGTCGTGTATGTTGGTGCTTGGAGAAATCCTGGAACCTTGAGCCATTCATTTATTCATTCAGCTAAGTTCCATCTGTAATGCATTTATTTAAATTTTATATTTAACTCATTTATTTTTCTGGCCCTTAACACCCTGCCAGATATTTGATATGGCCCTTTGGCCAAAAGGTTTGGAGACCCTGCATAGCCACACCCTAGAGAAGGACAGTGACTTGCTGAGCTGCCCCTTGAACCAAACAGCAACAGTAATGTCTGCTCTGCAAAATATTCATGATAGGGAAAATGGTACAAACCAGAACAGTTTGAATAAAACTCTGACACCTGACAAATAAGATGGATATTCACTGGACATGGTGGGCTCAGTGAATCCAACGTTTTTGTTTTCAAATCAAATGTGACCATGCTTGTAATTTTGCTGCTTTCTGTTTTGTTAGTTAATTGTTGTTTTTATTGGAGGGGGGTTGGTTGGCTATCCAAATTGGTAGTTTTATTGGTGATTTCTAAAACCGTCACCATCTCAAAATAGAAAGCTGGGGTGGAGGGGGAATATATCTGCTTGTCGTTCAACAGATGATGGGAATGTTAGAAGGCTTGCAGGAGAATCCTCTTCTTTCATGCATAACTTTCATTCTTGTGGAGTAAACACCTGCAGTGATAACAGATGCTCAGTTGGCTGTACTCTGAAAGTGAGAAAGGACTGAACTACAGTCATTGAAGCATGCCAAGTTTCCATATGCCTGCTTTCAAGGAAGCCAAAAAGAGCTCTCAGGACATGGGGATTGGCTTGATGGTGCTCTCACTTCTGCAGGAAATCTAGGCCATTCTTTATTGCACCATACCATGGAAATTCACAAGGCTCCTTTATAGGAAAGATAGTGAACATTTCTGGAGGAACCTGGTGGAGGGATTTGTTGAACTATCTCCCCTCCTTCTCTCCTGCAAAGGTTTCCACTCTTTGTGGACCTTTAAAAGACTGGCATACGTTTTTCATCTCACATAAACCTTTGTGTTCACCCAATTCACTGACAATCTTTAGAAGACCCTGGAGCCAAGAAGCAATAGTAAAATATGAAAGAAGCAACATAGTATGTTGATGTAATAACATGACCACCAGCATTAAGGGAATAATGTCTAGAAAATCCAGATGATGGTTACCATAGCAACTCAGAAGAACATGTTTGTTCTACACAGGGATGTGGTTTTAAATTACTGTTCAAGGTGTTAGGCTTAGTGGTTTATTTTTCATAAGCAGTGCTACTTGGTTGTAGTTCTTGAGGGAGATATAATGTTTGAAACACAATGTGCTGGTGAATTGATTTACAGCCTGCCGCATAGAGATGTCTGCAGCAGAAACTGCCTATGTAAAATTGGTTGAAAGACACAAGACACCTGCAGGCGTCTTTAGCAAAGCCCTCAGGACAGCAGCATCTCTCAAAATAGCCTGTATCCGTTCAAATAAGATAAAAGCAATTGTTTTTAATTTATCTTCTGTTGGATATTCTGTACAGTGCCAACAGACTACAAGCCTTTCTTGAGCTACAATTGTTTATTCTCCTACTCCTAAACACAAAAGGAGTGCAGTTTCACTTGCTCACCTTATAATATTCTTATATTCATTATGTCTGAGCCTGAAATTAACTTTAAAAACAAAATGGTATGTGTGCGTGTGTGTTTCCTCAGTGGCCTGTAATGACTAGTTTGCAAGATACTTTCAGAATAAAATTGCGCACATCCATCATAACTTGGATGCCAATTAGAATATTTCCATTTCTGATGATACTGTGACTGCTTGTCTTTTAGTTTTGGTTTCTGTTCAATTTTCAGTCTGAAGATATGGACAGGATCCTGTTAAGAATCTGATGTTCTAGATCCATCTCAGCCTGGTTTCCAGCTGGGTTTTGAGACGGCGCTCTGGTCACTTTAGTCTGTGCTGGGATCTGGGTTGGGGGATTGCATCCCTGTTGGTTCTGGTGGACTTAGTGGCCTTTGATCCCATTGACCATAGTATTCTTCTGGGCCATCTTGCTGACTTAGGACTTGAGGACACTATTTTGTGGTCGTTCTGCTCTTTCCTGATTAAGTCCTAGAACACCCATTTTCAAAATGGTGCAATGGCACAATGGTGTGCCACAAATGATCCTCAGGTGTGCCGTGGGAATTTGGGAGAGGGTCATTAGTAGAGCCATTGGGGGATGTGTGATGCCTACTGGCAGCACAGCGTGCCTTGCCAATTGTCAAAAAAAACTTGCTGTGCCTTGACCACTTTAATGCCCTGCCAGTGTGCCATGAGATGGAAAAGTTTGAAAATAACTGTCCTAGAAGATGGTAATAATGGGGGGATTCCTGTTCACCCTCTTGGCCATTGGCCTAAACCCAAACTTTGGGTTGGGACCCATTAGGTGGGTCATGAGCCAATTTCAGGTGGGTCACATAGCACCTAGGTCAGCCATCATTGAAAATATGGGAAGATGGGGCACTGAGGACAATGGAAAGGGGAAGTGCACTGTAGTTATTTTGCATGTGTCACAGTTGTAAATAGACATTTTTTCCCTTTCTGATGCATATACAGACTCATGTAACATATGAGTCAGCCCTCGGGATCAGTTCCAGCCCCCCCCCCAGATACTGAAATCCGCAGATTCAAATCCATGGGGGGTCCGCACAGAGGACCTCTGGACGTGACCTGAAGTACCCTCTATTCATGTTTAGAGGCCTTCTTCACTGTGAGGAAGCTCCTCAGAAGGCCTCCCAGAAATTTCTAAGAGGCATTTCTGGATTAACGAAAAACATTTCCCTCTCAGAAGCCTCCAGGAGGCCTTTTGAGAAGCGAGGAGATTGCAGGAGGGCTCTCCACACCTCAGAAGGCCCTCTGGAAGGCATTTCCGCTTTCAGCCAAAACCAGAAGTGCTTTCTGGACACCTCCAAGAGGCTTTCTGAGGCCAGAACTGCAACTGACAGTTCATATTATTTTATGATAAATACCATAATATTGCTATGGATTATAATTAGAGTTACCAGATACAAACTGGGACAGAGTGCCTTTACCTTTAACCATTGTATAGAAGAGGGAGTTTGGGTAGGTGCCGCTCATCATGGAAGGGTTTCAAAAGCTGTACCTGCCCAAATTCTATACAGTGGTTAAAGGTATATGCACTCCATCCGAGTTTGTATCTGGTAACCCCAATTATAATTAATTATAAAACCTTTTTAAAATGGGGGGGGGGGTGCAAGTAATCCCTTGCCTAGGGGTGCAAAATAGCCAGGCACTGGCTTGGGTGCTGGGATCTAGGAGTCATTCTATAACTTCCTTCCAAAAACACTGAGGGCATTTTCTGGAAACAAAGTACCAGACTATCCACTAGAAGCAGAATATTCACAGAATTTAAAGCCTTCCAAGCATCAGATTATTGGAACCATTGCAAAAATTTGGTGTTGCAAATATTAAGGGAAAAAATATCTTAATCAGACAATACTAATCCCTAACAACAGAGCTAGCTAATGTTCTGGTCACTGCAGCAATGCCTTTGGGGGGGGGGGGAATTGTCAGCTGCATGTAATTGCTTGCTTCCAACATGTCACTTTGCTGCTCAGCTCTGCCTCGTTATTTCCTTCCCAGCCTTCATATACAGAACCATGTGTCTGCAGCAAACACTGCATTTTTATTTTCTTCAGTGACAGAAGCATGAGCTAAAGCACTCTGGATCATTGCCATCTATCCAAAAAGGGAAAACAGCAATTTACCACTGAACAGCCAAGCTTGGGTGCTGAGTTTTCTTTTAACTCCCATTGATTTCAGGCCTGATCACTTTATATTCTGGCTGCAATGCAGTGCAGTGCAGTGCAGGCAACTGATGCAAGAGACTACAGGAAGTAAAACCTGTGATATGGGGAACATGTTTTACCAAAAACCCTCTGATAGAATGCTCTAACTACTCATCAACAATTACAACATTGGAGAGAATATATGGCCTGGTTAGTTTACAACCTATTACTAGTTACATAGGAATATCTAAGCACCAAAACTGAATTGAGCAGTTGATTATTTAAAAATCATGGATAAAAGGAACCAATAATTTTCATGCTGAAAAAAAATACCCTGATATTTCAAGCATCCCTTAAAATATATATTCACAGTCTAAACTTTGACCAGGTGAGACACCAGAGGAAGGGGAAAGAAATAGAAGCAAACAGAAATCTAAGACAATTATTTGTATATGAGGAGATATATGAGGATTTGTATATGAGGAAGCAGGAGATGTGCTCTGGAGGTTGAGCCACCTAAAGAAAGCTAAGCAGGTTCAGCCTGGGTTCTCACCTTGGATGGGAGATGAGAAAGCTGCTGATGGATCTTGAGAAGGCACACTAAAGTGGAATGTATGGAATGCAGAGTTGGATAACATCTTGAGCTACAACTGAGGGTGAACTGCAGCTACCATCAATGTTTGAAAGTGCAGAGCACAACCAGGATGATGGCTGTCCTTGAACAGGGCTCTGCGTTTGTCTCAAAGAATATTGCTGTAAAAAATTGAAAAAAAGAATTATGGGTTATGACTAAAAAAAATGGGGCAAGGACAAAACCATGGAGGGTTTCGAAGGTGAGGAATTTGGAATTCAGGCTGGATGTAGAAGTGGACAAGAACCTAGTGTAAGTGTTTAAGGAAGAGAGTCATGTCATAGCAACAACAGAGGTGAATGCCTGAGGAAACAGAATTGTGAATCAAGCCAAGGGCACCACAGTGACACAATGAAAGAACAGAGAGATGAGGGTTACAGTAGTACAGGCAAGAGGCGACCAAGGCATGAATCAGTGGAGTACAGAAGAAGGCCCATATCTGCAAGGTTGTCAAAACACAAGCAGCAGGAATGGCAACAAACTGAATATGAGAAGCTCTCCTTAAGAGAAGAGGTAAAGGCAAAGCTTTGAACCAAAGTGTTCAATAGGGTAGGTGGTGACTGTTAATGGATATAGAGAATTTACAGGAGAGATGAGCTTGGAGGGAGTATATGAACTATGGTTCTGCCCTGACCTCAGCACTAGCCTATGATCAAAGCAGGTAGGAGACATCAAGGCAACCTGTTCTTTATCACTCACATCAAGGACACAAATGGCCAAATGTTAACTAAAGGACATGCTGGTAGATCATGTGTTATGCAGGTGCTGGCGGCCAAAGCATTGTAAAGCACTTAGCAATGCAGGGAGCTGGCACACCAGCAGGAAGGCCGGAACCTTCCTGCTTATTCTAGTGGAGCAATGGAGGCCCACTGAAACAGGTTAGTGGTGGGGTGCAGAATAGGGGGGAGGATGGGGAGGGGTTGAACAGTGTGTGGGAGGGTGGAACAGGGAGGAGACAGGGTAGGGGTAGTGGACTGGGCCCAGGAGTGGAGAGGATCATAATCCCAGGCCCGATCCACCTGCATGGGTCAATGCAGACTTGTACATTGATATTACCCAGCAGGTAAGGCTGCTGGGGCTTACCGTGGGGCAAGGGGCAAATGTCCCCTTACTCCAAGGAGACTTTCAGCAGCCAAAAATCCCCAGGGGGATGTACTGCTCCACTGCATCATCGCACGGTGATTTAGGTTGGATTGGGCTGGTATGTTTTGTGTCTTTGTCCAATAGCTTGATTGTCTGTTAAAGTGGTCTCTTTTTTTTCCTAGCAGAAAAAGACTGCACTGACTGCTTAAGGCAATCTTAAGTACTTGTAGCTGCTATGACATAAGTGTGCCTTTGAGTACCTTCATTTTGGATTCTTCAACTTGCTTACCTAATAGTGCTGGAAGATTCCAAAGGGTGTGGATTCAATATAGCGACACCACCCTAAATCTCCAAATGATGTGGTAGTCAGATCACCTTGCTGAGAAGAAAGTCATGCAAGTTCCTAAAGAAACAATGTGTCACTACATGAGCTCCGCACTTCACCAAGTAGGGAGAATTTCCTAGAGCAGTGCTACTAGAATCTGCTTCCACTGGAGATGATGTCACTGGGGGCATATGTTGTTTTCATAATGATTGCTTTATTTGCAAATATACAGGTTGAGGAAGAAATAAAATGCTCTTACAAGGTAGGAAGTAGAGTACTGCTACATGCAACAACAGTTTACATCAACTCCTTAGAGCAGTGGTCAGGGAACAGGGGTAAATTACCCCAAATGGGGTAAAAATGAAATTCTTGGGGGTAATGGACAGATAGGAGTATGCCCCGCCCCCCTTTTCCCTCATTCTTCCTTCATGACCAACGTTCTCTCTTCTGACCAATGGAAAGTTCCTCTCATGCTTGATGGATTTTCCTTGCTTCCAATAGGAGATTAGAAGTGGCAAGGTACTTGGCCCCCAGTAGGCAGTGTTCCCCTCCCTTCCCAGGCAGCGAAGAAGGCCGTGGTTATCGATCCCGCTGCTGGTAGAGGGAGAAGGAAGCAACAGCAGAGACAATGGTGGCCGTGGCTGCAACTGCGGTGGTGCCGGGTGATGGGGGAGCTGGCAAGGCCAAGCCTATTCTGGGCAGCGAGGCCGGCGCAGACCCACTCCCGGCTGGCACTCAGGCAGCCTTGGAGTCGGCGGTACTCGACGCCAGGGAAGAGCCCAAACCAGCTCTGGGTGGGGAGGCCGAGGAGCTGCTGCCATTGCTGCCACCCAGGAGCCCGGCAGGGACGCGAGACGTGCAGATGTGGGGGAGGCTCTGGTGAGCAGCTGAGGTGTGTGTGTGTGTGTGTGTATGTGCCCGCAGGCGCGCACGTGTGTGTGTGTGTGTGTGTTGAGAGGACTTCTATGGACGTGCCTCTTTGCTTGTGAGCAGCTAGGGCTCTCCCTGGGTTTGCCTTGTCTTGCTGTCCCCAGGAGTGAGACAGGCGAGCGAGCGGGGGGAGGGCTGGGGTGCCTGCGCTTGCGTAGGGAGTCAGGGACACAAAGAGAGGCGGGAGGCAACGAGGCAAGGCGAACAGCAGAAAACAAAAACAAAATCAGAACTGCTGTGGCTGGCCTCTCTCTCTCTCTCTCTCTCTCTCTCTCTCTCTGTGTGTGTGTGTGTGTGTGTGTGTGAGCCAGCCAGCCCCAATCTGAATTCATTATAGAGAGAAATCTTAAGTCCAAGCACCTAAACCTGTTATCAAAAAGGTAAGCTAGTTGTAACCCAGAAGGGTTGAATTCTATTCTCTCAAGGTCTGCAGGTGTACCCAAACTCTTTACAACTTCATATTTACATAGCATTAATTAAGCTCATTAATTAATCAAATAAAAAGCAATGGGTTCCAATATGTAATTTTTTTTCTTTTGTTCTGGTGGGGGGGGGGACGTCAAGGGGGTAACGTCGGCGTATCTAAATATATTTTGGGGTAAAAGGTAAAAAAGTTCCCTGACCCCTGCCTTAGAGAGCAGCCCTGCAACCTAAGGTTCCTCCACTCTGTCTGTTCCACAGATCAAGTCTCTGCCTCACCCAGAAGCTGCCCTCAAATTGCTTCTTGGAAGCAGTTTTGGATCAGTCCTGGGAAGGGGCCTGGGATTTGGCATACAGTTCCACTGCTGATCCCCTCCCCTCCTGGGCCCAGTCCACTACCCCTGCTCTGTCTCACATTCTCCTCCTGGGAGAATTGCTTCTTCCCACTCATATGGCATTTTCCACTTTGCAAGCAGTTCTTCCATTAAGGAAACAACCTGGATGATTACCAATTGTTGGCTCATCTGTGACATTCCAGGCATATTGATTGAGCACCACTGCCTTAGGGCTGGTTTATTTACATCAGATTCTAAGCCCATAACAATACAAACAAAGACAAGCAAAGAGAGAAATCAAAAGTACATCTTAATTCATGGCTTACCTCTTTTTGGGGATCCTGCTCCCAAGGGAGCAGGGAGAGTCCATGTAGCATATAATAGTCAGACACTGTGTGTCACAGTATGACTAATAGCACAACAAAGACAGGGATCTTGTCAACTATTCTACACTATTAACATGGGGGGAGCTGAATTTGCACAGTCAAACATCCATTGATTTTAATGACTGAACAATTGACAATTGTTGCATAACATCTCTCATTTGAATTTAATCACGTAGGTTGCATAACTGTAATGTATGGAAATTAATTGTAATGTATAGAAATGACAATTTTACTGTAGAAAAATGAAACCATAGAAAATTCAGACTATTCTGTTTCACAAGTTATTTTTGACTTTTTAAATTGGCTTAGTGACTCTTTGGACTCCAGAGGCATAAGCATCTCTTGGTCATGAGCTGCCTGTTTTTCTCATGCTATGCCATATAAAGCAGGCAGTTGCAGGCAGAAAGGAGGGCAACAGCTTGACAAGAATGACACTGGTGTGTGTGTTGGAAGGGGGGGGTTAAATGGGTGGACTATTGTAATAGGGGTCCTCTGTCACATGCAAACCCAATGGTTGTCACATGCAGTACTCCCTCTAGTCTCTCAGCCTGGTGTGCCTGTTTATGGTGTTGTGGAATACTAAATGCTCCATAAGGTGGTCTTTGCCTGTTTCCTGTATGTCTGTCTTGCCTGCCTCCTAGCTTGCATGTCAGTGCAATAGGCAACCAGCCTCCTGGCTTGCCTGGGGGGCTGTTGAGGCTCCCCTTGTGGCTTGTCCCAGTTCCACCCCTGGCAAAAGGGTACCTTCCACCTGATGAGCTCATCTACAGGTTCGGAAACCCTTGCCACAGAGAGAATGGTGGGTTTATTTCACTTGGCTGCTCTCCCCCAAAGGAGTTCTCTGATTCTCCTTCATCTAACTATAGTGAAAAAGTTGTTTCCTGGAAGTAAGTGTGTGTGTGTGTGTGTGTGTGGCATAAGGAACTTAGGGCCCAATCCTACCTAACTTTCTGGTGCTGATGCAGCAGCAATGCAGTCCAGAGGTAAGCGAACAAATGTTCCCTTGCTTTGAGGAGATCTCCATGACTTCCCCACCACTACAGAATGCGGAACATCCCACATCAGGGCTGGAAAGTTAGATAGGATTTGGCTCTTAGACTGCAACCCTAACCACGCTGACCTGGGAGTAAGCCCCATTGGCTATAATAGGATTTACTTTTGAGAAGACATGTATAGAATTGGGCTCTTAAACGCCAGGTGTTAGACGCCTGCCTGTTCTCTGCTCTTGTCTCATTGCTGCATAAACCTGTGTGTGTTGGGAGGTGGTGGCATACTTGAGTGTTTGGGGGCTACAATCATCCCAGCGATGGCCACCCATTGCTCATGTCCCTGCTCCTGCTTGATTCATCCTGGCAGCCCTTCTCTGGCCATGAAGTTTGGGGTTGGGTAGATGCAGTAACTGGGTTCTTGCATATTGAGCCACTGTCATGGGCCAATGTTGGGCTTCCCTCCCTTAATTGGTGGACTCTGTGTGTGTGTCCGTCCTGGATACCAGTGGAGCTACGAGGAGGGCAGTGCCAGCATGGAGTTGCCTAGGCTCTCGCTTTTCCCTCCCACATTGTGCTGGATGGGGTTAGGATAAAACGGGTGTTGGTGCGACTTTAGCAGAGTTTGCACCATTAATCTATGGTCTTGTGTTGCTTTAACTGCCAGTATTTTATTTTGCTTGTAAGCCGCCTTGAGGACCAATGGCAAGACGCGTATGTAATAATAAGTGCAGGAGTCTGGGATGCGGGTTTTCAATTTTAAACTCGTTCAAATGATCTGCGAAATAAAGGACTTTCGCGTCACTAGACCGGCAGAGCGCCGTTTCTCAGGCAACACGATGCCCGTGAACGTGAGAGGCCGCCGATCACCGGCAGCCACTACTGACCTCTGGCCGCAAGATGGCGACCGAGGCAAACTCCCCCCACCCCCTTTTCCAGATCTTTCTCGAACTCGGAGACCGGCCGAGACGCATCCGGAGTTTCGCGGAGTCCCCGCTTGGCAGCGCAGCGCGCCTGCGCACAAGAGCGTAAGTGCCGGTTGGTGGCTGTTGCTCCGCAGTGAGAGAGCGAGAAGCGCACGAAACCGCGTCGTAGCCGCTGAGAGCGTTCGCCCGAGGAGCGACCGGCCGCGCCGCCGCCACCACCACCACAGCAGTCGCAGCAGCGGCCACCGCCGCGGGGTGGGTGGGAAGAAAGCGGACCGCACCCGGCGCAGCCATGTCCGTCGTGGGCATCGACCTGGGTTTCCAGAACTGCTACATCGCGGTGGCGCGAAGCGGAGGCATCGAGACCATCGCCAACGAGTACAGCGACCGCTGCACCCCGTGAGTAGCGCCGCCGGCCTCCCCTTCCAACCGCCATTCCGCGCCTCCCTTAGGCCCGCTTCCCCAGGAAGGGTGCCGGCCCCCTCTCGCCGCCGCTCCGGGCATCCCTTCCATTCTCCCCGTCGCTGCCGGCCTCCTTGCCGCAGCGTCTGCTCCGTGCCGTGGAATGGAAGCTGAAGCGGGCGCCGGTTTTCGGCGTCTCCGTCCCGTCGCCACCTCCACTGGGATGGCCTCTTCACTTGCGACCGCGCGCCCCGCTTCCCATCCCGGCATCTCTCCAGCAGCCCTCTAATTCTCTCGAGGGCTTCTCCGGGGCGCGCAAGCGCGCTCTCTCTCCTCTTCCTCCTTCGTGACCGGCCTCTCTCGAATAGTTGTCCCTCCCCGCCTTTATGCCCCCTCTGCGGGGAAGGGTTTCATGTCCCTCCATCCCCCACCCCCTCCGCCACCACTACTTTCCTTCTTCCCTGCAAGGTGAGCATGGCTCCTGCTTCTTCCCTTCTGGTCCCGGGCTGGTGACAGGTGTGGGTCTCCTTCAGGCTTTAGGCTTCAGGATTTCCAGACCTTGGGAGCCTTCACCTGCAGCAGGAGACATTCTTACATGACCAGAGAGAGAGAGAGAGAGAGATTTCATTATTATTTTATCCGTCCCGTTTTGTCTCTTGTTCATTCTCCTCTGATGTGTGTTGCTGATGTGTGTCCCTCCCTCTTTTCTTGAAAAAGCACTTGGGCGCAAAGGGAAAAAAAAATGTAAAATGGTGCAATTGGTGTGACAAATTTGTTTGGGGTTCAACCCCATTGTAGGTCATGATGACCCACCAGTTGAAAAGTTAATGGCCAATATACAGGTTGTGGCATGCAGTAATCCTGAGACAATTATTTGCTTCTCTGATCTGTCAGTATCCCTGCTGTAGGACCCAGGTACATGTGGAGTGGGAAGGTGGTGTTTTTGCAAAAGAAAAGGAGCCAAATTGCAGTTATGTTTTTTATTATGTTACTATCTAGCCTTTGCTAGACAACTACATAGAGAGAGTGTAACCCATGGAAACAAGGAGACTGAGGAATCTCCACATCCTTCGGTATACTCTGTAATTACCTGTACAGCACACCCTCTCCTTGTCATTGCCCTCTATGCCTGCCAGCCAAGTGAGGCAAGAGAACAAGTAGAAACAGGTCAGGGAAGAGGGTGGTAGGAAGAAGCTAGTGCAAGAAAAAGAGCTGCACTACTTTCTGGTATGCCTCCCATCCAAGTCTTTCCCTTCATTGATACCAATCCTAGCATGGCAATTTCAAAAAGCAGGCCTGTAAATACTGCACATCACTGTAGCCTGAATTTATTGCTCTCTGTTCAAGTGGAGCATTACAGCAGCCTTGTCCTTTAGGAAGCAATGCTTCCAATGACCAAGTCTTTGAACTATTTGCTAAAAGCAAAATGCTGTTTTCACTATTGTAAGATTTATTAGCTAATGCTTAGAAAAGTTCAGTTAAACACTGAAAGGTGTGATGATGTAGTGAGGACGTGAAACCATGCATTAATTAGAGTTGACGGTATGAGAATGGAATAAATTCTTTGCTGGGCCAACCACAGGTTCATTTTGTCCAATATTTGGAAATCCACAAGCAGGACCTGAGTATTCTGGCCAGTAGTTTGTACTAGGAGAACTGCTACCTCTGATCATGAAGGTTCAGTTTAGCGGTCTTGACTTGATGGCCTTTGGCAAGCGTATTCTCAGTGAATTTTTAAAAATCCATTCAAGCCAGTGGCA
This sequence comes from Lerista edwardsae, assembly GCA_029204185.1. NCBI lineage: Eukaryota > Metazoa > Chordata > Lepidosauria > Squamata > Scincidae > Lerista > Lerista edwardsae. Next base: position 37,722,372 of record JAJKFI010000003.1, on the reverse strand, counting down.
GTATTAAATTCTCATAGTAGTGAATTTATGAAGTTGATCGTTTTGTCTGTGGAGACATCTTTCCTTTGCAAATCTTGAACTTACTGCTTTGAATTTCACCATCCTGAGTAATTAACCCTGAAATCCTGTACATGCCTACTTGGGAATAGGTCCTGTTGAATTCAAAAGGTACCTCTTGAATTCAAAATACCTCTGAGTAGGTATCCCTAGGATTGACTGCTGTTGTTCTCCTGCTGACTCCTCCTGTTGACTGCTGCTGTCCAAAATCAGCTACCTCACTGTCGTCCCTGAATTCAGATAATTTAAGAATTGGTCGCAGTACAAACCTTTGGAAAAAACCGCATTATTTGCTTTGCTTCATTTTGAAACTTTTTGAAAGTCTGCATATATAATCTACACTAATGGTCTGAAAAAAATTATAGAGATGGATGAGGTAAGACTTGCCTCTGCAGAAGCTATGCTGCTTCTTCTCTAGAGAAGGCTTATTCTGGGTCAAGTCTTATTCCTTGTTCTTCATCCCCTCCCCCTCCCCTCACTGTATGCGTTCATCATTCAACTCTCTTGTCCCATTTCAAACATTTTGAAATTCATCTGATAACTGGGCACAAAAAGGCATCTTATAAGTGGTAGTTTTTTATTTTTAGCAGGTTTTTTATATTTAGCAAAGGCAAGTCTTACCTATTCCAGTTGCTGGTGTCTCTCTTGTCTTTTTTAGATGAATCACTTTGGGACAGGAAATTCTTCTCAATTTTTGCTGCTACATAAGCCATTCTTACTTTTTGTTGAAAAGTGATGATGCATGAATATTCTTATTATATATTGTACTTTCTGTACAAACACACAAAATACTTGGTACCCAAAGAAGACATACCTGAAGCCAAAAATGGGAGGGAAGGTTAATAGCATCTAGAAGTTAATATGAAATAGCAAACACTTAAAAGAGGCAGTTAACAACTTTCAACTCTAAAGAATTTTTCTCTTATTGATCAATTTCAGCAGTTTTCAAACTTATCACTACCATGGTGCCCTTCTTTCCCAGTTCCCTGTCATAGCAGCCATCACCATAATGGATTGTGCAAGATCTTGTGCAATCCCAGATGGTGGTGCTGGGGAGAAGAGGCTGACGGGGGACCCACGGGATGTTCCTGTGAGTTTAGCGTGGCATCCAGCTTGGGTACCAATGATATAATTGAGCAGTCTCCAAACTGGAGACCGCTGTTGCCGCTAAAAGGCTTCCCGGCATGACCCATCCTTATGGATCTGCCAGAGAGTGAAGTTACAGGCACAGTTACAGCTCTCAGGTGTCACCACAGCCAGCTTTGCCTGCCTAAAACACCACGCACTCAGCCTGCTAGAGACACAGAACCCAGAAGTGGCTGGCCGCAGCAACACATGGAGCTAGTAGTCGCACCTTAACGTGCTCCCCAGCAGAACAGTAAGGAACAGAGTCACCTGGCAGAAGGAGGAAGTGGACATAGGATCCATGCTGTGGGCTGGAGACGACTGGAGACCAATTCAAAAATGCTTGTCAGTCATCTCATGTCTCATGGGTAGATTTTTCCAGTAGTTTCCAACCTGGGGGTTGCGAACTGATTTTCAGCGGGTCCCAAAGAGTTTGGAGCAGCCATCTTAAAAAGCTGGGCACCGCCATCTTGGAAGCTTCATTTGGCTAGGGAAGAGGCTTCCCCATTAAACTGCCACTTCCTCAGTGCTTGCAGCTGCACAGGAAATTAGCCTTGCTATGGACTTGTGCATATGCATGTGTGCATATGCATGTGATGAAGTCTCTCCTTGGTCTCTTTTCAAGTGGGCATGTCGTCCCTTCCCTGTGCATGCCTAGGTGAGTCTCGGCATATGGGAAAGAGGAATGTAAATACTCTGAGGACTATCTAAAATTTGGCTAACCACCTTGATTAGCAATGGCACACAGAATCCACAAGAAGTTCTGTGCAGTGTTGTTCTCAGTGCTCAATCTATCACTGAGTTTTAACATAATTTAGATACAAGGCATTCAGAACATTCTAAAAAGGATGTGGAGTTCTGTTGACTTTCAAAAACTATGATTTATTAAAAACAATGACTTCACATCCTGCTTAATGACATCACTTCTAGCCCTAGATCCTAAGGGGATCCTGACAGGTTGTCGTACATAAAAAAGGGGTCCTGATGCAAAAAATGTTGAGAACCACAGACTTATCCAGATTTCCAAAATTCAGACTGCTTCAAAATCCAGACATTTCTGTCCAAGAATTGTTTTCTATAGTGTCTAGAAGTCTTTTGCTCATTTCTATGTACAGTGCAGGTACAGGTTATAAGTTGTATTTTCTGCTCTGTAGTGTATACCTGTGCAGACATTGTTGACAAATGTCAGAGTGGCCAGCAGACACCCATATGTGTAACAGTGAACAGAGCAAGAGGAAGCATTTCTCATTATATTTGTGCAATTATTCCAAAATAGGATAAATTCGAAATCCAGACACCTTTCCATCCCAAGCAATCTGGATAGGGTTTACTCAACCTGTAATTAACCGGCTTCCCAGAAGCGTGAAATGTTTACTTTTTAATTAGTAACCAGATAGAATAACTCCCACATTTCCCTTGTATCCCCATCTGTGAAAATTCCAAGAAGGATAGTAGATGTGAGTTTCTTGCCACACAAGAAGCTGCCTTTTACAGTGTCAGACCTTTGGGCCATCTCAGTGACGAATGGAGGCCCAAGCACGCCCATGGCTGGCGCCGAAACCACACCCCCAGGACGTCGCCCCACCCCCGTGCCTCACTCTGACACACCTCCCTGCGCCCGGAAACGCTCCATTTCGGAGTGTAACAGAGGAGAGGGAGGGCGGGGGGGGGCAAAAAGTGCACAGTTTCCCCTGCGGACTGCGCACAATGGTGTCCTGACACCCCAACGCTGCTCGCGCCACCCCGGGTTACAGGTCAGATACACCTCTGGGCCATCTAGCTCAGAATTGTCAGCACTGACTCTCCAAGTTTGCAAGCAGGAATTTTTCTCTGCCCTGCCTGGAAGTGCCTGGGATTTTCTGCATGCAAAACAGGTACTTTTCCACTGTGCTTGGCTCCTCCCCATAACAAAAGTCTTGTAGCACTTTAAGGACTAAGCAGTTTATTTTAGCATAAGGGTTGGTGGACTACATTCCTTGTCATCAAATTGATTAAGCAAAATCCTCAGTGCAGGGGTGCACATGCATACACAAACAAAGAAAAATGTGATGTAAAGTATGGGTTAGAAGGCTGTGGATGGAAGTGGTGAAGTAAGTGATGATGATTATGTAAAATATAATTCACAACAATAATAGTTTAACCATTGTTCATCTAATTAATACGGCATAGCCATGGTGATTGCTATAACAAAAAACGCAATCCTGTTCGCTCTTTAGGCTGGTACAAGTCTCTTGTGTCAGCCCCGGAGTGTTGCAAATATGCCATTCTCCTGTCAGGGAAGCCAGTGCAAGGATGTGCGCTGGTCTCCCCTTCACTGTTTCTTAGTATAGCCTGCAGAGGTGAGTTCACACTGGCCTACGGAGGATAGCATAGGGGGTTGAGGAGGGTGGAACAATGGCAAACCAGGGTGGGGGACAGCGGACTTGTGAGTAGCCTGGTTTGGGGAGGGGTGTATGGTGGGACCAGCCCCAACTCTGCGCTGGACATAGGGCAGGCCTGCTGACCTGTCTGTTCCAGCACAGATGAGTTTGTATATTTAACTATGTAGTTAGAGAGGAAGCCTTCTTCAAATCAAATCCTGTCATATTTACCAATGAATGCAAATTCAATAGTTTCTTACTGGAGCCTCTTATAACTTCTTTTGTTCTAAAATTTTGACTCTTGGGTCATCAGTGAGGTGTGTGTCCTCTGCAACCAAAATTGTTACCCTTTGGTTTCTGGATATTGCCATGTTTTTATGTCAGATTTATGCCATAGTACATAAAATACATACATACATACATAATACTTATAAAGACAGCAGAAGGGCACTTTTGGCAGAAAAAAGAGGAACAGTAAGTGGGGTGGGTGTGGTGGAGAGACAAGAGTAGGGGCTATACATGAGCGAATGTAGTCACGTACTTAGACTTTGTTGCAGTTGAGGATGAAAGACTGAAGATTGGACAATAGCTTCATTGCTTGATAAGTTTGTTTAATGGATGCTGGAATTATTTCACTGTGAAACATTTTATAATACATTTTAACAAAGCTTACAAAAAGCACTCTGTGTCAAATCATTTTTGTTATATTAAAGCACTCCTCCCCCTCCAGTTTTGAAACTGCTTTGATGTCATCAGATTGCCTTGATCTCTTATGAACCTTCAAGGAAAGGTCATCTTCAAAAATGAAAAAACTCATGTTTGTTGTTTGACAGGCCTCTAAAGTGGTTTTCTAGATCAAATTATTTTGTGTAAACAGCCTTGAATGCTTTTCAGTCAAAATTTCTTTGGGTTGTGTTTATAGTAAGAATCGTTTACCCCATAATTATAGGTGATCATAAACTTTACCATCTTTCAATTTCTGTTTCAATTTTTCAATCACTTAAGGTGCTATGCAGCTAGATGGCTTATTAATAGGTTTACTACTGTATTGTTTCAAGTGAAGGGCTTACCCACCTCTCTGTAAGATCTTGTTTATAACTTGATTGCTTCCTTAAGAACTTGGAGGCATGCCAAGTACTTGACCCTATTGGGAATTCAGTCCATAGACTAGCCAGGGTGACAGCTGAAATCATTGTTTAGTTTGCGTATTTTAGACTGGCCTTCTGGAAGAGATTCTCTCTGACGTACACACACATACATTCTCCCTTTTATACAAAGTGCAAGTTTTTGTTTGTAGAGGCCCCTGTGGCAAAGAAGTGGGATTCATTTTATTTCTACTACTAGCTGTTCGTTACCTGGCGTTGCCCGGGTATTTATTTATCCCAAGCTTCTATTAGACAGGAAAAGGAATGAATTCTATCGAAGTAATTTTTTGTACAGGTAATTAAATGTATAAGAACAGTATAAAAATTATAAAGTAAAATCTTTTACAAATGCACTGTAATATTAATTTAACTCAAAACGTGATTATAAACAACATTTTTAGTTTCACCTTCAGGAGCAAGAATAAATAAATGCTTGGGTGAACCCACCCTTGAGCAAGCAACATAAAGTTATCCGTGGGAGAAACATGGCAATCTCAAATCCACTCCGCAGTACTTAATAGACTGCCCCTGTGACTTGTCGATCGTGATTGAGAATGCAAGTCTCACTGGAAACTGCAATCTCTGAAAGGTAAAAGGGAGATCCGTCAGAATGTGTGTGATCCATGGGATAAAAACTGTTTCACCCTCTCCCTTTCCTGTTAAGATCGTCGCTTCAATTACATTACCCAGCATCTTCTCGACGCACAGCCTTGTGCCGTCGCAAAGTTTTGGCGGGTCAAGGTTCCGTAGTAAAATAATTGGAGATCCCAGAGTTCTGTTTGTTCTATTCAACTACACTTGGGCTTAAATGTCATCGGGACTGTCACCAATCAGCTTAGCGACCCCAAAAGCTATGGATTTGATACTAATGTCTGTCATTTTGAACATTTTATTTTGCACCCCTTCTTGCCCCCCATGCTGATGGGGGCTGAACTCGGACTCAAACGGCATCGGGAGTGTCACCACTCGTCTCGGTGACCCCAGAAACTATGGACACCGATATCAGCCGTTTTTGATCATTTTTACGTGGCACCCCCTTCGCATCCCCACCCCTAGGGTGCTGGGGGAGGGTCTTATCCCCACAGTATTTGTTGCTAGATGGTAAGGCATATGTGTACCAAGTTTGGTGTCAATCGCTCCAGGCGTTCCAGCAGGTAATGGTGGATGTTTTGTTCTGCACCCCTTCTTGCCCCCCCATGCCGAAGGGACCGAACCTGGACTCAAACGGCGTCGGGAGCATCACCGCTCGTCTCGGCGATCCCGGAAACTACAGATTCGACACCGAGATCGGCCGTTTTTGATCACTTTACATGGCACCTCCTGCGCACCCCCACCCCTGGGGGCGCTGGTGTGTGTGTGTCTGACCCCGCAGTGTTTGTTGCCAGACCGCAAGGCATACGAGTGCCAAGTTTGGTGTCAGTCGCTCCAGGCGTTCCAGAGCCTATGCGGAACATATGCGCACACAAACATCCAATTTTATATACTGTATATAGAAGATTGCTTGTTTTAGTAGATGGTGACTTTATTTGGGTGGACCATAGCTCACAACAAAATGCATAATTTATATCAGTCTGTATACAGTTATTTATCACTTAATAGTCTGCCATGTATACAGAGCCCCTTTGACATATTGCAGTTTCCACTCTGTTGCAAAAGCAAATAAATCTACCTTTTTAGTTATTATTTCAGTTACATCCATGTTTGCTTGGTGGTCAGTTATAACAAGACATGTATCATTACAAACTCTATCTGTATTAGCTTTGGTTGTCAGAATTCTCTTTCCCCCCACCCACCCAAACGCTACCCTGTACATACTTATTTGGAAGTAAAATTTGTCAGTTGCCTTAGTCCATGACCTTGTTTTGCACTTTAATGTAGGTTTGAGATAATCTCTTGCTCTAAACTTGGAGCCAGGGAAAGAAGCTGTGGTTTGCTCTTTCATTGGACAGCAGCAGCACTTGGAGCATCTCTGCTGCCCACTCCCAAAATCAACCAATTCTTAACCTTTACAACTTGGAATTAGAGAACGGAATGGGTATATTCCCTATAGCTATGCTGTGCCAGGATGATTTCAGTCCATCCCTAGCACCATACTTGGCTATAGAGGAAAGATGGAGCTCCTCTTGTTACCCTTGCCAAAGAGTGAAGAGTAAAGGCAGCAAGTGACCTCTATTCAACAGATAATGGGAAAAACTGTGTGTTCAAAAACCTAGATTCAGTAATCCAGGGTTGCTCAAATTGTGAATCGCAACCCAATGTCTGGTGGGTCCTTTCACAAACACTTTTTGGGTTCATGAAAGTGACTGCCGGGTGTTTCCGGAAGCCTGATGCTGGAGAAGGAGGTGGGTCATGGTGCTCTCTATCATATAGCAGTTTGCGCACGGTGCTCTCTATCATATAGCGCTTTGCGAGTGGTTAATTAAATGGATACTTTGCTATTTGGACAATTACCAGCTGAGCAGTTTTGAATAAAAATAAGTGTAAAAATGAAAGGTTATCCTTATTGCTGGCATGAACCAAGCCAAAAAGTGCCAATAACAAGCCAATAGCCTTTTGAATTTAGTCTCCTTTTTAATTCAGTAATACTTGCTTGCTCCTACATCCCCCCCCCCCAAATTCCTTCACCTTCTAAATTTTCTGGAACTCTGATTAGTCTGTGTAGAGATTGAATAATATGTTGGAGAATTAAAAGTCATAGCAGTAGAAAATAATACTGATATTTATATACTGCCTTTCTTGGCATTGGATTACTCCTCTGGCTAATCCAAGGCAGTTCACAGTAGACAGGCTTTCTCTAAACCCCTGAGCAAGTTTTTACAATAACAATATAGAAGTTCTAATCTTTCAAGAACAAACAGATGGATCTTTCACCGTCTGGTTTCGTTTTGGCCACAGTTGGCTTCCATGCTAACAGGCAGCTTCTTCACTCTCACCGAAAAACAGCTGGCATGGCTCTATCACTCTCACCAAGGGCAGCTGGAACAGCTCTGCTTATCAGCTGCTTCTGAAGTCTTGCTACTCATGGAAACTTCTGGTGCTCTCAAACTGGTGTCCTTTGGATGTTGTCTTCGGGCTTAATGGCAGCCCTATCCTCTGGATCAGGCCTCCTGCAAACGTGTTTTGTTGGATTGCTTTTCTGACTGGACTTTTAGCATGCTTTATCTTCTGCCGCCACTCACGAAGTCTTTTGTTTTTTGTGGTGGTTGGATGACTGCTGTATTTTTGTTGCTGATGGGTTGTTTGACTGCCCATGCGTTTTCAATGTTTTATTTAACTTTAAACTGTTTTGGTTAAATTTTGAGTAGTTTGAGTGGGTAGAAGGAATATTTTGTTGGTTTAAGTCACCTGACCCTTATGCCTCCCCACTGCCATTTTTAGTATGCACCCATAAAGCCTTTTTGTATTATTGCATTACAGTTGATGCCACTGGGTTTTTATTGTTTCTTTCCTCTATTGCAGTGGTATTCAAACTTTTTAGACCAGGACCCACTTTTTAGAATGGCACTTGTGTTGGGACCCACTGAAAGTGATGAGTGATGTCATTATCCTGGAAGTTATGTTGTGGCAGGAAGCGACATCATCAAGCAGGAAGTGCTGTCATTGTAACATAATAAAAGACATTCCTGAAATGCCACTCCTGAAATGCAAACTGGCGTTCTTGGACTGCAGCAATTGCACAACCATGAAACAGCCTTGACAGTAAAGCAAGATTAGGACAAAATATGATGTAAAAACACTGAATTAAAAACAAAATAACAAAAAACCCAGACTTGAAAATTCAGAAGTCACAAAAGGGATATAGCAAGAGTAAGGTCTGCAGTTTCCAAGATGGCTGCTCCAAGCTTTCCGTGTCCCACCTGACATCAGGTCGCGACCCACCAAGTGAGTCCCGACCCACAGTTTGAATACCACTGCTCTATTGTATTACTGTATTGGTAATGGCGGTGGGTTTTTTAAAAATTGTGTAGCATTATGTGTACATTCATTTTTGTGAATGTTAGTCCCCTTGAGCATTCACTAATACGGGGAAAAGGCAGAATAATAATTCATTAAATAAATGAATAAATTGAGTTGCTATGACAAGAAAAGTAGGGTATAAATAAATGCTTGTGGCATGAATAATTTGTTCATTTGTATCTCACCCTTCTGCCAGCAAGGCTCCGAGAGGGGCTTACATAAAATTAGTGGAAAATAATTACAACAGGAAAAGGGTAGTGGTATGAATATGTCTCACTGGCTGCTGCTTCACCAAAAGGTAGTGACAGTGGTGACACTTCACCTTGCTGACGCCTTTCTTACTAGCTTTAGTCCTTTTGTTTTCTCTTGCAGCTGAAGGGGAAAAAAACGTATTTTACATTTCTTTAAGTAGTGCTCAGAGATTGAATTTTGTGATAGGAAAGTAGTGCTTCTCTACCATTTGCCACCCAAAGTTCCTGCTTCTCCTTTCTTCCTAACAAGACTGTCAGTTTCTGTACATGCAGGGTTTTTTTTTCCCCAAGGACCTGGTTGATGACACAGACCAACTTTGCAGTACATAGTTGTGTTGTGACCTACTATGGTCTCTTCACAAACTGTATTTGAATGTTTTTAATGGAGCTTGAAAACAATTTCTTGGCATGTGATGTATTATTTGATAGTGGCTTTGCCATAATGATAAATACATGTTCCAAGGATGGAAAGGAAAATTGCATATGAAAAGATGGGCTTTTTAGACCACATCTTTAAATAGAAAATAGAGAAAGGCTATCTTCTTTCTCATAGTCTCATAATGTCAACTTTTTTTACTTTTGCACTGTGTCCCTTCACACTTAATAATTGCTTGAGAGCATTCTATCATTATATCTGTACACTTTTTCAGTATTAGTGTTTTTTTTTGTTGCGTGCATTCTATTTATTGTTTGATGTAATATGACTTAGTTACTACTATGCCATGACAGGTATAGTGACCCCAGCCTGGAAGCTACTTACCTTGGGCATATGCTCTCTTTTCTGGCAGAATAACTTTGACAAACAAGATCAATGAGGTTTCTCTTAGCGATAGTGTACAGTCAGATGAGTGTACAGCAATGCCTTGACCTTCATTGCTTTACTCTTTCAACCATTTTCAGTTATAACAGCATTTCACATTTCTTCTCTGTGCTTTCTTCTTTTGTCCAATTTCATCCAACCTTTTGTGACGTTCATTGATATGCTTGTTTTTCTTTTCTGTTTATGTAGGTTTTGCATGCCTGCGCATGTGTCAGTAGCATATCTACTTATGGGTCAGGGGGCTCCAAGTGCCGCCCTCAGTGTGTTGATGTCACCACTAGACCCCAAATTTTGAAAACCGCTGTTTTGAGGAATAATACCATCATCATGAGGAATTCAATTTTAAAAAAAGAGTGTAATATCTTTATTCTATCAAATGTTATGGCCAAAAAACTCCAAAAATACAGTTGCCTTATGTAACATCATGTATGATGGCTACATTTGAACCTTCAAATGCAGGAACAGTATGTTACTGAGTACTATGTGCAGAGGAGTAACAGCGAGGGGGAGCACTGTTTTTCATCCATTGCTTGTGAGGAAATACTCACTGCCCTTATTTTCTGGCCCTTATTATCTGGCCTTATTTTCTGGCCTTATTTCATGGCTATTAATATCTATCAGCCTCAGCTACCTCACAAAACTGTTGTGAGGACAAAAGAAGGGAGAACCATGCACACCACCCTGAGCTCCTTGGAGGAAGGGTGTATGAAATGTGACATAGATGCAGTTCAACCTTTCTATGTTTGCATGCAGTTGCCTTTAAAGCATCAGTGTGATTTATGCTTTGCATTATGATCGATAATGTTGTGATGTATGAGAAACTAAAATATATTAATATTTATATATTGCATTCCAGTATATTTACTTATCTAAATAAGTGGTTCCTTATTCCCAAAGAACTCTGAAACAGGAGAAAAAAAGACCCCAGCTACTGGAATAGATGCCATGCTGGGGTAGATAGGGACAATTCACTCCACACTAAATATAAGAAATGCTGAGTCCCTGTTTCTTTTGTATTTCAGAGCTTGTATATCCCTAGGATCCAAAGCCCGGACTATTGGAAATGCAGCAAAGAGCCAGGTAAACATTTACTATATTGTTATCTCAGTTGAGATTTTTTTCCCTGTGGTTCTGGATTTGTCATCATTTTTTTACTTATTCTAAAAATGGTCTCATATTCTTCAAAATAGTTTGAATGCTACTAAACTTAGAATCTGAGTTGGAAGAGACCATCAAGATGTCAACTGTATTCTAGGCTGTCCGCAACTAAAACAGCCCCAACAGGTGGCTATCCAGCCTCTTCTTAAAGACCTCCAGTAATGGAGAGTGCAGTAATATTCCACTGCAGTAATAAAGTGCAGTAATATTCCACTGCACTTCAGAAACACACTGTTTCGCTGCCAAACAGTTTGTACCGTCAAGAAGTTCTTTCTCATATTTAATTGAGATCTTCTTGTAATTTAAACCCATTTCTCCTGGTCCTTGCAACCATAGGGACATTCCCCCATGTATGACAGCACCTCTCCCTGCACAACACAAGCATTCTACAGCACCATCCTCTGCAGGAGCTCCTGCAACATAGATGGCAATTAGGCAAAAGCAGAGATTTTGCAAAAGATTTTGCTACAATTGAGATTGAAGCCAAGAATCTGAGTCCAAGTCTCCTTATGCCACTCAACAAACACACTTCTGAGGAATTTACAACTGTAGCAGACTAAGGAAAGGAAAATAGTTCCCATATAAAATGGAATCCTCTCCAGGGCAATGGCTAGAATCCCCTGTCGGAGTCCACCAGCTGGAAAGAAACCTTTTGCCAGGCAGGCCTAGAGCAACCCAGAACAGGAGCCTCAGCAACATTTGGGTAATCTATGTATCCTAATGCACAGAGACTTGGCTTGGGGCCCAGGTAAAACAAGTTTGAGCCCACAGTGCAAAGGCTTGCTGTAAAAAAGAAAAAAATCACACTGGCCTTTTGCTTGGCTGGTCAGAACACTCATGGCAGGGATAAAAGAGCAATCCACAGTGGCTACGTCATAGAGCTGCTCTCTAACCACTTAGCCACAGCAGGAGTTATGCAAAGATCACCTCTTGGGGATTTTAGCATCTTGCAGCACCACAAAACAGCAGCATTAGTTAAGGCATGGTCTCTGGACTGGAATGCGTACTCTGTGTTTGAAGGAGAGCGGTGCTACCTTGGCATACATGCAGCAGTTACTTGTCGGGAATGAGAGCATTGTGTCTGAGAGCATTACTTTTCTTTCCCCTATCAGTAGTTGTGTTATAAATGACTGCTCAGTGTAGTAATGTTTCACTCCTGCATAGTAAAATAAGTCCAGATGAGTATTTGGCCAGCACTGGCAATGGTTGGATTCATCAAGGAGCAGGTCCTCACTGTTATTAGCTATTGCAATAAAAGGTTGATACTAAGGCAACATAGTGTGTGACACAGAGGCATTTAGCAATGCAGATGGCCCTTGTTATCCACAATGGTTCCGTTTCCAGAACCCCCATGGGTCCTGAAATCTGTGGAAGTTCAAACCTGTGGATTTCAGCCACCTACAACTCTCTGAAGGTGACCAGAAGTGTGCTCTGGTTGCCTCCAGAAGGTGTTCTGAGGTCTGTAGAGTCTGTGATGACCACCCGGGGCCTCTGAGGGTCTCAGAATGCTTGTTCTCGGCAAAAAAAAAAAAGGTTACTTCTGGTTTCTCAGGGAAGCCGCAAGTGACATTTTTATTCCCTAATAAAGCACTCTGAGGCCTGGGGAAGCCCTCAGTGTTGTAAGGAGGTAATCTCCTTACAATTGATTAAGGTGATTGTATTTGAAATGTTAACTGGATTTTTGACAGCAAGTTGTGCAATTTGAGAGAAACTACTGTTCAAGATACTGAGGAAAAATGGTATATAAAGGTATTTTTGTGGATTTTGCTACAATTGAGATTGAAGCCTATTTTTAATGTACTCATACAAATTAGTAAAATACTGCAGTTGTGTTAAGAACAGTTGAATCTTTAATATAGAATGGGAAATCCACTAATGGAAAAATTATGCTTTAACAGATGATCACAAACATTAAGAATACGTTACATGGATTCAAAAAACTGCATGGGAGAGCATTTGATGATCCGTTTATAAAAGCTGAAAGAGGCAAACTGCCCTATGAGCTTCAGAAATTGCCTAATGGGAGTGTAGGCGTAAAGGTGAGTGTTTCAATTTTCGCTGTGATTATCTACAGTTAAACTGCTGGCATCCACAAAGCCAAATAATCTTAATGAAGTGAAATATATGCAGCTCATCATGTAATAAGTTTCAGAGCAAGAGTATTGCTTATTCTAGATGTTTATAATGTCCAATTATAAAGGCAATATACAAGAACATTAAATATTCTAATGGTTCTTCTAATAACAGTATTCTATTAGCCAGGAAAAAAATAAGGTTTTCTTTCATTGGAATGTCCAGTGACCAATTATATAGATGCAGTGCCAAATATTTATATTCTCATAAACAGGATGAGCCAACAAGCGATTTCAAACCATAAACTCAGATCGGATTGACTATTTCTGTAGTGACTATTGAAAAGAGGGAAACTGCTAAAATCTTAGAGACAGAGCCCTCCTGAGTGGAAACTTTGAGGAATCTGATAAATCATTATGAGTAAACTTGTACAATACCTAGGGGCTGTTCTAATTTCTGCATCAAGGAGAAGAGAGACTGGACCTTAAGCTCATTTTGGCTGTTGGAAATTATGTACCTAAAAGATAAGCTGAAGAAAAGCCATAAATCCATTTGTTTGTTCCCCTGAAATGTTTTTAGAGCCTTTAGAATTTGTATTCCAGAGCAACACATGGGCAATGTCCCCTTTTGATTTAATTTTAAGCAAGTAATAAAAAAAATACCATAAAACACTCTCATCAGTGTGTTCCTGTTTCTGCTTAGAGGAGCACCAAAGTAATATAATTGGGAACATCCAAAATTGTTCTGAGAATTATATTTTTGATTTTTTTTTCCAGTTCTGCTTCGTTGTAGTCATCTCAGATTTCAACTCTAAACAGTTGTGTTCTATTTTTTCCAGAACTTTAGAATAATGGTTCAGTCACTCAACTGAATATTGAAAAAGATTAAGCTAGTCTCCACAGATTCAAAAAAGTAGTCACTTAAACAGCATTATATGCCAGCTTGGTTAGTCAGTCTCTCTCTCTCTCTCTCTCTCTCTCTCTCTCTCTCTCTCTCTCTCT
>JAJKFI010000003.1:37636530-37708415 GCA_029204185.1 Lerista edwardsae | reverse complement strand
TCTCTCTCTCTCTCTCTCTCTCTCTCTCTCTCTCTCTCTCTCTCTCTCTCTCTGAGTGAGTGTCTGCTCATGTGAAATATGCCTTTGGAACTGGGCTCTCTTTCAATGTTAACCATGTTGGTTTTCAAGCAATTAATATTCATTAAGAAGTCCTTTTTGTTTGTGTTTCTGTGTTACCGTAGCATGCAAAATAATCAAGTTATCTGCATGAAGTAGAACAGAAAAATCTTGCCCTTTATTAATGTTTATTTAGAAGTTAAACAAGAAGGTGATTACAGCCTGGTTTGACTCCACTTGTTACTATGATTTTGTCAACAGTAGCAGCTGTCCTGACTTCCATATATGTTATACAATAAGCTTTAACAAAAAGCAACAACTTACAGTCAAGATTCATATTTGAGAACTTTTAAGTATAGTGCCTTATTAATGGAGAGAAGTTGTTACAGGGTCTACAAAAGCAACATGAAAATGCCCTTTTTTCCAAAGGGGTTATTTACCAATTAAGCTAAAGATGCCTAAGAGCCAAATCCTTTCTAACTTTCCAGCACTGGTGCAGCCTTGCCAATAAGGCATGAACTGTATCCTGCAGTAGGGGAACAGTCACGAACGCCTCCTCTAGGTAAGTAAACATTTGTTCCCTTTCCTCAGGGCTACAGCAGCACTGGAAAGTTGGATAGGATTGAGTCCTGAGTCTCATGTTTGTGAAATAGATGTTTTGCCACTATATCGGTGAGACTGATGAGACTTGCTCTTATAAACCTTCATTATAGAGAGAATAATGGTGATATTCTAGCCTAGAGAAATCTTTCCTGTTGCATATGACTCCAATTCAGTGGTTCCCAAACTCTTCTGAAGGAGGTGGGAGCCACGAAAGTGGCTGCAGGGGCGGGAAAAGGCAGCAGCTCGATCCCAGGGATCACGCTGCTGCCTTGGCCAGAAGGGCTGATTTCAGACTTACCTCTGGCATCACTAGTGTCTGGGGAGGGTGGGGAGCCCCCTGCAGGGCTCCCCAAGCCACAGAATATGTTTACAACACAATTCAGACCACTTCCGGTTTGCTAAACCAGAAGTGAGTTGCAATCACAGTGTAAAGGTGTCCTGCGGCTTGGGGAGCCCTGCAAGGTGCTCCCCACTCTCTAAAGGGACATAGCCCAGTGCTTCCCAGGGTGGTGGCTTGTGACCCATTACTTTGGGAACCCCTGCTCTAACCTATCAGTAACCAGAACCTCCCCCCCCCCCAAAAAAAAATCCCGATTGTGAGTTTGCATGTTTCTCATATTCATACCTAACCATACATGTAATACATACTAATGGATTACTTGGAAAATCCACAAGTCATCACCCATATTGGGTTATAGCTCCTATAGATGGCTATTACAATTCATTACATGGTAGCAAGGTTGCCTTAACTATTAGGAATGTATAGTAAAATAGATCACTTGGGCTGTACACAGGAAATGTACATTTACACTGAGATTACTTGTGTTTTTCTTGTGTTCTAGGTGCGATACTTGGATGAAGATAGACCATTTGCAGTTGAGCAAGTTACAGGCATGCTATTGGTTAAGCTTAAAGAGACATCAGAAAGTGCACTTAAAAAACCTGTAGCAGACTGTGTAATTTCAGTAAGTTCATATTCTATTGAAATACTTTTAAAGTAACAGTATTTCTTACCACATTCTTACTATTTTACTAGGATCAAAGCATCAACTGTTGCAAAAAATCCAACTCTATTGGTAGAGGTGTTTGAAAAGCGTTTTTATTTTACTCAGCTCATTGTGTTCAGTAAGATTTACAGTGCAGTCCTATGCATTTCAGAAGTAATTCCCTCTGTGCTCAATGAGGCTTACTCCCCATTAGGAGTATATCTTCTCACTGGAAACAAACACCTCTATATGTTAAGATCTCTTTGCTTCCCAGCATATTTAGTTTGTTTCTCAGAGTTAGTGCTTAAAGAAATGTATAAATACAGTGTCTTCTATTTGGTGTAACAATTATGGAGAATATTCAAGTGAAATTGGAGGTTGGCCTACTTTGTTTGTGGTATTCTCCTAGAATCATAGTTGAAAGAGCCTTCCAAGTAGTTCAGCTCCCAACATGAAGCAGGAAAATCTCTCAAGAGCATCTTCAAAAGATGTCAGGCCTTGACATACATAATGAGGGAGAATCCACCACCTCCCTTAGTAATCTGTTCCATTGTCAAACCAGTCTTACTGTTCAAAAAAATTTCAACTCCCTCCCCACCCCCCACCCCTACAGCATAAACCCATTAGATCTAGTCCTACTCTCTGGGGCAGCAAAGAACAAATTTGCCTTCTTCCATGTGCCTTCTTCCAGGCCTTCAGGCACTTTTTCTATTCCCTGCCTTCTCCTGGCTAAACAAATGGGCAGCCCAATCCTAAACTGCCTGGCTCTTGTAGGAGCAGCAGTGGCAAAACAACTACAACTGCATCCAACGGGAGCTGCAGCAGCTGTTGGAGGCTCCTTGGGGGGAGGGGACATTTGCCTGGTTGCACCTTGGGGAGTGGGGAGCACCTTGGAAAGATTTTTCAGCAGGCAGTGCAGAGAGGGGAAAGAGCTAATCTCACATATCAACTAATCTTCTGCCCACTATTTATTTGGAATTGCTGATAAAGAATAAGACTCTGAAGGATTTTCAGAAGATATTTAGAGACACTTTATTCTTAGGTTATAGCAACAAGAAAGGCAATTTCTGGCTCACAGGCTTGTTCAGTATTCTATGTTAAATGAAAATGCACCTTCAGAATTTTACTTCTCTTCAATACATACGTAGACTGTACAGTTCTTAAGTAACAATTACTGGTAGGTCATTTGTCAGGATTAGCATTGAGTAAAATCAGACAAAATGATCTGATTCAAAGAATTGCATATCCCCCTAAGTTTTGCCCTCGACTTATCCATGGGTTGTAGCATATTCCATGATTTTTGGCTTAAAGCTTGCCCTCAACCTATCCATGAGGTCAGCTTATACACAAGTACAGTATATAAGATGGATCAAAACAGCCAATTCTTTATTCTGGCAAATTGCTATAAACTGTTTCTCTTTAATTGTTAACCAGATGATATTCTACAAAACCTAGGACAAAATTTAAAAGTCTGTAGCCAGCAGCCAACCTTCTGACATCTGGATGACTATATATTTGTGGTTTGCATACATGCGGAGTGGTAGGTTTGGTACCTTTTTGCAGTAAGATAGATGCAATCAAAAAATGTAATGCAATGAGGCTTATGTAACAATACATTTTCCACAGATCCCATCCTTTTTTACTGATGCTGAAAGAAGATCAGTAATGGCAGCTGCACAAGTAGCAGGCTTAAATTGCCTGAGGCTAATGAATGAAACTACAGCAGGTAAACTTGTGACTTGACTAATTACTATATAGTATTATATATCTGGTTTTCTAATTTTATTTCCAAACCAAGAGAGCAAAAGTGCATGATCTTCTCTGGCTATACCCTACCCTGTGAGCCTGCTTATGCTTACTCACTATGCTTATGCTTACTGCATATGGCTTACTCACTAGTGAGCTTACTTGTTGATTGAAATAAGGTCAGGATTGCTAGACATGTGAAACTACTACCATGAGTCCAAGGAGGCTTTAGACTTTTTCCTCATATGGTATCTCTCTCTGCTCATAGCAATGGCACATGACTTGGCTATCCAGAAGAAGAAAAGAATTCCACTGGGCATGGGCAAGCAAGTCTGCTTTAAGCATGCTTGAAACTTGAGTGTTCACTGTAGCACCAGATAATGCTGTTAACACTTAAAGCAGTCATAGAAAGTACAGAAATGCTGCTCGATCAGATGAAATACCCATCTATTTCAATAGCCTGTTTCCCACACTGGCCCACCAGCTGTTTCTGGAAAGCTCACACACCAGAGAACTAAGCCATATTTATTTTCCACCATTGCGTCCCTCAGCTGGTATTCAAATGCATGCTGCTGCAGAATTAGAGATAGCACATAGTTATCATGATTATTAGTCATTGTGTACTGGTCCATGACCGTAATAGATTGATTGATTGATTGATATTAGTCATTGGTTAGATCTATCCTCCCTGATTTTGTTTAGTCCCTTTGTAAAGCCATCCAAGGTAGCAGCCCCCACCACATCATGTGACAACAAATTCCACAGACTAGTTAAGAGCTATATGTAGAAGTACTTCCTGTCTGTCCTAAATCTCCTGCCAATCAATTTCATGGAAGACTCCTAGTTCTTATATGGTAGAAAGTATGACAAGTAAAATCAATTCATGCTGACCTATTTTAAAACATAAACTGTAATTTGTTAGACAATTATTTTTAGCTAAATGACAAGACTTGTCTACAATGGGGTTGTAGCCATCATTTTTGTCTTTAGGAAGGACTCTTGCAGTAGAATGAAAACTGTGAGGACTCTTACTGTAGAGTAAAAACACCCCACAATTTTTTTAATGAAAGAAAGCGCTAGGAGTCATAATCTTTCTCTTAATCTTTGAATTCTGTAATGAGCGTACTGAAGCAGTAACTGTTTCCAACGGAAATAAAACATTAATAGAAACAGGCCATTCAGAAAGACTTGTATAATTGAACTTCTTTTCATCTAAGACAGCAGTTTTCAACCTCGGGGTTGCAACCTTCCTCTTTTACATTAGAAAAATCCTCTCTCTTAAAGGAGAGGGTAATGGCAGAAACCCACAGCGATGGCACCCATCACTTTTGGGTTCTCAACTGCTGCTGACAGGGAAGTAAGAAACATGTTTTAATTAGGCTTCTTGCCTCCTTTTCATTGGAGAACCCGGAAGTGATGGGCGCTGTCGCCTTCAGGTCCTGAGATTCCCAACCCTGCCTTACAGAGGCAGGAGGTGGAGAACTGCTGATCTAAGATGTCCAAACAATCCAGATGAATTGATATGAGACATAATTTCTAAAAAGCTTGGCACAATTGTGTTTGATGTGGTCTAAATTATACAAATGCAAAATAAACACAGATACCTTGAGCTGCATTTCTGAGGTAGAAAGCTGCAGAAGGAGCATATGGTAATGTAGCTTAAAGTTCCAAAATACCTTGAGTGTATCCTTTAGACTGGTCTTAAACCAGTCTTGAAATGTCTTATTAAACTGCTGCAACTTCTAATCGAGACAGTCTGAGCATGTGAAATGCTTATTCCTGTATTACTATATTTGTGTATATGTTTGACATGGCAATATCTTGTTAACTTTGATAAGCATCATTTATATTTTAATGTACTGCTTGGTTGCATCTTGGTCTTAAAACTTTCTAAATGTATGTGGGTTACAATATGCATAAAACTATTAAGACAAACTGAATGTGCCAATGAAGCAACAATGAAGTTGCTGTTATGTGTGGAATTGGACTTGAATTGTGACTTAGCCATTTTGATTGTAGGGCTTTCAAATGTTAGGCATTGGGTGCTTCTGCCACCTATTGAAGTCAATGGCAAAAGTTGCATTGACTTGGGAGTAAGAAGGTGCCTGTCAAAACAAATTTAGAGCACAATTCAAACTGGAGCTTAGGCCAGCTCAGCAGTCCCTGCACCGGCCAAGGGTGTCACAAATGTGCCATACAGCATATTTGCCGCACCTGGAAAGTAAGCAGCACTGGTGCAGAGGCCTGTGCTGCCCTGCTGATGCTGCATCCTGAGAATCAGCCATCAGCAGAGGTAAGAGTCTTGATGGGAGGATAGATTGAAGGTTGGAAGGAGGCATTTCTGGACGGGGAAGGCAAAATGGGACAGATAAGTCTCAGGCTGGGATTGGCAGACCAGGCCTTCTCCTTTCTGGGCTTGAATGCCCTGCATGGGGCTGCTTAGACTTGGTGCCAACTATATAGCTGTCAGATTTGAGTAGCCCCATTGGGCAGGCTGGAGTATTACTCAGGGTAAGGGGAAAAATAAATACCTTTCACCCCGAGAAGACCTCTAGCTTGCTCCTAAGCTGTTTTGGATACAGCAGAAGCCCTGCAGCCCTGCTATGTCAGAGTAATTTAGAATTCGGCTGTCAGTTGCAGATATGCAATTAATGACATGAGTAATTTACCAATTCTCTCTGTGCATTAATGGCAGTTGTAGAACATCCCATAAGCAGATGATTGATTCAGACTGTTAGTGTTTGGAGATAAAAATACTCCTAATTTTTTTTTAAAAAGAAATAAATAAAAAGTATTTGGAGACCAGGTTGGCCCTTGTTGTTTGCAGGGGTTCTGGGAACAGAACCTCCAAGGATACTGAAATCCATGGGTATTCAAACCCATGGATTAGGGACTAGCCCACCCTCTGAACCCGATGGGAGCTGTGCTCCCATCCGTTCCGGGGAATGGGGTCTTGAGGCCTGCAAAGGTTGTGCACATTAACTGGGAATGATATTTTTTGCCTGTAATGGGCATTCTGAGCCCCAGGGGGGCCTCTCCTCTGCGGGTTTGAAAGTTGCAGATTCTGAAATCTGCACCCTGAATCTGTGGATATCACGGGCCCACCTGTATATTGCATGTCTTTTCGAAGACAGCATTATTCTAATGCAAGTAAATTGAAACTACTTTAAAGTGTTTTGAAGATATTATGTGTTTGTGTAATTAGGTTTTTCTTTTATAATAAACTGATTTTTGAAGGTATCCATGTGTTTCATATAACTGGCTTTTCACATTCTTACAGTTGCGCTGGCTTATGGAATTTATAAACAGGATCTACCAACATTGGAGGAAAGACCAAGGAATGTGGTCTTTGTAGACATGGGACACTCGGCATACCAAATTTCCATTTGTGCTTTTAACAAAGGAAAACTGAAGGTAAATTGTTGTTATTCAATATGCAATTCAAAAGAATAACATGTAGGAGATGATCACATTACCAAGAAGTCATGTACTGTGGCAAATTAAAGGGGATCCTGTGATTTGCAGCAGTACATATTGTGACTATTCCCTCTTGAATTTTTTTTAGACCTTCTTTTCTAAAATGCACATAAATATTGTTTTGCCCAGTATTGGTTTTTACCACTTACCTGGTCACCATTGGCGACCTTAGCCGTGACTTTTGTGTGGGTGAGTGGCTATTGTGCAGTTTCTTTCTCTTTTTTTAAAAACAACTTTTGCCATGACACTGCACACAGCTGTAACTACAGTACTGCTTCTAGCAACTTGCATCCACCAGTTGCCATCTTTTTTTTCTATTGAATGTGCCAAGAAATGTGCCTTGAATGTGCCTTGCATGGAGGTACTGGTGAAACTGCTGCTGCCTGTATAGGCGTGGTGAGAATTTCTGTAAAAAGAAAAAAAATTTTTTCCATAGCAATAAGTGTTGGTGTATAACTCAGTTTTCCACCTCCCCAGGCAACCAGAATTCTTCTGAGGCTGATTAGATTTGGGGGTCTATGTTGGTTTTGCTTAGTAGTTTGTGCCTACCTAGGCTTTTGCTCATTATAGCAGGATAGAAATGACTGACGTATTATTAGCAACCATTATTAACTGCATTATTAACTACAAGTGAACGCATATAAATCTCCTTCATCTTTGCATTGCTTTTTGGCAGTTGGAAATAACTCCACCCCATTTTCTACAGTGTAAAGCTTAACCCATCAAGTGGTAATATTTTAAGTTACATTCTTAAACTCCATGTAATTTAACTATTTTGCAGCTGAATAAGCTCTTTAACGTAAAAGTAGGCAGGTATCCTATTTTTGATGCATGAAAAGGTCTTCTAAGGCTTTTTAGAGGATCAGAGAATTTTAAATCTTAAGCTTTTCAAAACAACATTTTTTTGAAGGGTAAATGATACATATTTTAAAGAGGTGAATCATGAGTGCCATTGGGGGTGTGTGTGTGGAATTTGAGAACCACAGATTAGTGGGGATGTCTGTACTCTGTTCTCCTGGTACAAATCATTGGTATAAATTGTGAACAATAAGTTGCAAGAAACTTACCGTAACCTTTGCCATCTATGGCAACTGACTATCAGTTTTGGCTGATATTAATAGATATCTAATAAGCATTTCATTAAGCTGTATGCACTGTAATTAATCTGCTGCATGCACAAGAGTTTTGTAGCTTGCATTCTTTACCACTTTTGTATTGCATCTTTTAACTTCACAGGTACTGGCTGCTACATTTGACCCATTTTTGGGTGGTAGAAATTTTGATGAGGCTTTGGTGGATTACTTCTGTGAGGAGTTCAGGACTAAGTATAAATTGAATGTGAAGGACAATCCTCGGGCACTGCTGCGCTTGTTTCAGGAATGTGAAAAACTGAAGAAGCTTATGAGTGCCAATGCCTCTGATCTTCCCATGAACATAGAGTGCTTCATGAATGACATTGATGTCTCTAGTAAAATGAACAGGTATTGTGTTCAGTTATAAAGTTTTAAGTAAAATGATAGCAGTTATTTTCTGTCAGTGACAATTGCTTTTTTTCTCTCTTAAATAGGGCTCAGTTTGAACAGATGTGTGTGTCTCTTCTGGCCAGAATACAACCTCCTTTGAGATCAGCAATGGAGCAAGCTAGTAAGTAAAATCTGCTTCAGCCTGTTTTAGATATCTGTACTTTGGTGTCTTAGGTGATTATTCATGATCTCTGAGTAGTCACCTTGTAGTGGTGTTCTGTGCGTGTTCTGATCTGACCTTGTAAGTGTCCAGAGCTTTTTCAAGCATTCTACTCCTCTGTTCAAACAAGAGAACACTACATGGATGTATGCTTCGTGTGCAGGTAGAATGCTGAGCCACCACTTAGTTGGAAATATGTATGTAAAGAGCCCTGACTGTTGAAGCTCTCTTAAAACTTGCAACCAGACCTACCGGGGGGGGGGGGAGTGGATCACTCGAAGAACTGTAGTTACTAAGAACTGTAGTTACTGCAGCTAATAAGCAGTCTGTTGTTCTCCTTTGTGGTTTCTGTGCATTCCTATGTAGTGGAGACTAGCTAACTATATCCCCTTACCTGGAGATGGGTTCATTTTGATCATTATACGATGATCTGCAGAACTTTGTGTCCAAATGATGCAGTGGCTTTGAACTGAGGGCGTAGTGTTAAAGGTTTTTTTTGGAGTAGAGCACATCACTGCGCTTCAGCTTCCTAGGAGCCGAACGCATCCCAAACAGAGGTGCAGAGACTGAAACCCCTTTAGTAGGGCATAATTCCAAGGAGACTTGTTGCTCTTTTGTAGTCACCTGGTACACTGGGGAAATAGTCTTAGTTGCACACTTACAAGGACACTGGGTAGAAATGTTTTGCCCTTATAGGGCCACTGGTAGCAGAAAAACAACCTGTTGACATAGAATGACACAGTTCTTTGTAGGAGGAATTGGCTTGCTTTGTCTGATGCAAGCAGAGCTTTTTCCTTCTGAAGCTGTGTTTTGACAAAACACAGAGAATGTCAAATCATGATTAACGTGGAATGTTGAGATCACTAGTTTAAAAAAACACACCAGTGTCTGGTCTTGACACCACTGTATCTGGATGGGTTCTAACAGATACCTGACGTTGCCAACTGTTGATGTTGGATCTCCCTATATTGTGTGCTGTATAGTTTCATTCTGAAAAATTATGTCTTTGTGTCATTTTAAGCCTTGGATTAGGACTAAACTAAATGTAAGTGATGCTGATTCAGTAAATGTGTGTGTAGAAAATGAGAGTGAGGCATACAAATTTAAACAGCAAATGTCAAATGAATTGTGCAGAACCCTTTGAACATTTTACATCTAAGTGAACATATTTATCAGAGGAAAAGGCATAGCAATTACTTCAACTGTAGTAACAAGCTGTCTCTCTCCTAGAACTCCAGCGTGAAGACATATATAGTATAGAAATAGTAGGTGGAGCAACTCGAATCCCAGCAGTGAAAGAGCAAATTTGTAAATTCTTCTGTAAAGAGATAAGTACTACATTAAATGCAGATGAAGCTGTTGCAAGAGGCTGTGCATTACAGGTAAATATATGTAAAATAGTGTTACTCAATAATAACATTTCAGGTATTTGACCAAAAGCTGATATTGTAACTACAATTGGATTTTTTTGTTCCAAGCTCTTCATAGTTAGAGCTGTTGCATGGCCCTGATAGTGCCACATTTTAATTTTTAACAATCGTTTCTAGTTTCAGAAACAGGCCTCTGTTTCTTTTTTTTCCCCAAGCAATGTCTTATTTCTTTCATTAACTTTAGATCAGGAAGAGGGGGTTTCTGTTCAAACTTTTGTACAGCAATACCTTGCACTTTTGTCTGGTTTGGGACTAAACACTAGAGCGTGGATGAATGTCAAAGCATAGCCTTACTTAGCTTGCAAACTTTTACCAGCAAAAAATATAAATAACTAAGTACATTAAACATGCAAATGTTTGCCAAACATAAATAAACAGAAATAAAGGAAAAATAAATGAATGAATGTCAACAAACGTAGTAGAAGTTTGGATAAAATATGACAAAAGAGGGAAGCATGTGGACAAAGTTGAAGTGAGGTTATAATTGAAAAAAGACTGAAACAGCAAAACTATGGAAGTCAATATATTGCTCTATTTTGCATGTGTTGTGTCATTTTGGATGTTAATGGCTACTATAGCAAGTTGTCACAAATCAAGGTTTGTTGGCATAATAAACATATGTGGAATTAAAATATAATTGGTTTACTACATTAGCTCAACTAGACATAGGGCAAATGTGTATTAATCATATTACTTGGTGATATTTGGCCTTCTTTTTTCTAGTGTGCAATTCTTTCTCCAGCATTTAAAGTACGTGAATTTTCCATCACAGATGTTGTTCCTTACTCAATTACTCTGAGGTGGCAGTCATCTTATGAGGAAGGAACTGGGTAAGAACTCTGAAGTTAAAGGGTAGAAAAGGACCAAAATGAAGGGTAGTTTAGGGCAGCAATTCCCAAAGTGGTGGTTGCAAGCCACCATTGGGAACCATACCCCCCTTAAGGGTGTCCTGGCGGCGCCGTAGCTATTGCAGTGCCATGGGCACCTGGGGCATTTTTGCTTATCTGGGGGGTCAAGGGGCCCCCCTGCAGTGTCAGGGAGGCCCGCAGTCCACTTCGCAGTTCCCACAATGCAGCAAAAAGCTGCAATTAATGCTAGAAGTGCACTTTCACAGGTATTACAGGTAAGACTTTCACCGGTATTGGAGCCCAAGTCCCCTTAGCGTCTCCCAGGTCTGTGGCAGGGTGAGACTAGTTACACTTTCAAGACCACCACCCCTTGCCCTATTCCAAGTTAGGAGGATGCTCAGGTGAGTAGCTCCTGCTAATGCCCCCGGCCATGCCTTTGCTTGTTTCTCCCTCCACCAGGTCAAATTTGGGCCAGTCCTGGTCTTCGCAGAAGCCTGTCTCTGTACTCCAGTTTCTCTAATCCTTCTTCCTTTCTTCCTTGCTTCCTCCAGCTTCAATTTGTTCTTTTTGTTCACCTTCTTCTACCCTCCTTACTAGCCTTCCAATCCGGTCTTTTGTGTTCCTCCTTTTGTTCATTCCTGTCCTGCCTCCCTCTGGCCTAAGGATTGGCTTTAAAGTCTTTCCCTTGTGCTGGCTTTCTCCTCTCAGCTGAATGTCATCAGCTGTTTTCTCCCATGATTCAGAGCATCCTACACTATGACAAAGGGCCAAAACTTGACACAGGGCCAGGTTTTCAGCAAATAGGAAAGTTTCTGTCTTACAGATCCTAGAATTTTCCAGTAATGTTGTCCTTTCTCTAGACTGTCTTTAAGCCATTAGAGAAAAAGATAGTTCAGCAACCCTTGCACACCTGTGTCACTGAACAAGAATTGGGTAACCCCCCTGTCATAATGACTTTCCCGCCTCATAAATAGGTTCTTGAATAAATCCTTTAGTAACCAGGTTCGGTTTTGCTGCTCAGAAACTCAGAACACTCTACCAGTTTAGCTACACTTGTAGCTCATTGTACGGCCAAAGCTAAGATTCAGTAAGTAATTCTGAAGATTCATGCCTTAGATAAGAATTCATAGGATTTATTTTGGTAATGTTTATGTTCTGTAATTGTATGATAACTCATGTAGGTATTAACTGTCAGCTTCTTGTGATATTAATTGTTCATCCTTCTTTTTCTGTAGTGAATGTGAAGTCTTCAGCAAAAATCATGCCGCTCCATTCTCAAAAGTTATTACTTTCCACAAAAAGGAACCTTTCGAGTTGGAAGCATTTTATAGCCATCCACATGACATTCCTTATCCAGATACAAGAATAGGTAATGTTTTCTTCACTTTTGAACACAACTTTAAACGATGAATGCATGCATGCATTATTTACTAGGCTCAGGTGCTCTAAAACAGACTACAATGTACCATTGGAACAGGACCATACTGGCTAGCTCTCTGTCATTGTCTTATGCCCCTCTGTGCTGACTTGCTCCTTAATGGCACTCGCTCAAGCATCTCCTAAGTTTAGGGATTTTTTTGGAAAGCAGTTCAGAAACCAGGGGTACTTCATCCATGTGCTTTAGGACTCTGGAATGCCCAGATTTCTAAATTGCTTGGACAGTGTCTCCCCAGATTTGTGACTTTGTCCCCCCCCCCCGGGCTGCCGGGGGGGGGGGGGGGGTACAACTAAGATAAACATAAGCCCAGATTGGAACTAGACAACGCGCTCCTATTTCTCCTCCAATTGGATACATGTACCCAGTTTTTGAGCGCCTGAAGATGACTTCTAAATGGAATTTGCTACTTCCTAACATTAAACCTGGGGTTCCAAATTTTATCTTTTACATAAATCTTCCCTGTTACAATAGTATCTTCGTTTTCTTTTCATCATTTTTCCTCTTGCACAATACGTGCGAAAGGTTAAGTACTGCTATAAGTAGTATATGATGCTATATTTGCCATGGGCACAGTAATGGAAAGCAGAGTGTAATGCACTTAAATAGGTTTATAAGCATACTTGCACACAAGCTGGGAACATAAGATGTAGTAGTAAGATAACATCTGTCAGAGCTAGAAGTTGACAGTTCTGACATTGAGTCTGTAATGACTATTGACTATAATGGAACAATTCTGAGTAGACATGCATAGGATTCGGTGTCAGTTTAGAAACCATGTTAAAGAATAGCCAGTCACTAAGTAACAGAATTCATAATTTCATTGTGTGCTTGATACAAGTAATTACTGCAGCATGATCTGGGTACTGCAGATACCCATCTATATGACAAGAAATTTTTGCAAATAAATGAGCTGTAAATTGCCTCCTCACCTTATCAAAGGGTCAGGGCAGTTCAGGGGTTTCAGATGCCTGTTGATTGTCTGCAAAGCTTCTGCCTCTGCAGACAGTCTTTAGTGCTTGCAGAACTCATTGTTTACATTGATACGTTTTTTTATGCAAGGTAAAAGCCTGTTTTTTCCCCTAGAGTTTGAATTTTTTTCCCCACAGCAATTCAATGCTATCTGTATCATTAGTTTTTGTATGTGTGCGTGCTCCATGGTAAGCTGCGGCTTCTCTTCACAAGCACAATTTCCCTCACTCTTCCCTCGTTGCAGTGATTGGCTCCTGACCTTCTCAGAGCAGTAGAAATGAAGGGAGAGTAAAATCAGACAAAATTATAGTCAGACACACACACACCCCAGGTTACTCCCGACTTATCCAATGGTCATAGAAAATTCTATGATTTTTGGCTCAAAACCTGCCCTCGACTTATTGCTTATACTTGAGTATTTACGGTAAGTTACCTTTGAAGATTTTCTGAACATTTCAGTCAGTATAGAATGCAACTGAAAGTTTGAGGGCTAACTTTTACTATCATGCTTATGTTGTTGCTGCTGCTCCAAGCTGCACTGATGGGCAGGATTCATGGTGCTAGGGGCCAAGATAACTAGGGGCCAAGATAGCTGAAGGACCACAACTTTTCAAATGAGTCTACAGTCCTCTTTGACCTTTTGGAGGTTTTATTGGCATCTGATGTGGGGCTTGTGGTAGCACAAGAGGACTGCCCCCTTCCCTGCTGATGTTTTAAAGGAGACCTAAGTCTTTTTATTTCAGCAGGCCTTCTCTGACCATTTGAGTCTTTATTGGTTCGTTTACCTTTCTCAATTTGTTTGAATTGATTGTTTGGTTCTTAATTTTGACCATTACAATGTTTTAATTATGTTTGATTCTGAGTGTGCTTGAGTCCAGTAGGAGAAAGGTGGGATATAAATCTTTTAATAAATTGATGTGCAAGTCAACATCTCCTGCTGTCCTGGTTGTTGTTCAGGGCATTTTATTATTCAAAATGTTGGACCCCAACACGATGGTGACAATTCCAAAGTGAAGGTGAAAGTACGCCTTAATGTCCATGGAATCTTCAGTGTGGCTAATGCATCTATAATAGAGAAACAAAATATAGATGGTGATCCCAGTGATGTTTCTCTGGACGCAGAATTGTCTTGTAAGAATCAGAGCAAAGATGAACAGGTATGTAAATATGAACTCTTGAAATTGCATGTGAAATTCAATTATTACTGTAGCTTGGGGTAACTTGCATATTAATGGATGGAAAAAATGTCTTATTGAATTATTTTACTGCCACTGAGAAGTGCTATAACCTTTGTGACCAGAAAATCTGCTTAGTTCAGTCATTGAACTTCAGTTGAACTTTATTTATATTTCACATTTCTATTACCTTGCTTGTTTCTGGGGTTTTTTTTCCCTAAATCTGTTTACTCTGAATTCAGTTTCTGCCTTTTTCCTCCTTTTTAATTCTTGGTACTATTTGTAAAACGTTGGGCCCAGTCCTCGCCAACTTTACAACACTGATGCAGCCTCAATTCTCCCTTACCTTGAGGAGGCCTCTGTGATACCCACACGCCCACTGCAGGACGCAGCGCATGCCCCATTGGTCCGGCTGCATCAGCACTAGGAAGTTGGATAGGATCAGTTCCATTGGCTTGTAACTTACAAGCTAGAAGTTGCTTTCAATAGCTCCCTTGAAGAAGGAATGGCCTAATATTTAAGGAAGAAAAAACACCAACACCTCTGCGCATTATACTGTGTCTGGATTAAATTTATTTCCCCAAAAATATTTTAAATGTTTATATTACAGTGCATATGTAAGATGTTTCATAACATTTTAAAAAGTTTCTACATTATTTTTTTAAAACAAGACCTTAATGAAGTTAAGCACTTCAGCGTGCTGAATTGTTGCCTATTCGAAATACAAAGTAACCTGAAATGTGGTACTAGATAAAGAATGCAAAGAATGAAAATCTCTATATTGAGTAAAAGTAACCAAAGGCATTCATGTGGAGCACGTACTAATCATTTTCTGTTTTCACTGCTATGCTTATCAGAAATTACGTTTCATAATTGAGGATGATACCCTTGACTCTGAGGATGAGGTTTGTTTATACATGTAGCATTCAGTAGGCTTTTAATATAGCAAATAAACTTTCCTCACTCTTGTTTGCATTTCTGTATAAGCAGTAGAAGATTAATGAAAATAACCCAGTATGGGAAAAAGACTAAGAACTTTGCAGTAGGCATTAATACCTAGTCCTTCTGAATTTTAATATTCTATATCTAAGACTACATGTATTTTTAAATCTCTCAACATTTGAAGATAATTTGATATTGAATTAATACTTTTGGCATGATGCATACCTTGCCCAACTGGCCCCCATGTGTTTAATGCCATGTTCTTACCCTGCCTTTACTTTCCTAGCTTCCTTCATAAGTCTTCCTAATTATATGGGACATGCAGTTTGTGCAAACCGCTTCTGTACATGCATTGCTAAACTTACTGTGTGAGTGTGACTTAGAGTATGTAGGGGTTTGGATCAGCAGTTTGGATCTACAACTCTCCCATGTGATTAGGAAGATTTACAGGAGAAGGAAGGGGCCAGAGCATACACATGCCAGAAATGAAGACCATAAACACAGGGAGCCAGTTGGACAAGGTGATTATTGTCCAAAGCAGCCCTTTGTAAATCCTTATACTGTTCAGTCAGAACAGGTCAAAGACCCTTCTAGTCCAGCAGCCTTTCCTACAGTGGCCCACCAGCCACCTTTGGGAAGCTGATGTGCAGAAGAGATAGAGGCAT
This sequence comes from Lerista edwardsae, assembly GCA_029204185.1. Lineage (NCBI taxonomy): Eukaryota > Metazoa > Chordata > Lepidosauria > Squamata > Scincidae > Lerista > Lerista edwardsae. Next base: position 37,692,396 of record JAJKFI010000003.1, on the reverse strand, counting down.
GCCTCTCTCTTGCCTTTGCTCCCCCATAACTTGTAAGCCTACTTTCAACTATGCTGTGTGATCTTTCCATCTTCCTATTCTGCTGCTTTTCTGCTTGCCATCATTTCAACTTGATTCCTCACTTTGTTCCTAGCTCCTCCTCTCCATTTATTAGAGGAAGTCTTTCCTAGTAGCACTGTATTGTGCTGAATTGCATTATTTTTAAGTCCCCTATGTTGCAACAGCATCCATTGTTTATATTGAAGAGGTCAGATTGGTTTTAATCCGTCTTCAATTTTATTTAATTCTAACATGTAATTTAAAAGATAATGCAACCAGTGTTTTGAATAATCTTGCCTTTATTTTCTTGCATATGGCTTTACTAGTTGACTTTATTCTCTTCCTTGCCCATTTTGTATGACATTTTTCCAAAATCTTGAGCATGCAACATTTGAAAATTGCTGAACTGCAACATCCTTTCCCTCCTTGAACTATATTGAAGGAAGTATGATTCGAGAAATCTGATTCAAGACATTTTCGTGCCATACTATTTGGGTGTTCTAAAAGAATAAAACTGTTGGTGTACCTCCCAAGTATAGGTGTGCTATTTAGTTGCAGTGCTTTTACTTTTACTTTTTTACTTTTACTTTTCATTGTATCTAAAAACTGTTGTATAAATGTCTATTGTAGACATTTTGTAGAGTTTAGTGTGGTGTGGTGTTGAATACTTTTCTTTTTATAGGCTAAAATGGAGGTTGATCACGATGATGGCAATCACAAAAACCACGCTGAGCAGCAGAATCATGCCGATGAGGAAGCTGATCCTATAGGAGCTGAAGGAAAGGTAAACATTGAATAATAAGACAGTCAGATCTTAAGAGGCAGAGAAATGTCTAAAATTGCTAAGGTGTACGCTCTAACAAGAGCTATTTTTCTAGTGTTGAGATCTGTCTACTGTAACTTCCTTTTAATGTACCCATGAGATTTGAAGTCTGCATTTTTACCTAGTGAACATTAGAAGGCTAATAGGCTTCTTGTTGATCCGGTGACACAGGGAATTAAGATTTCCATTCACAGCTCTTCTAGAAGCTGATGTGCTGGCTCTTCTTTGACTAGTAATCTAAAGCACTTCTGAGCAGATTTTCTTTTCAAGCAGTGCTTGTATTATAATTTCATTGCTTTACTTCAAGTGTCATATAAAAAACTCCCGACCCTAGCACTTTTACCATTTTCAAAATCTTTCATTTTAAAACTAGTGAGGAATTGATACTTTTGAGGAATTAAGTACATGCTGGTAGCTATTCAAATTTGGTATATTGTAAAACTGCAGTGATGCAGAATTTACTTATCTACCATGAGTTCAAGTGTTCTGATTGTTGACAGATATTTCAATGTCCTATTCTGCAGACTGCTTCTGGAGACAAACTTGATATAAATCAATCTGGGAAAGCTAAAGCAAAGATTAAGAGTATTGATCTACCTATTCAGACTAACCTGTACAGGCAGGTGGGACATGACCTTATTAACTGCTACATTGAAAATGAGGTAAGAGCATAAAACAGATCGGATTCAGTCTACACCAGGGATGGCAAACTTGTTACTTGGAGCAGGCTGTATAGCATTCAGAAATTGATCTATTGAGCAGGAAATTACCTGAAATAAGCATTTCATTATCATCAAGGAATTTATTAGCTGCAAATGGCAGAGGAGACCATTCAGATTTTGATCTGTCACAAGTCAGCAACTTGATGATGTCTGAAGCAAATGCTACTCCGTGATGTATGATGCAACAAATTCCAGTATGGTTTGGGAAGTATATTGGAAACCCATAATATGTTAAACATACCTTGCTATTGCATGTGTCTGAAGTTAGTTGCTGACATTTTGTAAACTCAACCTTAATCTGGACTATTAAATGAGTTTTTTTTTTTAAAGCTATCTTTCTTTTTAAAAAAACAAAAACCAACAACAACCATAAGTATTATTCCTCAAGATCTTGGATTCCAAAGTCTTATGAGACCTCAGAACAGGGTTGATGGCCTCTAAGCCTTGGCTGTGCAAATTTCATAGCTACATAATGAAGAGCCTCTACAGACCAGATATGGCCTGCAGACCTTGTTTGATGCCTCTGGTCTACATGGAGTAATCATAGTTGTCTCAGTCCATGGTTAAATAGCCCATTCTTCTAGTTGTTGTAATTGAATCACAAATCAGCTTATAAATGGAATTAAAACTACACAACCTGAAAAGGTTTGTGGAAGATTTCCAAAAATAATGCTGAAAAATTCTTTCCACATACAAGACTTAAACTGATTCTGTGAACATTTGTTCTTAATAGGGAAAGATGATGATGCAAGACAAATTGGAAAAAGAGAAAAATGATGCCAAAAATGCTGTTGAAGAATATGTGTATGATCTTAGAGACAAGCTGTGTGGCGTCTATGAAAAATTCATCACTGAAGACGTAAGACCCATTGTGCATTTATAATAAAAGTATTTGTTCACCTGTTGTTAGTATTGAAATAAACAAAAGAGCCTTGTTGGATTAAAAGCTAGTTCAGCATCCTGTTTTAGTGCCCAGCTAGGTTACTTTGGGAAGCCCAAAAGCAGGAAAACATATTTAATTCCTCTCCCACCATTGTTCTCTTGCAGCTGGTATTCAGAGGCTTGCTGCTGCTGATAGCACGTATCTATCATGAATAGCAGCCAATGACTTGTCTTCCCTGTGAATTCATTGAATCCCCTTTTAAATCCCCATATCCATCACCATGTGTGGTAGCAACTGCCATAGATTGATTATACATTGTATTAGGTAGACTGCTGAGTTTGGATAAATAGAGTGGCTGGGTTCAGATATGACACTAAATCATTATATAACCGTAGTTTAAAATTTCTAACAAAAGTCTTAGACTTGGATAGTGCTTCCTCTTTTTTTGTGCACTTGGGAATTGATGACCACATCCAACCTTGATTTGAAAGGCACAAATTGACATATCCAAACCCAGCAAGTCAGTTTGTTCTAACCACACTTTGTGACTAACAGCCCAGTTCACAAGGACCACAGCACTGATCTCCAATGTGTTGTCCTAGCAATGGCCATTGTGAAAGTGCCAAAAGACAAATCACAGTAGTCAAGCAGAGGCTGTTCAGGTAGGCATCAGTCAGAAGCACTGGGCACAGGCAGCAGTATGTTCCCTGCTGAGTGGCAAGGAGGTGTTCTGGGGAAGTGTGGGGACAGGACCAAAACAGGGAGGGGTGGGTGTCACAGAGGTGGATGGACTGGACCCAGGAGGAGTGTAGGCATGGTGCCTTTGCTTACTGCCTGATCCTATCCCCCCTGTAAGCCCGATCCGCTGACACGGGGCTGCACATTGCTGCACTAGCAATTCTGCTAGTGCAGAATCAAGTAGCCCCATAGTGATTGCTGGGCCTTACCTTAGAGCAAGAAGATAAAAGTCTCTACCTTAGGGAGATCTCTAGCAGCTTTGTAGCCTGCACTTGGTAACAGCGGCAGCCATTTCAAAACTTGGTTAGGATTAGGCAGTTTGCTTTGAACTGGGCTGTAAGCCAGGCTATCCAAGTAGGACTGGTTATATAAATTGTTACCCTTTTTCTAAAGAGAGAGAGGTAACCATAAACAAAAAGGTGGTATAGTTATTTCTGGAGGATCGTGCAAAGCTCCATCTCCGCCACTTATTTCTATATTTTGATTAGAACCCGGTAAGAAAAATAAGCATTTCCAGTTCATCTTTCCACTATGGATGCTAGCTTGAAACACCTATTTCTTGCTGTTGGGTCCCAACCACTGCTATTTTCCTTCTTCTGCTAGTGCAGAACTTGAAATTTCTTACTCTGTATATCTATAACTATATATGTTACAGCTTCTTTATCATCTGTCTTTGTTCATAATTATGAAGTAGTAGAAAAACATAATCCTGTGAATGTCTACTCCAGAATTAACCCCCATTGAATACAGTGGGACACTCAGATAAGTGTGTATAGGGTTGCAGCTACAGTTTAGGGCATTCTTACATAACTCCCTTTTGAAGATTTCACTAGCCCATTAAGGGCAAAATTGTGTTGTTCTGCTATCTTCATGTCTTTTTTCCCCCTAGGATTCAAGAAAGCTAACTTTAATGTTGGAGGATACAGAAAATTGGCTTTATGAAGATGGTGAAGATCAACCAAAACATGTATATGTGGAAAAACTTCAGGAAATGAAAGTAAGGCCTATATTCATAGACGTACAGCTTCGAATTGACTTTTTTGAAAGGTAGAAATGTGGTTAATGAAATCTGTCCATAGACATAACGTTTCACTACGTATTAAAACAGGTTAAATGGAATAGTTAAAAGTAGTGTGGCTTCAGACTGTCTGGGGTTGTCCATTCTCAGATATAAAACTAGTTCCCTGAACATACTTATAAAAAGGTTAGTTTAGAATGCAACCTGCCTTATTATAATATGTGTTTTCAAGAGCCAAGCTATAATATATTTACATTCAGTAAAGCAGATAATTGGTACAGTATATTAGTGCCTTGCAGTGTTTTTCACTTGGTATGCTGGTATGTCTTTCAACTTTTTGCTCTCAATAGAAGACTTGTGTATCCTCTTGCGAGTGTATACAAATTCCCCCTAGTTCAAATGTCAGTGCTTAACATATATGAGATCAAGGCTAGCAGAACTCTTCAGAATTAAATCTTAACTACAGAATTGCAATATGTTTATCAGATTTGCCCAGAAATATTTGCATGCAAAGTTGGAAATGTCTCTCTCCAAGGGAACAACCCATAAATCATGTAACAGTGGGCCCTCATTATCTGCAGATTTCAGTATCCACAGATTTCAGTATCCACAGATGCCAGCCTGCTGTTGGCGGGCCTCAGAACACTTCCCGGATGTGAATGGGAGGCACTTCCATTTCACATTGGCGACTTCTGGAGGTGTAGTGAGGTGTAAGGAGGCAGTGTGTGCTCCTAAATGGGGTTGGGCTGTAGGTTTCTCCAGCTTCAGTGAATTATGCAACAGCATGTCAACATTTGAGTTTTGTTTGTAGAAACTTGGTGGTCCTGTTCATGATAGATACATGGAACATGAAGAGAGGCCAAAAGCTTTAAATGATTTGGGAAAGAAACTCCAGTTGCTTATGAAATCTGTAGAAGGCTACAAAAACAAGGTAGGAGCAAAATACTTGGCTTCTTTATAGTTGAAGACCAGAATTTAGAGGATTGGTTTAATTGCACACCTTAGCAGACAAGCTACAAACCTTTTGGCAAGAAAAGCCTCTTGAAAGAGAATCAGGGCCCAATCCTATCCAACTTTCCAGCACTGTTGCAGCTGTGCTAATGGGGCATTTGTTGTATCCTGCAGTGGAGGAGTCGTCACGTAAGCCTCCTCAAGGAAAGGAACATTTGTTTCCTTTCCTTAGGGCTGCACTGCTGCTGCATCAACGCTAGAAAGTTGGATAGGATATGGCCCTCAATCATGTACAATTGTGTTATCTTGTGTCACTTTCACGCTAAAGCGTAGTAAATCTTTTTAATGATGTTCAACGTGTCTGTCTGAATTAAGCCGATGTCTTTGTTATCTTACTGAATTCTGAATTAAAAGAAATGTTCTTCCCTAGGATGAAAAATATGATCACATTGATCCTGCTGACATGGAGAAAGTAGAAAAATATGTCAATGAGGCCATGAATTGGTTGAACTCAAAAATGAATGCTCAGAACAGGCTGAGTTTGACACAGGATCCTGTGGTGAAAGTGGCAGAAATCACAGCAAAATCTAAGGTAAATCTAAAACTTATCTAAATGAAGAAGTAATATTAATAAAGAGATGTAACCAAGGTCAGCATTCTGTCCTCAGGACAGTCCTTATACGTACAGTCTACATTCAACTAAAGCTCCATGCACGCAGCAATCCTTACTCTAATCTAGTCAGAAGTAAGGGCCCAATCCAGCAAACTTTCCAGCACCAGTGCAGACACAGTGCAGCCCCTCGGTAAGGGAACAAACATTCTCTTACCTTGAGGAGGCCTCTACGACTGCTCGCCCACCACAGGATGCAGCACACACCCCATTGGCACAGCTGAATTAGTGCTGGAAAGTTGGATAGCATATGGCCCTAAGCTGCACCGCAAACAATTGGACTTACACTCAGGAAAGTATGCCAAGAATTACAGCCTTGGTTATCCACATATATGCAGATTCAACTGCCATAGCTGTTAATGTGGGCCATGGGCTCTGAATCACAGTGTGTATATATTTGCTTGACAGTAATACCAGTAAAGACCATACATGTTACTTTATCTCTCTTTTGTTGGGGTGGAAAGGTTCTATCTCTTCTGTGTGCTGGTATTTTGCAATATCAGGGAGAGATGAAAATATACATGTTTGAGGTCAAATTTCCACCAAACAAGGGATTGTTCATGCCTCTGGATAAGTAAGTTGTAGTTGTATGTCCTTAATAAGAATATTTTGACACACTTCATGGAAGACTAGATAATAGAACAAATCATCACTTTAGCAAACAATTGCTTAATAACAGAATTGATGAACTTGTGGGCTGATTTGGGGGAATTGTCTTACAAATCTACTCCCATAGTACCCAATAGTCAGTTTCATATGCTGGTGTATTCCTGTTTCTGGCTGAGTTATACTAACATTCTTTCTTTTAATCCTAATAATATAGGAACTGGATGGCTTCTGCAACCCTATAATTCAAAAGCCTAAACCCAAGGCGGAGCCACAATCTGAAGGTCAGGCAAAATCGAGTAGCGAGCACAATGGACCAATGAACGGACAAAGTGGTGCTGACACAAAATCAGATAACAGTTGCCAGCAGACTAAATCTTCCGAAGAAATGGATTTGGACTAAGTTCTATGTTTCTTTTGGTCCATTAAAAACAGTGCAAGTAATCAGAGGGTCCATCTTTCTTTTATGTCTGATATACGCTGCAGATGTTCAGTTACTTAGTCAACTTTCTGTCCTTTGTTCTTTGCAGTAGGTTTGCAAGTGTTTTTCTACTGAGTGCATTCCCATTGTTCATTCCATTGATGCCGCTTACCTGGAGCTTTAGTTGAATGTAGATTGTAAAAGTCAGTTTGTGCTTTCCCGATATATTTTATATCAAATAGGCAAATGATATATAAATGACAACAATCTACCTTATTTAAAGCTTTTTATTGTGGGTCAGCCTCTGCTCCTTGATTCAGGAAAGGCCACTGTATTGCACTACTGATGCTGAAGCATAGAACTCTGCATCTTTATTTTGGAAGATATTGGATTTCATGTGGCTTAAACATGGCCACTTGAAGCACTGACCTTTTTTCTAGTTGTTGTACTGTTCTAATTTAAATATTAAAATAGAGGTTAGCTGGGAAATTAGTTCATCTTGTTGATGTACCATGAAAACTGTAAGAACTTGTAGACAAAACAGCTAAGGCTTGAAAGAAGCCCATACCAGCAGCATTCTTTGTCACAAAACTAACAACATTTCTCAAAATAAAGCTCATGGTCTCCATGTACACACAGTCTTGCATATCATATTCTGTGTTGATGCTGAGACACTGTTAAAGTTGTAATAGTATGAAATGTTAGTGGAATGTTGAATGCCATAACTGGGGGTGTAGGAGGACATGGTTTTCATTTCTCTTTATTACCTCTAACCTTGCTGGTTTGGCTTCATTCTAAATGCTGCCTATGCATGTTTTTTAAATATGTCCTCCTCACAATTAAAAGCAGAAAATACATATATAACATTGTCATAAATTGGTATTGATCTTATCTATGTTGGTATACCTTACTGAAATACTTTTAGCACTCTACCTGGGAAGATGATCTTTGTAGCCTGCGCTTGCAAAAGGAGCTGAAAAGGAATAGCAAAGTAGGTTAACCGCGGTCACAAGCATCCTTTACTGGCAGCACTTAGCATCCATTAAAAAAACTGAACCAACAAAGTACAAGCTACTGGTATTCCAAATGCATTGGTTTAAATGAGATATTTCTGATCTTTAGACTTGGAGCTATACCAAGTTGAGAAGGTTCTAGCTTGGCTGTCTTAAAAGGCAGATGAATACAGATTCTTAACCAAAGAGCACAGTATGAAGAAACAATACATCTAATAGGATATCCCAGTTTTGAACTTGTAGCTTTGCTTTGTTACCAGAACAATGCTTTTTTGAAACACCTGTAATTATTTGAACTATTCTGTCCTCCCTATTCCCCTACTGCTATGCAAGTTTAATTACAGTTTATTTCGAGTTGCTCAGACTGTTACCATAATGGGGCAGGAGTGAATGTAGTCAGCACATCTAGGCCGGGATGCATGCAAAAGGATTCTCTGCAAAGCTTTGTGTATTCTGAGTTACCAACTTCACATATTACTGCATGTAGTAAACAGGATTTTTCTTCACCTTATTAAGTTACTGAGGTCAAAACTCTGAAAGACTCAAATATTTGTTCCCATTATCCTTGATGCCACTTGTCAGGGAAAGGGGAGTGAGTGAATCCTAGGAGAAGACAGGCTGACCGAGGGGAGTATTACCTAATGATTAGCATGTGCCCGTCCATTCTGTTCCCCCTTTCCATTTACTGGATCAACAGCTGAACAGGGGGGGGAAACCTTGGTAATTTGTAGCTGTTGCTATCTGAGAAAACCTTCCCTCCCAGGGATGGTTTTTAAAAATAAAACCCTCAGTAGCATCTCCAAGGCAAAAAGACATCATAATCCACAGAGTGACTTGTGAACATGAACTAGGGAGGTAAAGACTCGCAATGTAACTGCAGCGGTTGACATTAGAAATTATATTACATTAGAAACTATAAGATCAAAAGAAATAGGAAATTAAATGAAATGGGGCAAGAAAAGTACAAGCAGGCTAATGTAAGATGCCTTGGCATGCACAAAGAAGTTTCCTTGAATGGGTGCAGTAACCAATAACATCCTGCAGAAGAAGCTAAGATGCTTTTCAAATAACTTTGCCAACAATGCCTATCCACACATTGGAGCACTAACAAGTGAAGTAAAAACTGGCTGGGTGGAACAGAGCAAAGAAAAAATAAATTGCTTGGAGGCTAGTTGGAAATGGTCCCTATTTGCTAGCTACTTTTGTCCAAGAAATCCTCAGTCTTTGCACTTGCAAGTGCAAAGTAGATGTTCTTTTTTTGGCTCCCAGCAAAATGGGTTGCTTGGCAATTGGCAGAGAGCAATGAGTTTCCTGTTACCTTGGACTGAAATAATTTTGGTGGGTGATGTTATCTGATTGAAAGGTGGAACCCATCTGATCACTCCATCCCACCCTTGGATTTAGATGGACAGGTTTGCTACCCAATTGGCAGGTGCCTGCCAATCCTGGAGAAGAAGGGTAGCTATCCCAGACAAGAACTCCCCTCTGCAAAGAAGCTTAGCTAGTAATAGCATTTCCAACAAAGAACAAAGGCTGCTTCCAGCAGCATTTGGGCTGTTGAATCTGCACAGGAGCTTCTGGGGATGTTAAAAGTATCCAACAATGCAGCAAAGCAAGAGGGAAAAGATGGCAGTCATCACACCACTTGAGAACAACAGTATAGCAATACCTTGACTCTCACCCACTTGAATTGCGTCACTTAGCTCTTTCAGCCATTTTCAGTTATAGCCACATTTCTAATTCTGTCCATGTGCTTTCCTGTTTTGTCCAATTTCCTTCAACCTTCCATGTTATTTGTCGAAGTTCTTGTGTTTTTTATTTGTTAGGTTCCACGTGAAGTAAGTTATAGTTATTTACATTTTTCACTGATTAAAAATAAATGTGCTATGCTTTGAGATTCATCCATTTTTGACTTTCATCCATGCTCTGATCCCTAACTAGAAAAAAGTGCAAGTTATTTCATTACATTCCACTGCTCAGGTCAATTGTCCAGCTTGAATAAAGAGAGAGCATCTGCTCTGTGGAGCGTGTTGGCCCCTTTTGGAGTCTCCCAGATCCATGCTTGGTAACAAGTAGCAAGATTTTCAGTAGTGAATGCTTTTGCTGTGGCTGAGTGTTGTCAGCTGTACTATAACTTTTCAAAGATTTTTATCCACCATCCTCTAGGGCAGAATGAAGTGACTGTTCCTTTGTTCTCTGGTAGAGGAAAGGGGCCTCATTCCCAAACCTGGCCACCAAGCACATCTGGATGTCTTCCTCTGTGAAAGCCTTTGGCTTGGCATTAGCTGGAATTGTACTTCATTGGCTAGGCACTGTATTGAACAATCAACTCAGTGCTTATTTGTGAGTGATGTTTGGTCCTGACTATGGTGCAACTCCAACCTAGCCATGTAAAACAAATAATGTTTAACTTTGCCCTTTATTTTTTTTGGAAGCATGAGAGTGGATTAGCATTAAGCAGTCTTGTTATTAGTACACTGTTGGACCTTCTAGAAACCTGGTTTAAAAGAGACGACCAGTTTTCTCCATTCTTTTTCTAACCAGGAGAATAGGGTGTCATACTGAGTTCATTGTGTATGTGTGTTTTGAGATTTTGTTTTCTAGTTCTCTTGTGTAGGGCAGCAGTTCTCAAACATTTTGTGGCTGTGACCGACTTTGTCGGCCATGGGGGCTGTGTTGCTCCTCAGAATGTCAGGCAGCTTTCAGGCCATGCCCCAGAATGCAGTGCCAGAAAGCATTCTGGGGCATGATATAGTCAACAAAGTGGGTCAGCCTTGCAGCTTCTGGGTTGCACCAGCCCCACAACCCACCAGGAATCAGATTGTGATCCACTTACGGGACATGACCCACAATTTGAGAACTTGTGGCCTGTGTCTATCTGTGTGTGATGTTGGTGTCACTTTGGACATTCTTGGCTATGAGACTGCAAGAGGGGCCATAGCATTCCCAAGAGATGGTTTATCTTTTTCCTGTTGTACTCTGGAAAGAAGAATAGTCCGGGTACCTTTACAGTGGTGCTATAAATAGAAGTGTTCGTTTTCAGTGAGTAAGATAGGACTACAGCCTTACTGAACCCAATGGGTTTATGCCTGAGTAAATACTGTTTTCAAACACTTCTAATTATAAATAACCCAAAGGAGGACCATTCACAAGAAAAACCTAGTACGTTTTAACCATAAGAGTAGCCAAGCTAGGTTAAAGTGTCATGCATCCTTGCATTCCTCTGACTTGGACAGTTTTCTATTCTGTGGAACTAATGATCTCCTCTGTTGACCTATTTAGGATAGGCAGTTGTGAGAAAAGCCCACTCCACTTGGACTTCCAGCTACTTCAGGCTGTGGTGAGCCATTCATGTGTCTATACTGCCATATGGTGAATCCAGCTTTGAGCATTCTGCTATGACTTCATTCCATTTAACAATTTTTTTGTAAACAGATACTACTTGGACACTAGAGCTGAGAACTGGTCAAGCAGAGCTGTCTGTAAAATGTCTAAGCTGGAATATGAATGCATACAAAGCATAATATCACACAAGGAAAAACCTTTTATAGCTTTAGTAAATTGATTGTTCATGCATATGATCACAAACATGGCACCTATAAAGTTATTTATGAAAGGTTGCTCAAATGTCATCCAGGCTTGTACAGGGAACCGGATGACTAGTGGCCAAATGTCTGGAAAGGATAATTAATGGCTTTCTGAACAAGGAGATCTGTCCTACCTCCTTAAATTGGCAGTGGTTTGGCCTCTTCCAAAACAAAAGCAAAAAACTCCCTTGGCCCTTGTTGGCTAGTCTCATATTGGCTGTTCTTGGGTGAGGTGATTCAGGCTACAATCCTATCCACACTTATCTGGGAGTAAGCCCCATTGACTATAATGGGATTTCTGCATAGACATGCATAGGATTGGGCTCTCAGTGTGTATTGGTGGTGTCATTCCAGGAATTCTTGGATGAAACATTATTTGGATCCTTTTCGAGTCTGTCTCCATTCCAAAATGTGGCCAAAAACCAAGTTAGATTGGTAGATTAGCTATGTCAGAAATTGGTCAGAGGCAGTGCTTTCCCTGTTGCGGCCTTCAATATGATTGATGATTATATCCTTCTGGATCAACTTTCTGGATTAAAGCTGCAGTGCATCATTTTACAATGGCAGCAGTCATTCCTGGGCATAGGTTTCAGAAAATGGTGCTGGGGCAGGGAATCCTGCTGGCCATTAGCATAGGGAATCCTCTGTTCTGTGTTCACCAATGTTCTGCTGCATGTATATCTTCGCACTCTTGGCTATGGGGTCTGCATTATCACCAGCTTTCTAGGTGGCCAAGTTCTGTGTTCCATGCTGCATGAAGCTTGGCTCTGAGCTTCACAGCCACGCAGCTTGTGGGAAACAGTGATGGTTCCCCATCTTCTTCTTTTTTAGCATGAGGGGAGGTAATCTGGCGACTTGGTTGGGTGTCAGCAATACGCAGATGATGCCCAGCTCTTTTGTTTTCATTTTTATCAGGGGAGACTGTAGAGGTCCTAACTTGGAGTCAGTGTTGGATGAACGCTAACAAACCTTTTCAGTAGTGGTGGAGGCTCTCTGGTCTCCCCATGATGTTAAGAAACCTTTTTGCTTACACTTTGGAAATGGGTGAAGTCTTAGACCAACCTTTGATGACTTGTTTTTTTTCCCCCTTTGATTAACGTTAAGAGCACAATGCAGAGCACTCTGTAGGCTAGCACAAGTCTCTTGTGCCGGTCCAGGAGTGTTGTAAAGGTACCATAAGGAACGTTTGTGCCACCTCAAGAGTAGCACGTCCTCATGCCTGCCAGCAGAGGTCAAATCCAGCTGAGAAGGTAAGTTTGCACCAGCCAAGGGGAGCCAGTTCAGGGGGTTGGGAAGGGCGTCACGGAGGCAGGTGGAGGCAGACCTGGGGAGAGGGGCGGCACAGACCAGTCAGCTTTCCTTGGTCCCCTCAACTTGCAGTAGTGACTTTGCTGGCACTGTTCCAAGATGCCCTATTGGGATGGCTGCCATGCAACACGGGGTAAAGGGAGTTAATTCCCCTTACCCTGGATTGTGCTGCTGCCAGCCCCAACCCCACGCTGGATACGAGGCAGGATCGTGCTCCAAATTGTCTAATTTTTTTTGTTTGTTTCTAAGTGATTATATTGTGCGTTTCATTTGTAAGCATTTGTAATGCCTTGATAAGAGGTTTCAAGCTCATTTCATATGGCAGGCCGAATAGCGCCTGCTGAGGGCCAGAAATGATGTCATTAAGCAGGAGATGACCAGATGTAAACACTTTATGACCTCAGAACACGTTATCTGGAAATGACACAGGAGAAAATACGCAAATCCTGATCATTCATAAGTAACTATAAGTTAGCAACTTGATGATGCCTCGACAAAGGCAAATGCTATTCTGTGATAGATGCAACAACTTTCTGTACAGTTAGGGAGATATATTGGAAGTGGGTATTGTGCAAGTGCTTGAGGTAATTTAAGGTAAATTCAGACTCTTAATCTGGATTATTAAATGATGGTTTGGCCACTGTATTTGTTATTTTTTAAACGCTGTCTTTCTACTGGTTTAAAAAAAACCTAGCCAAACCAGAATGCAGGATGTGCATACTGTGTAGTAATTCCCTGCATGCAGAGAGGTGCGTTTTGTTCAGTATATTCTTGAGAGGTGAATGAAAGCATGGGAGAAACACCTTTCCAAAATACTTCAGTGCTGCAGTCCTACAGTACAGACACTTAACTGGAACTCATGTCCTAAGGACCATTTCAATCTCATCAAACTGGACACTGTGTGTAAAGGTGCTGTCCTCTTGGGAGGAGAGAGGCGGAATAAAAATATGAATAATAATACGAATAAAAAATCCTTCAATATGAAAGATCATTTTCAAGTTGCATCCATTCAATATGCATCATGAAGCTGCTAAATTGGACATCATCCACAAGTCTGACCCAGTTGACTTAATTCTAAATGCTCAAGCTCACGAGCTGCCACGTGCCTCTAGTCTTAGCCATAGTCCCTTGTGAGCTAATCCCATTTAACTTGAGGGAATTTACTTCCCAGTGAGTTAATAGTACAGCACTGCTTCTCAAAGTATCTGCTGTGGCAGACTGGCAATTATTTTTTTCCAATAGTCCTGGGACCAGATGAAGATATATGTATGTGTGTGTATATATGTATGTATATGTGTGCGTGTGTATGGGATATCGGCTCTCACCTCCCTGTTCTGAGTGCATACCCATCTGCCTTCCGCTGGAGAGGAGCAGATAGTGTTATATGGACTTGGGAAGGACTTGTTTGCCTAATTAGAATCCATTCTGTTGTTGAGTGAACAAGATCTTTCGAATATGGACTCCCAGCAGTCCTGGGTCCCATAGACAAATTCCAAGGAACTACATCACATGGTTTGTAAAACTTGGCTGGCTGCATATCTTACCACAAACAACATTTTTAGAATGGCTTTGATCATTTGAATTCATTTTGGTAGGGGTTGTTGTTGTTGAAAACTACATTTTGATAGTTAAACACTGCCTTTTGGCAGTTATAATATCTGAATAAAAACACAAAACACTGCATTTTGGTGTTTAAGATATTTTCCAGAAATTAAAATAGACTACTTTTCCAATTATAAATATTACTGTGGCTGCATCTGCTGATACTATATCACCCATATCAACTACTTAGTACACTTTTATAGCATTTAAAATTAATAAAAATGAGAATTGGGAATGAGAATAAAAACATACAATGTCGCAATTTGCTATTTTAATCAAGAAATTCTGGAAACAATATCACAAAAACACACACCCCTAATTATAGGTTCCCCGAGTCCTTCTGGAACCAGCCTACTGTGTTTAGCAGCATTGATCCCCAATCATACTGTTGTGACTCACTTTCTTTCATCAGAGTGTCCATACAGTTGGGTTTATGTTCTCTGGTTTCTGCATGTGTTCACTTCTGAGAATGAAAAAATCTATGCAGACACAAGTGCCTGTTGCAGAGTGGGACTAGGAGGTGCTGGAATCAATGCCATTTCATTCCTGGCAGTAAACCCTCTGGCCTCTGCTGACATTCACTGGAGGTGCAACGTGCTGGCTGTCAGACCAGCCTTGTCTACTTGCCACCAGCTTCAGAAGCTTTTCCCATACATTCTGCATTAACAATTGTGGGTGTTGTCGTAATTAAGCAGGTACCACATTGCATGATTGTTATTGTGAGCAGTCTTATTTTTTTTCATTTTAATGTTGTATTAATATTAACCTCACCTGAGCTTTTGGTGCCATTTTAACTGGCTTCGGTGGCAAACGTTAAAATGTAGTTGGATTTGAACACTGGCCATTTTTTTAAAAAAACATTCCTTTCTGTGTGTGAATTGGCCATCTTAATGAATAGAAGTAGTTCTCAACAAATGGGCCAGAACACGGACCTTGTTTCTGTAGAAACAAGCTTCCCTGTTGCTTTGGGTGTTGCCATTTTGAATGTTCAAGTAGCCTTTTCTCATACTGTGCAAACATGTTTGCTTCCCCCCCCTCCCATATATACTGTACAACCATCAAAGCAAGACTGTTCTACTTCCAGGATTGCTAAGTATGAGCCTCTTCACACTGAAGGCAAGGTATACTGTTGACCATCATTTAGTGGGTTGAAATGTGAAGTGGTTGTTTAGATGTGAAGGTAAGTGCCCAAATTAGTGTAAGCCTTACACTATAAGGTAAGGTTCAAATTAGTGTGAGTGTACATTGATATGCATTTGGAGAACAGAAGCTTGCTAAACTGCAAAGGCTAATTGAAAACATCCAAGTACAATCATGTGCTACTTTAGTTTTTAGGTCACTGTTGGCTATCTAAGACGAATACATGAATTCCTCTCTGTACATTAATTGCACAGTTGTCCTGTAGCTGCTAACTGAGGATGCTGTTATAAAGTGTACTGCCTGGTGACACCTTTCTGGGTTTTTGCTGTAATAGGATTAGTTGAACAGAGCTAAATTCTGCTGTCCCTCCGTGACCACGTTAGGTGCATAAAGCCCTAAGCATTGACAGAATCAGTATGTCTCTGAATTGGGAGAAACACTTCGGCATGAACCAGAAATGTAACCCAAAGCCTGTCAGCTGCCTATTTCAAACTAAAGAACACTGCTATTGCCTAGGTGGTCAGGTCAATGTTTTCTATTTAACAAGTGTATTTGCTATGTCAGTGTGCCTCCATGGGAAAGAGGAGGGTGTGTTTACACTTGAATAAACTTATAGCAGTATGCAAAATGTTTATTATATATGTAAATGGAATCCTTCAGAGTAACATCATGAACTGATTGGCAAATACATCAATTGATTTTTAAATGGCAATGCAGATTGCCTATGGTTATGTACAAATATTTATAATAAATATTTAAATTTCCTTCTTGAATCGCAAGTACGGGTCGCATGAGACTTTTTTTTTTAGTGCCGTTGGCTACACAGCTCAGTCTGCATTTGTGATTTAACATTTTTACTAACTAATGGGATTAGCCACTACTGGGATTAGTGTGGATAAAGACTTGATTGGTCTGTAAGATTCCTCTCCATGCTTCAAAAAGTAGACTAGGGAATGCAATGACCTAAGCTCTACTTTAAGCTACACCCTTTGCACTTGAGAAAAGCAGCTTGGCTCCTTGCAACTAGGCTCTCAGCTGAATCCTGTCCCAGGAGCTGTTAAATTGCCATGTGAAATGGGTCATCAAGTTCTACTATATCCAGTTTTTGGACAGCAGCTGACAAGCAGGCTAATTCACACAATGGCAGGCAGTGGTAAGTAGTCATTGTATACTGTTGAACAGATTTGAATTGGTTCTGCTTGGGTCTGAAAAACAAAAGACCAGAGGCAGATCTAAGGGAGGGCAAAGCTCTAAGTTTTGCAAGAAGCCTTACCTTGCAGTGGAAATCACTCCTGCACAGTTTTAGCCAATCCTCACAGGGAAAAGCAACATCTTGGCGTTGCTTACTGGCTACAGCAGCAAGGGAGAGGAGGGATTTACATGACAGGGTAAGGCTTCTTGCAACACTTAGAGCTTTGCCCTCCCTATAGATCCGCCTCTGCAAAAGACAATTCTCTTTAAAAATGAGTCTGTACTATTTTCTTTCTGGCTAGCAGTTATAACACAGGTGCTGTCTTGGGGCACAGATGTTGGACTAAATCTTCTCCGCACACCTTTCTATTATTTGACAGCCTTGTGTCACCATGGTCTGAATGGAAGATGGAGCTCGAAGTTTGACGTGATCATTCCCAATATGCTATGGGAAGCTTCCAAAACTCATGGCTAGGGGTGCTTGAAATATTGTTATTTGTTTTACTCAGAAATAAGCCCATTGTGTTCAGTTAGAGACTGTAATCCAGTGTTTCCCAATTTGGGAGGTGCAACCTCTCCCCCAGGCAGGTATGCACTTTCACCTTTGCAACACTATCTCCTGAAGGAGAGTGACATTCCGTGGCAGCTGTAAAACGTGGAAGTGCTGTACTGATAGCATCTACAGGTCCCCAGTTGGGTCACGACTCTCCTTAATGGGGTCACACTTGACTGAAGACTGGAACCACTGCTCTAATCCTATCTTACCAAAAAAACACCTCTACTTATGGCATAGAGAATAATACAATTCTTAGGGCACGATCCTAACCTGGAGTTAGGCCGGCACAAGTCACTTGTGCCAGCCCAGGAGTGTTTCAAATGTGCCGTAAAGTGCATTTGCACCACTCTCGGAGTCAGGGAGGCTGGCACAAGGATGCGCAACAGCCTCCCTGACTCCAAGAGTGGTCCAAACAAGTGACTTGTGCTGCTCTAACTCCAGGTTAGGATTACTCTCTTAAGGAATGCGGAGGGCGATGGGTATGTCCTACAAATATCCTACTACACATCCTCCACGAAGATACTACTACACGTGATGCATAGCACTTCTCCATAATACATGGAAAAATTGCATTCGTGATTGTTGAGTTGTCTGTGTTCATCAAGTGCAGCAGTTTCTACTGAATGTTGTGGGTCTCTTGCACAGCAAATAGGCTAAGCTGACATAGGAAAATACTCTTAGTGCTGAAGAATACAAATACTTTACATGCATGTTGAATGCACCTGTGTTCAAATCTTGCTTTATGTATTTGCTTCAATTCTTCTGCGATTTCTTCATCTCTTACCATCTCCAAAGTGCTGCTTTCCTATAGTACCTGAAGCCATGCACACATACACCCAAAACATGTTTGCATTATCTGGAGAACAGCCATAGGAATCAAGTACCTATATATGTATAAAAATACACTTTACATCATAATTGTTGTGGCTAAAGCAGCAGTGTGACCTCTATAACCTATCAATGTATAGATCATTATAAATTTTTAACTAGGTCTAAAGGTGTCTGGTGGCGCAGTGGTTAAACTGCTGCTGCTGGGCTTTCTGACTGGAAGGTTGGGAGTTCAATACTGCATGACAGAGTGAGCTCCTGTTACTTGTCCCAGCTCCTGCCAACCTAGCAGTTCAAAAGCACCTAAATGCAAGTAGATAAATAGGGACCACTTAGGTGGGAAGGTAACTGTTTTCTGTGCGCTACGGCATATAGTCAGGCCGGCCACATGACCATGGAAGCTTGTCCTTGGACAAAACGCTGGCTCTACAGGCTTTGAAATGGAGATAAGCACCACCCCCTACAGTCGGTCATGACTAGACTATTCGGTCGAGGGAACCCTTTCCCTTTTAAAGGTGCCATACAATTTTTACTGTATGGAAAGTAATTTTAAAGGCTTCCCTTAAGAGCAGAACTCTTTATGCTGAAACTCTTACAAGGAACAAGGAAAATAATTCTAAGTCTGGCACTTTTGATATTTATAAGCCCTGATGACCTTGGTCAAAATGTTCAAAGTATAGCACAATATTAATGTAGCTTGAAACTGACTCACTTGAGCTCTATTTGTTTGGTTGGGAGCAGAGTGTAATAAGAAGCCAATCCGTAAAGCAACATGCTGCAGATGGAATGATTCCACATTGCCCAAGCAAACAAGCCAAGTTTCATGCCTCGGAAACACTGTGTGTGTTCGTGTTCACCCACACCCCATAACTACCATATTGTAATAAACAACCTTCCAGCACTTACCTTGAATGCCTTTTCTGTCAGACTCTGTCAGCTTTTCTTTACAGATTCATGTTCAGAGGAGTCAAGGCCCATTTCTGAGCTAATGTTATGATCCAGTTGTCTTCAGGATTATTTTTCTTTGATGTTCCATTGTTCTTTTTGGCCAAACGTACCTTTAAAAAAAAAAAAAAAGCAAAACTACTTGAACTAGTTTCTCCTTTCTCGGTTGTGATTAGGTCCAAATTGTTTTTCTGCTGTACTACAGGGTATTAACCTGTTGGACCTGCAACACTAGGGGTGCATGAAGTTGTCCCAGAATTAAGATAAAATGTTGCCTTGTTTTGTTTTTAAAGAGTATATTTAGGACTGTGGTTCCCGAATTCCTACAAGGGATTTCGGAGTCATGCAAGTCTTTTTGGGGGAGAGGGGGGCAAAGGCAGCGACATGATCCCCAGGAAGAGCCCCTTCGCCCAGGGCAGTTGCACGATCCTGGGGATTATGTTGCTGCCTTGTCCCCCCTCCCTGCCCCTCAAAGAGGCAGAAGCCAGTGCTTCCCAGGATGGTGGGTTGTGACCACTGATCTAGGATGTTTTTTAAATTTTTGAATGTGGTCTGAATTGGGCCAACATGCCAATAATTTTTGGCCGCAATATTTATTGTGTTGGACCTTTTCATTGATTTTTCTCATTAGTATTTTGTCTTCAAATTCTATGAACAAATTTTTCCTATGATAAGAGATTTTATGGTCTCCTGCTCTCTCACTGTGTGTGCGCAAAGTTTTAATTTTTGCCTTATGTTCAATTTAAGGGAAAATTTGAAATGAAATAAATACTTGAGGTATGTGTGAGCAATTCATGGATGCACAAAGCACCAAAGGTTAAGATCCTCTGCTCAGCACTATATGGTGATGTAGATTATGATGATGCTTCAACTCCCATTGTTATGGAATATTTCATGTGGTACGAAACCCAACTTGCAATCTGAGGGACTCTACAGTTGCCCATTGATTTGCTTAAATACGTTTAAATACGTACATCATTCCTTACCTATGAATTTCCCTTCTTGGCTCCATAACTTTATGCTACAATCCAAAGATGAGGTGAGCAGAACCTGATACTCGCTCACAAGGCTAATGCTGCTCCTTTGGAAAAAGCAGATGGGTTTGATTTATTACATGACAAAAACAAATTGAAGACTTTCCTTACTACATAAACAAGTAGTGTGTTTTTTTTCTTCTCAAGCTGTGTCTGGTGTTATTACAACATGTGATTATTGTAACAGACTTGAGACAGCATGCTGAGGATCAGGGTCTGTGCTGAGGAGCATTATTTATTGCTGTGTGCAATTAATTTTCTTTGAAATTTTGGATTTGCTTCCTTGCACTGTGCTTAGCATGAGGGCTTTGGGGTTGGAACTAAACCCCTTATAGTGTTCAAGGAATGTTGGGAAGGCTGGAAAAACAGGAATATTCATTTTTCCTGCTCAAAAGCATTTTGATTTAGGAAACCACTGGTAAGTTATACATATAATTGTCCATGCAACATTTCTTTACATATATCTCACTATGCAGTCCTACATGTTGCAGCATGGGTGGTGATGCATCAATTGAAACATATTTCCTAAATGGAAGCACCACCACCCCCATGTTCCAAGTATCACTGGCATGTATAGCATAATCTGCCTTCTCTTTAGATCCCCATTATTGATGTTGTCCTTGTGATATGGCAGCTGTTACAGCCAAAGTTACAAGATGCTTCTGATGGGGCTGGTCCTCACACCAGGGTTTCAGTTTCCAGGTGACACTAATATGACCTAGCAAAGATGAGGTTGTCTTGGATTAAATGCTCAGCAGGCAGTGGAATATTGATCCCATGCCACCAGTGCAATATAAGGAGCAGGGTGGGCCCTTCTACATAAAGGGAACGAATGCCATATCCATTCTGCTCTTTCTATGCACGTAGAATTCTTAAAATCAGCTTTGAACACCTTTGTCTTGAAATGGAATTGCAACATCCCTCCACTTCCTTCAATATTGGGCAGGCTTCTGACACCACAACAATATTTGCTTGCAATACAGCATGCAAATTAAAAGGATTACATTAGACTCGCTTTCCATAGCATATCCCGCCTTGTGATGCTGCACTTTGTCAGCTTTCCACTTCTGAAGTACTATAAAATGTTGAGAGGAAAAATAATGGGTAAAAAATTGCATTGGGTATAAGTGAATGAATAAAAAAAATTCTGATTTTGAAGAAAAAACTGTTTTTCCTCACAAGCTGGTGGTTTGGCTTCTGGGCCATTCATGGCATAGTCTGCAGTATCCCAGATATACAGAAGCCTCTACTGGTCTCCAATGCGCAAGAGAAGGTCATTGGCACTGACTGTCATTGTTTATTCACCAATTGTTTATTTCTCCTTGGACTGCAAGTGACAAGAAAGAGCCACTGAGAGACACATTAACCCAGTTTCAGTACTGATAGAAGGGGTGGAAATGGTCTTTGTCAATACTCTTGCATCTGTCTATCTTTCCTCAGTGCATTTTCACTTTCGTGAATGGGGTCACGAATCCTCAGCTTTAGGGTTGCAGCAACTCATGGGAATGAAAAGGGTTGAAGTTTATTAGACAAGAACACCACCAGCTAAAGGGGGAGGCACCTGCTGTACCCCTTCAGCCACCAGGAGATTGTGACCCAGCCCTGCTCAGGTTCTTAGTAATTGTGCAAACCTAGCTGTTATTAGTACCAGGCTTCATAGTAACTTTCTCTGTTCCCTCTAATAACAGTTACAGTGAACAGCCTGGGACTGAGGAGTGGGTGGATAGGGTGCTGGGAGGGGAAGAATTGATAGTGGGGTCCCCAGTCTCAATCTATTTATGTATTGGGGTTGTGGCATGAAAAAGGTTGAAGACCCCTTCCCTGTAGAGTTACACTAGTGGCAGATTTATAAACAGTGTGTTAGTTTAGTGAGACACAGCTAAGGTTTTCTGTTGGGTTTCAGGGCTCTGGGTCTCCCTTGATATACACACCATTACAAGAAGCTCTGCAAAACTTTGATCTGGAAAAGCAGAAAAGGAAAAGTCTGATAAAATACATCAATCAATCAATCACTAATATTTATATACCACTTTTCAACACAAAGTTCACAAAGCGGTTTACAGGCAAATAATAACATTAAAGTTAAATGGCTCCCTGTCCCAAAAGGGCTCACAATCTAAAAGAATGGAGAACACCACCAGCAACAGCCAGGAGAAAGACACTGTGCTGGGGTGAAGAGGGACAATTGCTCTCCCTGCTAAATATATGAGGACACCACTTGAACAAGTGCCTCTTGCCCAGTTAGCAGGGGTTCATTTGCAGAAGTGATGTCCATTCATTAAAACAGCTACTCTTAACTGTATACAACAGTCAGCTTTAGCAGTCTTGCAACAATAGTAAGAATATATAGGTACTTTTTCTAGTAGAACATTAGGAATTATATACTTTCAGACAAAATGATCTGTACTTACACCAGAGAAATAAGCAACCAGTTTCCCACAGCCATATATATTCCAGAATGTAATATAACCTAGGAAGTAACAACAATGCAGCAGTATATAAGATACAGAACACAGATGAAACCAGGTTTCTAAAGTAGAAAAAATGTATTCTGTGATAAGGAAGTGGCAGAACACAGCTTATATTCTGCTCGCTTACAAGTTGGGCAACTCCAAAAATTATTGTCCATCAAGTTTGTTTTTCACAATACATTAGCCTTGTCCTCACATGCAAGGTGACATTTATTTATTTGAAGAATTTATACCCCGCCTTTCCCATGCTGAAGCAAATGCCCAAGGTAGTTTACAGAGAACAAAAAAGTACAATGTAACCACAATAAGTAAAACATTAAGAAAAGAAAGGAAAAAAATTAAACATTTAACGGGAACACAGAAAATGTTCAAGAAAGAAGCTAGACCCAATTCTCCTCATCAGGCCCTTTGGGGGTGGGTGGGAGGGAAAACAATTGACCTAGGGAATAAACAAATTATGACAGTATTCCAGAGGGCAGACAACCAACCCTCATCCAAAGGCCAGACGAAATACAGTAAGTATGATTTGAGCTCTCTCCAAAAAGCCATGAGGGAGTGTGTAGTTCTTAATTCTTCTGGAAAGGAATTCCATATTTGTGGAGCCACTACAGAGAAAGCTCGCCCCCAAGCTGCCATCATAGCCATGCTTACCTGGGAATAAGCCCCATTGATTATAATGGGACTTACATCTGAGTAGATATGCATAGGCTTGGGCTCACAGATATGTTGATCTTTTGCTGCTTTTGCCTTTGCAAATACTGTTGAAGAGAACTCATACAGGCAGTGAATGGGGGGAGCAAACTAGCAGTACAATCCCCCATGGTCAGTACTGGAGGATTTAGGGAGATGGGCCAGCTAGGTTGAACCCTTGGCCATTGACCAGCTTGTGGCAGCACCCCTATCTCCAGGGACATTCAGTGCTAGGCTCTTATTTTGAAGACATTACAAGCAGTTCTTGTAGGTTGAGCAGTTCTATAGAGGCTCTTCAAAAACAAGAGAAATAAGCCCTGTTAAAAGTAGATCACATTGCTTTTCTGACAAATCTGGCCCATCCTGCCATTCAAAGCTGAAGATAAATGTCTTGATGAAGATAAAGATAAATGTGATGAAGATAAAGGTCTGCCAGGACACTTGGCACCTGCCTCTTTTAGTCTGTATTTTGCTAGTACTGATGGATTTCACATTCTTGGAATAGAAGGCAGAGCTGAGGGATGAGGGAAGTCTTGCATGATTTCTATTGAGCAAGCAAATCGGCTCTTGACTTCCTTAGAGCATATTAGATTGTACAATCTGCTAAGCTTTCGTACAGCTGCTGCCCTTTACGCACAATTGCAAGGTCAAGGAGAATCTTTGCCCTTCTAGGTAGATCCAAGCCACTAATCCGTTCAGTTCAACTAGTCAGCTTGAATATGATCTGGTTGCATTGCCGTATATGAGAATATATCATTTTAATAAGTGAATTCATTTATTTGCTGACTCCCAATTGGAGTGATCCTAATGTTGCCCTGGAAAAGTCAGCAGCACAAGCTGGCTGCGTTGTGATTTGGGTTCAGCATCTCCCAAATCTCACGCAGACCAGGATTTAAAGAGCCTCTTCTGGGAGCCTTACCGTGCAAGCCTATGCATGTCTACTCAGAAGTAAGTCCCATTCTGTTCAACAAGGTTTACTCCCAAGAAATTGTACAGAGAGATTGAAATTGAAACAGAGAGAAATTTCCAGATATCCATGTCCTAAACTGCTTCAATATGCTCATTGAATGCTTCAATGTACCTCTGGGTCCACTGGCCACAAGTGCAGTTGCTGTTTCCGTCTTTTCCAGCCTTGATAACAGGGAAAATAATTTTACTGATGGTTAAATCCTCTGCAAAGCAAAATGGGAACATGTCAGTGTTTTCAGGAGTTTACAAGCACCTGCGCTAACAAGATATTTGCAAGCAATAGCAGCGCGTTTTACTATTGTGCTTCCAAAACCCAGTCCAGCAAGAGCGACTCTAGAAGGTCATAGTATACACATGCATATTTATTCTTTATCTAAATTGCGGAAGTTGATTAAGAATTCTGTAAACCTGCAGACCCAGACTGATGATCTCTCAACACTGCTATGAATAAAATCCTGAATCCTGAATATGAGTCCCTTTATCTCACTGAAATACAGTACAAATAAATTCCACTTGTGCTACGCAAGCACAATTAATATTGTTTTTGGCACTACTGCAAATCCCCTTTTCCCAATCCAAGCTTCAAGCCCCAACAATTTATGTTGGGACTGCCATATTTAGTCTCATGTCTCCCTTAAAGCAATGAGTTAATTTTTTTATAGTCAATGGGACTTACTTCCAGGCAAGTGTGGCTAGCATTGTGGCCCCAATGAGTAGAAAGCCAAAATAGTGCAGGGAATGTTGTATTGCCAAACTGATTCTAGGTGCATTTTTATCAGGGCAGTTATTCCTTGCGGGGGAAAAAAAATGTAAAAACAACTTTTTAATCCAACTGACTCTTTTCATAATTCCACCACAGTGAACATACTTGATTAGTAACAGAGCAAGTACAATGGTAAGAATAAGACTTTGCTCTGGCTTGATGCTGTTTACCTCCAAGAAGCTGTTGCTTGACTCCAGGTTAGGATTGCGCCCCTAGTCACTCTCTGTATTGTCAAGGAAGCCTGAAGCTGTAACTAGGATTAGCAGCTCCTTGTTTCACTGTTGCTGAATTATGTCACCATAACAACTCCAGCTCCTTTCTGGCAAGATATCCTGGAGAACCCATAAATTAATCTTTGCAAAAGTGGACAGGTCAGTGCCATAGCAGGTGGAGGGAAAGCCTCTGGAAAGTGAGTCTCTATCAAATTACTTAAGAAGAATATCTTAGATTTTATCACCAACTAATTTCTGGGACATGGTGGTGCTGCGGGTTAAACCGCTGCTGCTGGGCTTTCTGACCGGAAGGTTGGGAGTCCAAGACTGTGCAACGGAAAGCACCTAAAAATGCAAGTAGATAAATAGGGACCACTTTGGTGGGAAGGTAGCAGTGTTCCATGTGCTACGGTATATAGTCATGCCGGCCACATGACCACGGAAGCTTGTCCTCGGACAAAACGTCAGCTCTACAGGCTTTGAAACGGAGATGAGCACCGCCCCCTACAGTCGGTCACGACTAGACCATTCGGTAGTGGGGAAATCTTTACCTTTATAGATATACTAGCTTTTTGTTACCAAGGCGTTGCCCGGGTAACAAAATGATCTTCCAGAGTTTATGAGTTTTGCACCCTTCTCGCCCCCCACGCCGACGGGGGCCGAACCCGGACTCCAACCACGTCGGGAGCGTCATCGCGCGCCTCGGCAACCCTGGAAACTATGGACTCGATGCCAATTTTGCCCATTTTCGGCCGTCTTCACTTCAGGCCCCCTGCCTCGCCCCCTGCCTTGGCCCTCTGCCTCAGGCCTCGGCGACCCCGGAAACTATGGGTCTGACGCCGATTTTGTCCGTTCTTGACCATTCTCATGCAGGGGGCCCCATGCACCCCACCCCTGCGGGCGGTAGTGGAGCCTGACCCCTGCAGTTTTTGTCACCGGGCCTCAAGGCATGCGTGTGCCGAGTCTGGCGCCAATCGCTCCAGGCTTTGCAGCGGGTCATAGCGGACATCTTGTTTCACACCCATTCCCGCCCCCACGCTGAGCGGGGCCTGAACCCAGACTCCCATGGCATCAGGAGTATCGCCACTCACCTCGGCGACTCCGGAAACTACAGATTCAACACCAATTACGGCTGTTTTCAACCGATTTCTGCAGGGCCCTGTGCATACCCCCACCCCCGGGGGGGCTGGGGGGGGGGGCTGACCCCCACAGTGTTTGTTGCCACGTGCTTGCCAGGTTTGGTGCGCATCGCTCCAGGCATTCCAGCACGGCATGGCAGACATTTCGTTTTGCACCCCTTCATGCCCCCCACGCTGAGGGGAGCCTGAACCCGGACTCCAACTGTGTCGGGAGTGTTGCCGCTCGTCTCGGCGACCCCGGGAACTACGGACTTGACGCAGATTTCAGCCATTTTTGACCATTCTCATGTGGAGACCCCCACGTACCCCCACCCCCGGGGGCACTAAGGCGGTCTGCCCCCCGCAGTGTTTGTCACCAGGCTGCAAGGTGTATGCATGCCAGGTTTTGTGTCGATCGGTTCAGGCATGCCAGCAGGGCATGGCGGAGGTTGTGTTTCGCACCCCTTCTTGCCCACCACGCCAAGGGGGGGCCGAACCCGGACTCCAACAGCATCGGGAGTGTTGTCACTCACCCCAGTGAGCCCGGGAACTATGGATTCAATGCCATTTTCAGCCATTTTTGACCATCTTCTCACGGGAACCCCATGTACCCCAACCCCCAGGGGTGCTAGCGGGGTCTGACCCCAGCAGTGTTTGTCGCCAGGCCGCAAGGCATACGCATGCCAAGTCTGGCGCCAATCGCTCCAGGTGTCGCAGTGGGGCATGGCGGATGTCTCGTTTTGCACCCCTTCTTGCCCCCCATGTCAAGCGGGGAGTTTTGATCGTTTTCATACAGGGGCCCTGGGGCACCACCACCCCGGGGCGCTAGGGGGCCTGAACCCCGGAGTGTCCGTCGCAAGGCACGCGCATGCTGAGTTTGGTGCGCATTGCTCCAGGCGTTCCAGCACGGCATGGCGGACATTGTGTTTCGCACACCTTCTCGCCCCCTACGCTGAGGGGGGGGGCAGACCCGGACTCTGATGGCGTTGATACCGTTGTCACTCATCCCAGCGACCATGGAAACTACGGATTTGATGCCGATTTTGGCCATTTTCGACCATTTTCACACAGGGGCCCCTGTGCACCCCTGCCCCCGGGGGTGCTAGGGGGCCACAACCCCCGCAGTGTTTGTGGCCAGGCTGCTAGGCTTCCGCATTTGGTGCCAATCGGTCCAGGCGTTCCAGCAGGGCATGGCAGACGTCATGTTTTGCACCCCTTCTTGCCCTCCACGTTGAGGGGGGTCCGAACCCAGACTCCAACGGGGTCAGGAGCGTCGCCGGTTGTCCCGGCGCCCCTGGACACTGTGGACCCGACGCCGATTTCAGCCATTTCCGGCTGTCTTCATGTGGGGACCCCCGCGTACCCCCACCCCAGGGGGCGCTACGGGGCCCTGACCCCCGCAGTGTTTGTGGCCAGGCCGCTAGGCTTCCGCATGCCAGGTTTGGTGCCAATCGGTCCAGGCATCACAGTGGGGCATGGTGGGCCTTTTGTTTCGCACCCCTTCTCGCTCCCCACATTGAGGGGGGCCCAAACCCGGACTCCAACTGTGTCGGGAGCATCGCTGCTCATCTCGGCGACCCCGAAAATTACGGAGTCGATGCCAATTTTGGCCATTTTCAGCCATCTTCACGGGGGGCCCCCTGTGACCCCCACCCCGAGGGTGCTAGGGGGGGCTGACCCCCGCAGTGTTTGTCGCCAGGCCGCAATGCACGTGCGTGCCGGGGTTGGTGCATGTTGCTCCAGGTGTTCCAGCACGGCATGGCGGACTTTTTGTTTTGCACCCCGTCTGGCCCCCCCATGCTGAGGGGGCCCCAAACCCGGACTCCAGCAGCATCGGGAGTGTCGCCACTCGTCCCGGCGACCCCGGAAACTGCGGACTCGATGCTTCTGCATGCCGCGTGTGGTGCCAATCGGTCCAGGTGTCACAGCGGGGCATGGTGGACGTTGTGTTTCACACCCCTTATCGCCCCCCATGTCGAGGGGGGGCTGAACCCGGACTCCGACGGCATCGGGAGCGTTGCCGTTCATCTCAGCAACCCCGGAAACTGCGGATTTGACGCCGATATTGGCCGTTTTTGAGCGTTTTCACTTGGGGACCCCCACGTACCCCCACCCCCGGGGGCTCTAGGGGGGCCCGACCCCCGCAGTGTTTGTGGCCAGGCCGCTAGGCTTCCGCATGCCGCGTTTGGCGCCAATCGGTCCGGGAGTTCCAGCAGGGCATGGTGGACGTTTTCTTTCGCACCCCTTCTTGCCCCCCACGTCGAGGGGGGGCTGAACCCGGACTCCAACGGCATCGGGAGCGGCACCGCTCATCTCGGCGACCCCGGAAACTGTGGATTTGATGCCAATATTGGCCAGTTTTGACCGTTTTCACGCGGGGACCCCTGCATACCCCCACCCCCAGGGGCGCTAGGGGCCCCCGACTCCCGCAGTGTTTGTCGCCAGGCCGCTAGGCTTCCGCATGCCGAGTTTGGCGCCAATCGGTCCAGGCGTCAAAGCGGGGCATGGCGGACGTTTTGTTTCGCACCCCTTCTTGCCCCCCACGTTGAGGGGGGGCTGAACCCGGACTCTTATGGCATCGGGAGCGTCGTCACTCATCTCGGCGACCCCGGAAACTGTGGATTTGATGCCGATTTTGGCCGTTTTTGACCGTTTTCAAGCGGGGACCCCCGCGTACCCCCACCCCTGGGGGTGCTACGGGGGCCCGACCCCCGCAGTGTTTGTGGCCAGGCTGCTAGGCTTGCGCATGCCGAGTCTGGCGCCAATCGGTCCAGGCGTTCCAGCAGGGCATGGCGGACGTTGTGTTTCGCACCCCTTCTGGCCCCCCACGTTGAGGGGGGTGCAAATCCAGACTCCAACAGCATCGGGAGCGACAACGCTCATCTCGGCGACCCTGGAAACTGTGGATTTGACGCCGATTTCGGCTGTTTTTGACCGTTTTCACGCGGGGACCCCCGCGTACCCCCACCCCCGGGGGCGCTAGGGGGCCCCGACCCCCGCAGTGTTTGTCGCCTGGCCGCAAGGTGTATGCGTGCCGAGTTTCGTGCCGATCGCTCCAGGCGTTGAGGAGCCTATGCGAGACATACATACATACATACATACATACACACACACCCAGGCTCTTCTTTATATATATAGATAATGAATAGCCAAGATCCAGAGAATTACTACACCTTTCTGTCTGTGGGGAAACCTTTACCTTTAATTTGTTGCCCCTGGTAACATAGTACCCTTCCAAGCAAGGGTACCTGGGCAGCTTACCTGCCTCTCAGGTTATGCTGTTTCTGTTTCAAGGTATAGGCAATCTAAAATTAATCATGGAAAATAAACCATTGCTTGTTCCAAAGTACTTTGAATTTGTTTTTATTAACTTTTAAAAATTAATTGGTTTATCAGAAAAGAGATTAAAATTCTAATTAAAAAAAAGAATTTGAGCTAAACTTAAGGGATTAAACAAATATGTATATCAACTGAAATGAATTGTGCATATATGGCACATGTGTGGGTTGATTGTATTTTAGCTCTTGAAATGGAAAATAAGACATTAAAGTATTAGGGAAGTGGAATATTGTGAAACATATACGGGAGCGACAAATGAATAACATTTGTGTTTTAAGTTGGAAGGAAAGAGAATCCAATATAATGAGCACAACCCAACCCTAAGTTCAAGGAACAGGGCAGCATCTGCAGTAAGCCCATTTTGTCCTCACAACAATCCCCTGAGGTAGGTCAGGCTGAGACTTCCCCAACAGCAGCCAGAAAGCTTTGGGAATCAGCAGCAATTTTAACTCAGGGATCCCTGATCTAAGGTCAATACGTTATCTACTTTTTCCATACCAATACCAGGTTTTGCCATAGGTTTTCAAGTAGTCTCTGCAAGACTAAAATTACTGTTTCCAAAAAGCCTCTTATTTGAAAAGAGTGGCACAATTTTCTCTTTCTGGAAGAGGTCAAACTGACGCTTTTCATTGTCGACTCTTCTGCAAATGAATAAGCTCTAATATTTGAAAGCCCTGGAGGGGGACTGCCCATTTCTGTTTGGGCCAGGTAACTTGATACTCCCCCCCCCCCCAGGAGTTTGTCCTTTCAAAAGGAATCAATGGGACTTTTGTGAACAAAGATGCTAAGTAAGACTACAATGGAGTAAAGATTGGTAGACTGCGGGTTTACTAATATAGTGCTTACACAAAGAGGGGGGATCCTCTTCTATGCATGTTTACTAAGCTCCATTGAATTAAAGGACTTTATTTTGAGTAAATATGCTTGGAATTGTGTCATAAATTTTGGTAATGCTCTAAAGATGTACTGTATGTTATTGAGGGTGCAATCCTAATCTGGATTTAGGTGCCGTCCTCCCTGACTCTGAGAGAGGTCCAAACACGCTTTACGGTATGTTTGTGACACTCTTCAAGGTTAGGATTGCACCCTTATTTTACTAACATGGATTTTTCAAACATTGACAACAGCAGATAGTAAAATTGGATCAAGCCAGTTCCTATAATGAGCTATCATTGCACTAAATATGCTCTTGCTAGTGATGGCAGAAATCATGTGCTGGTTGTTTTCTGTACTGGCATAGACAGAGCTGACCGGCTCACATAGGAGCAAACTCCTGGCCACTCTTTGGGGCTTACGAGCAAGTGGCCATAGGATCATGCCCTAAAGCAGGCACTCTTCTACCCACCCCCACCGCAATTCATACCTGCACTCAAAGCAGTCTGAGTCCACCATCCTCCCCTCCCTCACCCTCATTTACAAACCCCATCTCTTTATGACATGGGCTGCAATTCTGTATGCACTTTCCTGGAAGTAAGCCCTACTGAACAAAAAGAGAATTACTTCTGATCAGGCCTACATTAGATTATCAATGATGACACTGATGATACAGGCTGCAATCCTATCCTCACTTACCTGGGAGTAAACTTCATTGACTATAATGGGACTGATTTCTGAGTAGACATGCATAATTTGCAGCTAGAGCAGGTACACCACTGTCACCTGTATTGTGTGCTAGTCATCCATGATTCACATTTAGGCTTGGCTACAAATTTCCTGTGTAGCTTTTATCAAGCCACTGACTCTAAGCCTCCTCATCTGCAATATGCAGATAATAAAGTTGGCCTACCTTGTAGGGTTATTGTAAAGATTATTAAAATAATATATGTGAAGTGCTTTTAGCACTTGGGAAATGAGCTCTTTAGAAACTAAAGTAACCGAGGTAAGCAGCTTCTGAAAAATCTGATAAAAGCTTAGATAAAGCATGATGGTGGAACAAATTGCAATGGAAATTTGTTCTTAGAGACATGAAAATGAAGGCATCTTTTCCACTTATGCAACCTTCTTGCTAATTAACCCATCTCAACATTATAGCTGATGAAGTGTGACAAGCCATAAAAAGAGGGTGGCCTTATGCACAATTTCAAATGAAACTGTAAGTGATGTACAAGCCTTGTGTTGGCTTTCTATGTTTAACTCTCAGTGCAAAATATGGATAAAGTGCGAAGACTTTAAAACTGAAAATTATCTATCTGGAAAATTATGCATCTCTTTATTGACCTTGGATAGAAATAAACAGCATCTGACAGGGAAGAAACTTGAACTAATGCATTTGCAATCAGAAAAGAGTTGTATACAATCCAAACAGGAACAGGAATGGATCAGTGCGCTACGCTAGTTCATATTGATAGTTTGACATTATGGAGGGTAAATTAACTGAGCAAAATGAAGGGCACAGGTCACACAGAAATACGACGGAGACCTTGAGAGGAAATCACAAGTGTGTGATAAACGTCTGAGAGATGTTCTTCACCATCTTCTGTTTAACACAATCTGAAAAGGGCACTGGATTCCAGATTAAAGGTCAAATTGAGTTGAGATGCTACTTTGTCCTATGCATCAATTGAGAGGGAAATATGCCCATCAGTCATTTCTTTTATTGAAGTTCTCTCTATATTGTTGTATGATATGATAAAGTTTTATAACAAATGTCTGGACCTACGCAAACCTATCCTTCTAAAATGCCAGTCTGAGGGCACAATCCTAACCTAGAGTTAGGCCAGCACTGTTAGGCCAGCAAAGTTTTGCAGGGACAAGGGACACCATAAAATATGTTTGGACCACTGTCGGAGTCAGAGAGGCCAGCACACAGACATGCACCATCCTCCCTGACTCAGAGAGTGGTCCAAACACATCTTACAGTGGCCCTTCTGCCACTCAAATTTTACTGGCCCAACTTGTTGCTGGCCTAACTCCAGGTTAGGATTGTGCTCTTGAGCATAGATGTATTACAGAATATGCCTTAAGGTATCAGTGCAACAGCAGTCCTTCCATCGTTGCTCAAGTTCCACTGATGGATGCACCATGGCCACTGGTGTACCACTGCACCAATGTACCTCTAATGCATGGCAATTACAGCCAGTGCCAGTGGCATTCGTTCCTACAAGGGTGTGTGTGCAAAATGCTAAATTTTGCAGGAGCCTTGGTTCCTGTGTATCACAGCCCTACTCCCTCACCTTCAGAGCCATTTGCAGCTTAGAGAGCAAAGTCTCCAAGCCAACTTTCTAAGCCACAAATGGATCTGAAGGCGAGAGGAAGGGGCCATGCTACACGAGAGTTCAAGCTCCTGCAAAACGTAGAGTTTTGCCTTGTAGGAACTGGCCAGTGAAGCCCCTCAAATCGGATGGAACATCAAGAGGGAAGTGGGTGGATCTAATTTGATGTATACCTTATTCTAAACTCTCTCCAGAGAACGGTCACGCTCCAAACATCAGCAAACATCAATGTTTGCTCACTTAGGAATTTTAAAAGTCACAGGAAATAAAAGGGAAGGAAAAAACAACAGAAAATCTCAACTCCCGCCCCTGCCTTACTGCACCCACTTTCCAATGGTGGAGCATAGGATATACACTACACTTGCATCCAATAAGAGTGCATGCCCCCATATTAAAAGCCCATGCAAGTGAGATCAGAATTCTGATCAGAACAGGGCATGTGCATAGCCATAGAGTGTTATGTCACTGGCTTGGTGTTGCACACGCTTAAAGCATCTGCGTGCACACACACATACGGGGCGGTGGTGATGGGAACTATGGAGAAAAGTCACTTTGTACACAAAGACAAAATTTTGTACAAACAACCTGTTGCACTCACAACATGTTTGGGAAGATATGCTGTTCTTTTGTCTTTTCAGAAATCTTAATGCAGATACTTTGCTGCAGGACTCCACACAAACACCCAAGTGGAACTTCTACTTTACCACCCCAACAGGAGGAGGGACAATGCACCCCACACTGGTAAGCAAAGGAGGGAATTCCATGCCTCCACAACTTTGATCTGAACATCCACCTCATGACCCTTTCCCTCCCAAATACTGATTCTTTGGGGCTTGTTAAACTTGTCTTTGCTATAAACTGTGTTGCCTGACTGTCCCTTTCTTTTGCAACAGCTAATAGCAGTGAGTGTCGGCGCTCTCTTATCTCCTTGGGAATGCCAGGTACTGCAAGAATGGTCGCTGTGGACCAAACACTCATCTAGACTTCCTTTTTTTGTGCATTGCAGCATTGACAAATGGAACAAAAAGGAATTTATTCAAACTTGCAACAGAGACCAAAGTTTTTATTCATAAAACTCTTTAAATATTAAACTGCGCATCATCATTGCCACGCCTAACAAAACCCCTATTCATGCTGTTGCTAGTTTACCCGGTGGGTGGGAATATTATTTATTTATTTATTTAATTTATATCCCGCCTTTCTGCCCCAAGGCACCCTACAACAATACAATACAATAAAATCACAATTTCAATTAAAAACAATAATTAAAAACATTAAAATATTAAAATTAAAATAGACTGTTATTCTGATGCGATGCCTTCCGTAACGCCTCTGACTGGCCACTGCTGGGAACAGGATGCTGGGCTAAGGCTGAAGGTCTACGCATGTTTACTTAGGAGTGAGTCCCATTGAATACAGCGCGGGACTTCCTTCTGAGTAAATATTCAGAGGCCGCGCTGCAAACGGACTTTGTTTTCTGGTCCAGAACAGCTCTTCTTATCCTCCTAACAACTAACAAAGGGCGGTGGAGAAACTATACGTATAGTACAGCATGCAAAACATCGCTTGCATCCTTGCCACAAGAGGGCCTCATGCCAGTTGCGTCAGTCTCGGTTACACAGACCCAAGAAGTTTTAATCACAGGAGGCGGCATGACGTCATTTTCTTGAAGCCACTTCGGGGCACCTGCGGGGTTGACTCAGTCAGATCCAAGCAGGTTTCAGATCATTGCCGCTGAGGAGGATTGCTGCAAATTCAGGAATGAAAATCTCCCTGCACGTGTGTAAAAGTTAATCTCAACCTCTTTAATCATGCCTGCGTGTTCTGCATACGGGTGTGCGAATCGCTGTACGAAAAATGGGATTTAATTTCCACGGAAAGATTCATGTATTCACATTACATCGGTTCGCGGTTCGCGGCAATCCTCCTCCTTGGCGGGAATGATCTGAGTCAGCCATTTTAGTATATCCATTGCTTCAAGAAAATGACGTCATGTCATCTCCTGTTATCTAATCTTGGACGAGACTCAAAACTTTTCTGCGCATGCGCTTCTCTATCGCCAGTCTCCGAAGATCATAAACAGCCTGACGGCGCACGCGCTCCCCTCAAGAGGGGTGGGTGGGGAAAAAAATGACGCGATGACGTCACGCGCACGGCTGAGGTTGCAACGGCGCAATTTTTCAAAATGGAACCTCGGAAGGAGGGGGTTTCTCCCCGACCCCCATAGCGGGGAAGGAGAGGCCCGGGGAGTTGCCAGGATTAGCCGGCCATGCGGTACCCATAGCAGAGCAAGAGGACGACCCGGGAGGAGTGAGCGGCAGAGCCGCCACCGCCGTTGCCGCCATGGCGGCCTGCATCGGCGAGAAGATTGAGGTATGAAAACGGACGCGGCGCTGCAGGGGCATTTGGGCGGAGCCATTCGCGACCAGCCGGGGAGGCTGGGTCCAACCATTGTCGGTGGCGAGGGGGAGGCAGGACAGGTTGCCTTTCCAATTGGTTCCGTCCAGCCTGTTTGACGGGCGGTACAGCCCAGATTGGTGGGAGGGGCTTGGACGGTGTCCCCGCGTTCGTTGTTTAGGATGAAGCCGTCTTGGGAGCCTTGGAAGAGGGTTGCCTCGCCCCGGTGGCTCCAGTCTGTTTACTAGAGTTTAAGCCCCACTGCTCAATGGGACTTGGAAAGAGCAGCCTTGTGAATAAATGAAACCTAAAGTGCCGCTCTTCGATCTAGTAGTATTGCTATCGCCCTCCAGTACCTTTAAACTGCAGTATTGGAAGCAGAAATTGCAGGTCACCGAAACGATGTCTTGGGGTTTTATGAGTGCGAGATCTGCAAGAAAAGAGTTCTGCACTAGAACCTTGATTTGTTTAGGGTTATAGACAATCATTTGGGTCATCAGGATGGTTTGCCTTTCTTCTCAAATAAGTGTATGGCGGGAGTGAATTCTATTTAGGGATTAAGTATTAAAGTTGGTTACCATGCCCTCCTTCAATAATGAACCTAGAACGACTAAGAAAAAACACTTGGGGCCAAATCCTGTCCAACTTTCCAGCACTGGTCTAGCTGAGCTAATAAAGTGTAGGCTGCATTTTCTGGTGAGGGACGGTCAAGGAGGCCTCCTTAAGGTAAGGGAACAGTTATTCCCTTACTTTGGGGCTGCATTAGCATTGGATAGGATTGGGCCTTCAATGTAAAGTGAACAGTCTAGAGCCAGGGAGTAATAGCAAAATTTTGGTAAGCCAGCAAGGAACACTTAAATTCGAGTCTTGGTCCATAGTATTTTCTTGTCACTTCCGTACAGGTCAAGGCTCAGGTTACAGTGAGTTCTCATGGGTGTTTACGCGGAGATTAGTCTCGCAGTGTTCAAGGGGTTTGCTCAGAAGTAAGCGAGTTTAGGACTGCAGCCTTCCAGGCTTTCCTACGCGGCGGCGGCAACAGCCCGATTTCCCCCGCGAGACCATTCTGGGAGAGGCTCCAACGGGCGTCCCTGCTGAACGCGTCTTCGCCGGCTGCTATGGCAGCGGGGGTGGTGGGGGATGCCGCGTCTCCCCTGGGAGCGGAAGAAAGGGCGGCAAGGCTGGCCGCCTGCAAGCGCCGTGCGGCGGGGCTGCTCAGTGAGTGCCAGTCCCGGGCAGGATGCCGCAGTGGCTTCTCAGTCTCCTGCTGTCTCCCGTGCCGGACGACGGCGCAGCCTCCGCCGCCATGTCTCAGTGCTTGCCTTGGGAGAGCTCCATTCAGGTAAAGCTGTCCGCATCCCTCGCCCCGCAGTGGGTATCTTCTCCCCCCAAGAGCGTCTGGGAAACGCCTCACGATTGAGCATGCCCAGCAGGCGCGATTGAAGCCAGAAGGCTTCAGCTTGCCCTCAGTTCCGGAAAGACTTCTCTACTTCTGTCAAAAACGTGGGCAGGGAAGATGTTGGAAGAGCAGGGATTCTGCACAGCGCCAGTGCTAAAACATTGGAAAGGCTCGCTGTTCTTAACGTGTCAAATCAGAAGCTATGTGTAATCTGGCAGGGACTGAAAATACATTCCTTCAAATGCATTCCTTCGATGCATCCCTGTACCTGCTCCCCTTACTCTTCTCTTGCTTGGGATATGAGAAGGCACGCAGGGCTGGCTTGCAGATAGTCTGTAAGGCTAGAACCAGGGAGCAAGGAGTGATTGACTGGAAACCTTGAAGAAAGAGAAATGAGAGATTATGAAGGGAACAAAAAATGTGTGAGGATAGATGGGGCACACACACACACAATGAAACACATCCTATTAATACTCATTCTAGTTCTTGTTAAAGACTTTCTGGTATGGGCAGGGGGAGCTAGCTTCATTTGTTGTGCTCAGATTTCAGCCCTCTCCTCCACTTCTTACAAGGGGAAACAGAACCACTTCTTCTCTGCCATTGCAATGTTCTTTAAGATAACCTTGTAACTGTTAGATAAAAAACTTTTGTTTATGGCATTTCTTGCTTTAGAGCAGGGTGGACTGATTTAAACTGCAAGGGGAAAAAAAGCATTTGAGTATGTAGGTTATTCTTGCATCTCTTCTACAAACATGTAGTGGGACAATTTTTACAAGTAGCAGTTTAAAACTGTAACATGGTGTTGGGCAACTCCACCATTGGGGAAACTTCACACTACTTCAGTGGTTCAGACATGACTATGTATCTGAGAATGAAGAAATGGTAACAGCAGTGACTTTTTCTCTTCCTCAGGACTTCAAGGTGGGGAACCTGCTGGGTAAAGGCTCCTTTGCAGGAGTCTATAGAGCAGTGTCCCTGAAAACAGGTCTAGAAGTGGCTATCAAAATGGTAAGTGGCTATGGGACATCTCTGGAGCTAGTAGGCAATGTGGTATGTAAGATGCCAAATAAATTGAGAGAGACTAGGTTATAATCATGTGCGCTCTTATCTAGGAGTAAGCCCTGTTGAATACAGTGTTACTTTTGAGTAAATACTGTATGCATAGAATTGTGCTGCCAGATACTTTTTACTGCACAATAAGCTAACGTGATATCTTTTACTCTCAGACCATTCCCTTATGTTGCCACACCTTCAGTTCTGTAGTTTTCCTGGCAATTGAAATAGCAGACTGCAAAGATGTTATCTTAGCTGTTATGCAGTTCCTTCCCTCCCCATGTTTAGCTGAACAAACATATAAACAGTCACCCCTGCTTGACAGTTTCAGATCTGGAGGGTTTGGACCTACAGATGGCGCTGCATATGTGATTTTTTCCCCCCCTCAGGTGTTGTCAGTGGGGAAGCAAGTTCAGGGTCAAGATTGTCTGTTAGTTGTCCTGCGGTTACAACTAGGGTCACTAGAATTTGATTCTAAATCAGTGCAGCAAAAATAATTGGTTCTTAAGCAGATAGATGCTAAAATTATCTTCTTGGAAAACTGGGCAAGCACATCACATACATAGGCTATCGGATTCTCATGCTCAAGGCTTGCATATGTTAAATTGTATTCCTGTCATTTTTTTTTACTATTAAGTCTTAATAGTGTAGATAATTATGGAGTACACCATACTTGCATTGACAGAAGTGACATTGTCAAGGTTGTCAACAGAATGACAAATTAGGAAAGAGTGAGAGAACTGATAAAAGGATGTTTGTTAACACTACAGTAACATTCTGTTACATACGAATGTCCAATATTTCCATAGAATTTACTCAGGATACAAAATAATGTTTATATCCCAATCTTAAGCAGGTTTACTTGAAACTATGTCCCATTTTGTTCATTGGGACTTACTTCCTAGTACTTAAGCTTTGAACTTTAGCCCTACAATGCCATCCTATTCATCTCTACTATAAAGGAAGTCTTATGTTTAATGAGGCTTAGGTAAGGTTGCAATCCTATTCACATTTGTATGGGAGTAGGTTTCACTGAATTTATTGGCCACTATTACTAGGTAGACATGCCTAGGATTGCACTTCAGCCCTCCTGTCCAGATCATACTTATAACTAAGACTAAATAAGTAGGTATGACTAAGATGATTACACCATACAGAAATGATACACTAATGTTGGTCAGTACTATTCCCTACCCTCATTCACATTAACTGTATATTGTTTCTTGTGTTTAACTAGTTTCACTTCCGCATGCTAGTCTTAACACTATAACATAGTGTATCTTATCTCTCTTCAGATTGACAAAAAGGCCATGCACAAAGTAGGAATGGTACAGAGAGTTCAAAATGAAGTGAAAATACATTGTCAACTAAAACATCCCTCTATACTTGAGGTAAGGATATTTTACTTATGAACATGATATGCTCATAGTTAAACTGCAATATTTTTAATGCTGCTTTTTGTGTTG
Organism: Lerista edwardsae; assembly: GCA_029204185.1. Classification (NCBI taxonomy): domain Eukaryota; kingdom Metazoa; phylum Chordata; class Lepidosauria; order Squamata; family Scincidae; genus Lerista; species Lerista edwardsae. The sequence goes on along the minus strand of JAJKFI010000003.1, from coordinate 37,653,235 downwards.
CAGTTGTATAATTACTTCGAAGATAGCAACTACGTATACCTGATACTAGAGATGTGCCATAATGGAGAAATGAGCAGATATTTAAAGAACAGAAAGACCCCTTTCTCTGAAAAAGAAGGTAGGTTTGGAATATGTTTGTTGTACCCTTTGAATCAGCTTTCCTGACTGTCCGACAAATAGTTAGACATCCACATAGTTGCATAATAATTTGGACATACCTTGGAAGATTTTATTGTTTTATTTGAAAAGCAGACTTCCATGCCATAAAACAAAGGACTTTAAAGTTCCATTTGTTTCAAAAGTGGTGTACTATTGAGCATGGCACAATCCCAAGGCACAGGGAACTGGCACATGAAACTTTGTTACATAGTTCCTTGAATTCTGGCTATTACAGTTTTGGTTTATAAACCTTTAAAATATAATTTGCTGAAAGCAATTGTAAGTTTCTTTTTTAAAGAGGTAAAAGCTTAAAGGTTGGTGCATGTGAAAGTCTTAGCTATATGAAGAGAGCACAGAATTGTTTTTAGTAGGCCACATGTAAATAGTTAATCATCTCTCTAAAAGAGCAGAATTCCTCTGTGAAATGTATGAAGGTATAGTGATTTACAATTCAGAAACTATGTAATAACAGAGATTGTTCTTTGCCTGGGCTTGAAATTGTATTTCTTCACTTAAACACAGATTTAGAAATCCTCTAATGGTCTTCTAGAGAATGTAAAGTTGTGTACTGTGTACTAAATTTATAAATGCAGTCACTGTGTTATTCAAATGATGGTTTATTTGTAAATTTTAGTAGTTACTTCAGACTGAGACTGAAGATTTCAGTCAGTCTTCAGACTGAGAAATTATCATTGTAAAATATTCAGTGTAGTCTTTTGCATGTTTCCTTAAGAGTTTGTGGAGTTTACTCCCAAGTCTGTGCATATAGGATAGGAGCCGTGTAAAACGGGTTTGACTGAGCGAGTCTGGATAATAGAAAAATGCCCTAGGAACTGTAAAGCACAACTCAAATATGCTCATTAAAACTGAATCCTTATTTTATGTTTCGTGCAGTTCAGCACTTCATGCATCAGATTATTACAGGGATGTTGTATCTTCATTCCCATGGAATATTGCATCGTGACCTCACGCTCTCTAACCTGCTACTCACCAATGATATGAACATCAAAATTGCTGACTTTGGACTAGCAACCCAGCTGAGGATGCCTCATGAAAAACATTACACAATGTGTGGGACTCCTAATTATATTTCTCCAGAAATAGCTACAAGAAGCGCCCATGGACTCGAGTCTGATGTGTGGTCTTTGGGTTGTATGTTTTATACTCTCCTGGCAGGGAAGCCACCTTTTGATACTGATACAGTAAAGAACACCCTGAACAAAGTGGTGTTGGCAGATTATGAAATGCCAATCTTTTTGTCAGGAGAGGCAAAAGACCTTATTCACCAATTGCTTCGAAAAAACCCAGCTGATCGTTTAAGCCTTTCATCTGTATTGGATCATCCTTTTATGTCTAAGTGTGGCTCAACAAGCAGCACAAATTTGGGAACTGCAGAGAATTCAATGGACAGTGGAAATGCCACCATCTCTACACCTTTTACCACCTCTTCCAGTGTCAGTACGAGTGGCAGCTTAAAAGAAAAGAAAAGACTTTTAGTGGGCCAACCACTTCCCAACAAAATGACCCTACTTCCCCCAAAAAAGAATGCCAGTGATGTCTCATCTGGGAGTGGAAACAGTTTGTGTAACAATTGGGGACTTCCCTCAAATGAAATTGGCAATACTGGTAGGGGAAGGGCAATGCAGCTGACTGAAGAGAGACCACATTCGCGCTACCTCAGGAGGGCACACTCCACAGAAAGGTCAGGAACATCCCACAGTCAGAATCGAGGAATACCAAGTCAAGTGGAAAGATGCCATTCAGTGGAAGTCCTTTCAAAGCCCAGAGGAGGAATGAAAGAAAATTTGAAAGATTTTTCACCTGCAAACAGCCACAGTGATATTCCTACTGTGTTTAAAGAAAAGCTTCCTGCCAGTTCAGGTTCAATGGAAAAACATCTTTCTCCACTTTTGAAAGATCAGAGTTGGTAAGCATTAGTGTCTTAACCTTTTTGGGTGGGTGGGTGGGTGGGGGTTCCCTAGAATATAGTGTTAAAAGTGGTGGGACCGTCACTGGCTGGGGGAATGGGGGATGAAGCAAAATTGAGCAAAAGGAACATGGCTTTTGGCAGTGTTCCATCTGCACATAACACAAAGGCCCCCTAATGATTTCAAAACTACAACTTTTAGATATAAATATATTCTGTGTTAGTTATCAATATGTTTGTCTCCATTTTTTGTGTGGAGTATTTATGAATACTTCTCGTCTCTAGTTCAGATTATCTCTGCGCAGTGAAACCCAGTGCTGGTTTTTTGGAACCAAAGTCTCAAACTGAAATAATGCAACAGTGGCTTGGAAATATGCAACCAAATGGTATGGATTTATTTCATATTCTTATAGCCTGAGTGCTGGGACACATCAGATATCTCACAAACAATCCATTCTTATAAGCAATGCCCACAGAGGGATTCTTACCCAGATGCAGTGACACAGGGAAAAGACCCAACTTTAAAAGATTCTATGTGGAGAAAATTCAACTTTGAAGGGCAAAAAGTGATCTGGATTGTAGAATTGCTTATTTGAATATTTTAACACACAAAAGGCGGTGTTTGGGGTTTTTATTCAGATACTTTAACACCAAAGAGGTGGTGTTTTGTGAATTTATGCATTTTTTTTAAAAAAACACCCCTATTTATAAATCTTTTCACTTAAAGATGCAGTTTCCAATAATCTATCAACAACTTTAAGTGAGGGCTTGCTGTAGAATATGTCAGTCTTGAAACGGCTAACTATTTGTGTATACATACAAAGGATGAAAATAGCAATGATCACTAGCATTACTACAGAAGGAGGGTGGTAAGAAGAATAACAGGAACAGAAGGAAAGGAGGAGCTTTATTTCAACTGCATCATATTACATAATGTACTGATTGTGTGCAGAATGAAGCTGTAACTTAACCAAGGATTGTTTAAATCTTCTCAGATGTTCCCTTTTGTGTTGAATTACCTGAAGCGCCTTGGGGGAATTGTAATCATAGGACATACAGTTGGGATTATCTAAATCTTCAGATAATTTTTGTATTAATTTTTGTGCTTAATTGCTTCCATACTTTGACAGAAGGTGGATGTAATTCATGCGCTTAACCTGAACAGAAGTGCTGCTGTAGTTCTGATCCCCAATGCTTAACCATCTCCAGCACATCTGTTTGTTTAAGGCAAGAACCTCTGATATAATGTTTCTTCTCTTCTAGTGCAGCTAGACTTTGTAAGATAAAGTTTAATTGCTGCATATGGCATATGTTAGTTGGTAAATTTTAAACAAGGAAAAATCATTTCCAATAAAGATTTGAGACTACTGTTGCTATTAAAATAGTTTTGAAACCTTTTAAAAAATAAAAATAGGTTTTGTTATGCAGAACCTGGAATATAAAACAATAAAGAAACTACCTGATGAAGATGCATTTCAGCTGGAACTGGAGTTCAATAAACACAAATGTTTAAAGTCAATATTTAAAGTGTTTAAAATCAAGATTTCTTAGACCTAACTAGAATGATATATTGCCAAATCCTTGGAAGGCTTTACTAGTCTCAATTTTAAGAAAAAAAATCATTGTTTTATCTCCTATTAATGCTAAGAAGAATTCTATAATATGTATAGTCTATACAGTATGTAGTTGTATAGAAGTCTATACAATATATAATATTTATAGAAGAATGTCAACTGTTCTTTTGCTACCAGCTCAGATTCTGGAGTCCTCATGTCATGACAGCATTACAAATGCAAATGGAGATTTCCAGTTCCATCTCGGTGTTCCTCCTGAAACAGTGAAAAATGCATGGAATGGCTTAAAAGGAAAAAGATCACCTGACTCTGCACAATCAATCACTCCGGTTGTGGCACCACTGGATACAAGGAAACACACCGGTGGATTTCTACTTACATCTGAAAAGGCTCTGCCAGCACCTGCGTTTGCTCTTCATCCAGTTTCTGAAAACAGGAAAAATAAGGGCAAAGAGACACAATATGGACACCCAAAACCTATGCTGCGAAGTATTGTGTCTCCTCTGAATGCTCATAGACTGAAACCAATCAGACAAAAAACAAAAAATGCAGTGGTATGTTCTATATTTCAGAACAAAGCTGAAGCGCAGGAGAACAATTTTATAAAATAGATTGGCTCTTCAGTATATAAAAATATCTACCACGTATGTTTCATTAGGCATTCATGTGCAATCAGTACAATTAACCTTCTCTATTTAGTAGTGGAGTATCAGACTTTTATCCCCTTCAGACCTTGGGCAACAAGTTTTGTTGCAGCATTTCGTATTTAAAACAATGGTCCTTTATTCTGGATTTTGTGGTATTGGTGCGAGCAGTGACTTGTGCTACTGCCCCTAAAATTAATTCCTGTTACTTGCAAGCAAGCCAGAGTCATCCAGTTGTCACCTAATTATCAAAGGAAAAAAAACCCCAAACCCATGACCCCCATAGGTTTTCTTGTGAGCAGGGACAATAAAAGGGACTCCAACCCAACTAGATAATGTAGTTACTGTTCTATATTATGTCTGCTGTGATCAAGACAGGGGTTGTCCACTGGAAAACTTCTACATCAGCAATAAGGCTGTGGTTGCATTGGAGTGCATTATGGATTACAGTTGTGCCTCGTTATCCACTGGGGTTCTGTTCTGAAACCCGTGGTGGATACCAGATCAGTGGAAAAATATTTTTAAAGACCCATTTTTCACCCATTCTAGGGAAGAGCAAGAAACCCGTATGTGGGTCTTTAAAGCTATTTTTACCTCCAAGGAGCTTGCAACTGGTGAGGTTTAACAGCGCAAATGTAGGAAACTGAATTTTGGTGGTTTCCTTGTTACAAGGCATTTTAAAATGGACCCCACTATTAGTGGATACAGATCTGTGGATAACAAGGCATGAGCTGTACTAGCACCCAGTCCTTTATTTGATTTTGCTTGAGCAATGACTGATAGGTTTTGTTCTATAAGGAGCGTTAAATTTTACAACAGTGGTTCCCAAACTTACAGCTTCAGTGGCGCCCTTTGTCCCTGGTGCCCTGTTGTAGCTGTGCAATCATTTGCAATCACAGCCCAACGAGCCAGGAAGAAGAGGCTGTGCAGCGCCCCTGTGAATGCACTGGGGTGGCACTGTGCACGCACAGTTTGGGAATCGCTGCAATAAAACAATATCTCCCATAATGTGGGGGATATGTTCCTGCAAAGCCAGGTGCTGTGTGGAACAGCATTATAGGAAACTTAAAGATTAGACAGGAAACGTGTAGTGACTGAACCACACAAGGTGGAATACACTGCTCCCATTGACTGTAATAGATCTTAATCACAGCCAGGAAAAATACTGTAATAAAGCAGCTTGTTGGGAGGTATTGCAGCGAACCTAGTTTTTTTAACCAACACATGAAGATCATTTTATCGATCTCATCACTATCGTGTCACTTATGTATTCATTAGTGTCACATATGTATTAGAGCTTAGTTCAACAACTTAAATTGGAATCTTAAGTGCTTTTTGTTAACCCTAAATTCTTAACCCTCCTGGGTCTCTCTTCCAAAGCTGTTGCTTGGCTCTTTTGCCCCCTCCCGTTTCCCTTTCACAGTATTATGTTTCCCTTGCTCCTCCTTTGTTCTCTTCATCTTTTTTCCTAGTGTTTGTAAATCCACTAGTGTTGGAACATTCTGATTGGCTGACTTACAAAACCACACCGGCCTAATAAGCTCTTCAATTGTACTGAAAAAGTACTTTAGCTGTTCAGGCTGGTTAGAACTTAAGACTATTACAGAATCAGGTTCTTGAATGCTCTGTAGTATTTGGATTCATACTACATTGTTTACGTTAAATAAGGTGAAGAAAATGGTGTACAGAGTTGGGGGGGCATTTACAAGTTGTAAGCATTTACAGAGTGCTTTTGGTGAGATTTTATTTTCCATGTACCTTAGGTGAGTATACTAGATACAGGAGAAGTGTGTATGGAATTTCTGAAAGAATGTCATTCCCAAGAGCTTGTAAAAGAAGTTCTGAGGATATCTGGTGATGGTAGTGGGGTGAGTAGTAACTTATTTTAAATTTTACACTTTTTGACCATTTGTCTGTTCTAACCTAAAGGCAATCATGAAATAATGGGCTCTTAGTTATGCCAGTATTTCTAGGCTGTACAGGGTTGAGCATTTACTCATGTGAGTCAGTACACTGAAATGATACATCAATGAAGTGATGTCTTGCCTACAAAAGTCCCTGCACAATAACATTAAATGCTTAGATTTTAAGGTGTCAAGGGATTCTTTGCTATTTTTATAATCAGTATTTTTAATGTACTATAAATGATTAAGGATAAAGTGCTTGTTTTTATGCTGATTGAATTTATGCTAGTGGCATTTTGTGTGTGGAACATTTTTAGTATAAGGAGCAGATTTGATTATTATTGTTTGAGAGTTATGCTTATTTTTTTCTTGCATTGCTGTATGAAAACCAAAAGGTTAATCAGCCCAGTCTTCTTAAAACCTGTTAAAATAAACTTAAATGCCCTGAGCAAGGTCCAGATATCTTTATTGGTGAATATAGCCATTCCTTTCCCCAGAAACTGGAAATTTATGACTAAAATAGCTATGTATGATCCATTTATAGTGTCCAGTGTTGTTAAACTAGTGGTTACTTTCAAGGAAAGAATACGTTTTGGCTATGAGCTTGTGTGTTTCTCTGTGTTAAGATTATAGTTTACCACCCAAATGAAGGAAGAGGCTTCCCACTTAATGACAGACCTCCACCTTCTCCTGAAGACTTAAATGTATATAACTTTGACAACTTGCCAGGTAAGGTCCGTTTTTGTGAACCCATTGAAAAACCATGGCAGTGATTCAAAGAATCATGCAATTATTTCTGCATACTCAAGGGGACGTTGGGCTTTTTTCTCAGCCAGTTTACAATGTTGCATAGTAAACCACTTCTGAAAATTGTAGGGGGCTTTTAAAAGCAGCTTATAACATGGCAGTAGCTCTTCTAATGAATACAGTGGCAAAAATTCAAAGACCTTGTAATTCTCTGGATCTTGGCTATTCATTATATATCTATAAAGGTAAGGGTTTCCCCATGACGAATGGTCTAGTCGTGACCGACTGTAGGGGGCAGTGCTCATCTCAAAGCCTGTAGAGCTGGCGTTTTGTTCGAGGACAAGCTTCCGTGGTCATGTGGCCGGCATGACACTATGCCATAGCGCATGGAATGCCGTTTCCTTCCCACCGAAGTGGTCCCTATTTATCTACTTGCATTTAGGTGCTTTCGAACTGCTAGGTTGGCAGGAGCTGGGACAAGCAATGGGAGCTCACTCCGTCACGCAGTCTTGAACTCCCAACCTTCCGGTCAGAAAGCCCAGCAGCAGTGGTTTAACCCGCTGCGCCACTACGTCCCTTTTTTCTGTCTGTCTGTCAACGACTACTATGCTCTGCTTTTTAAACTTCGTTTTTTTAAGTTCATTTGACTTCTTTTTAAATCCCCAAACTATTTTTTTTAAAATTATGAGCCTCTTGCAGACTATGTGTATGAGGGGCTGAGGTCATGAAATACAGCAGGATATAAAATAAAATGATTGTGTTTAAATTCTGTTGTAAGCTACCTCGGGCAAAATACTATTTCTGCTTTTCAATAAAACTATATTTTTGCTGATATTGGTAAATTTATGTGAAAAATTGGTTACTAACTAAAAACACTCTTACAGCCCAATCCTGAGCTGCCCAGCTCCCGTAAGAGCAACGGTAGCAAAATGGCTACCACTGCATCCCACCGGAGTCTCCTCGGGGGAAGGGGACGTTCGTCGTCAGGGCTTCCTCCTCCACTGTGTTGTGAATGTGCTTTACTGCAGGTTCATTTCTCTTTTAGCCAGCAGTACACATTTACTGCTGGCAATAAGGGCCCTGGGATCAAGCCCTCAGCCACTAGACATGATTATGTAAAATAAGCTTTTACTGAGAATTGTTTTATTCCTTCTGTGGAAGATACTTGAGCAGCTTCTGTTTCATTAACAGAAATTCCTAGCAGTTGTGTCAAAAATAGTTTTCTTGCAGTGTGCAAGCTACATAGATAGTTTACATAATCTGGCTAGTGTGTACTACCATGGCCACTTTAAAACATTTTCAAATGACTTTCAGTTGGGGCCATAATGAATTAAGCTGCCCTTAATACAGGTTAAACTTTTAACAGTTAAAGAAAAATATCCCCTTAAAAGTCTTTTACTGTGCTACACTTAAGTGAATTGCGCATTATCCTCCTTTCCTTTCAATGAATACCTATGGAAAGGTGGTGGGGTTCAGTGGCTAACACTGCACCGTGAATTAGAACTTCCTTGGTTTGACTCTTCCCTCTGCCATGAACTCACTAGGTGGCCTTAGGCAAGCTACTTTCTCAGTCCCTTGCTCCACAATATGGGGTTGCTATTTGCCTTACAGTATTGTAAGTTCTACCTAAAGAAAATACAGTACACATGAAATGCTCTGTACAGTACTCAGAAGAAATTTACACCTTTAATGCCATTGCTAGTATCAGGAAGAAGTTAAAATCAATGTGCCTAGCCCTTGATGAAGTATGCTTAACTTGTGAACTATAACAACTTTGTTTCTATACATTTTCTTCTTTTAGAGAAGTACTGGAAAAAGTATCAGTATGCTGCCAAATTTGTGCAGTTGGTAAGATCCAAAACTCCAAAAGTCACCTTCTATACAAGATATGCCAAGTGCATGCTGATGGAAAACTCTTCTCCTGCAGATGTGGAAATTTGTTTTTATGATGGTATGTACCATAAGCTGTTGTGTGGTTAACATGCTTTAAAAAAAATTACAAAAACAGCAGTTTAGCTGACTTGCCATACTGCACACCTAAATTTGTCTAGTTCTTAAAAATTGTGGAATGTAACAGAGTGAATACTTACCGTAGGACTTGGCTATAACATTGATGGTAATAAATGTTTTTCTTATATTTGACTATGATATATTTAAAGCTGAACTGATGAAAATAAAGTAAGATGTTGGCACCAACATTTCTCTTGACTAAAATTTGCTTGATTATGAGTGGTACAGCTTTGGTACAAGTACAGGAATTGTACTTCAAGCAATTCCTGGCTGGTGTATATATGATTGTATTTGTACTAAAAAGAGTTCTTGTCTTCTCTTTTTTGCTAGTTTCCTTCTGCATTAAGATAACTTTGTCTTTACTTGACAACTGTCTAATTAAATAAATGTTCTTTGTCTTTTTAAGGGGCAAAAATACACAAGATGGCAGGTCTAATTCGAATAATAGAAAAATCTGGGAAATCCTATACTCTGAAAGAAGAAAGTGAAATTGGATTAGAAGAGGATATACAAGTATATGTGGATCATGCAAATGAGGTAAACATTCATCTCTTTATTAAAATATTTTTATCCTGCCTTTCAGTCCCAAGACTCCCACAATAGTTATTAAGAACAGTTATTCTTATTATCATAATATAAAATGAACACAGAATAAAGTAGAATGACATGTCAGTAGGAAAAAAATTACAAGGTATCAGTAAAGCTAAATTACAAACCAGACTTTACCCAGGCCAAATTCTTGCCAAACGGCAAGCTGTGAACAGGTGGACCCATCTAGGGGGAGGGCATTCCACAACCTCCTTGCATTCCTCATTTCTTTGAAGAGGTCAACATGTCTTTGTTTTCTTTTTTGAAATAGGGGCATCGTATTTGTCTTGCACTGGAATCTGCTATTTTAGCAGAAGAAAAAAGTGAAAGTGTTCCATTTTTCCCCATTATTGTTGGGAGGTAAGGAGAATCTTCCCCCCTTCAAATTATGCATGCTCCCCCAAACCCTTCTGTTTTTACATGAGTTGCTTAGTTTTCTTAATGGAACATAAATTCTGTGCATGGTGTTTGTTATCAGAAAACCAGGAAACCCCGAGTCTCCTAAAGCTTTGGTACCACCACTAGCTTTACCAGGTACAAGCCCATCTTTGAAGAGTGATTCTGCTCCCAGGTGCATATCTCCAAGCCAAGAGTCTAACGTTAATCCATCTGTAAGTAAACAAGCATGCAAACCATGCTCATTTAGCTACTTCTGTGTTTTCATTAGGGATGAAACCTTTCAGATATTGGTTCCACATGGAGCGGGGATTACACTTCTGAAAGTTGCAACAGGTTGCTGCTGCAAATACCCAAGAGTGTAATGTTGTTTCTTCTTTCATTTCCAGATGTCATATGAAGGATCTGGTTTCACAGCAGCTGTGACTGAATCTGGGAGCTCCACTGCTCACCAAAACAAGTGTGTTGCAAATTCAGCTCAGCTGTTGAAATCTGTTTTTGTCAAGAATGTTGGTTGGGCCTCTCAGGTGAGTTGCTAGTCAGTACTGAAACAGAAAAGTCACAATCTTGTGTATAAAGGAGGACATGAGAGGAAGTAGAGCTGAAATGCAGTAGCTGCCATAGTTCTACTGACAAAGAATAAAAATGTAATTTGTGATGCCTAGGTAATCTTTTCTGGCTGGAGAATTTTAAAAATTGCTTTGATATTAGATAATGGGGACCTGTGTTATCTGCAGGTTTGGCATCCTCAGAGGTTCTGGGAACGAGACCCCCACAGATAATGAGGGCCCACTGTACTTGGCTCCATTTGGCTTATCAGACTGAAATGTCGTTAATGTAACTTTGTTAGGATATAAATTTTGCAATTCCACTAGAAAGCCATATCAGAATTAACCTGTATACAAACATGCTGGAAATTAATGACCTGCTAGAGTTGCACAAAAGGAATGTGGTGGCACAGCGGATTAAACTGCTGTTGCTGAACTTACTGACCGGAAGGTTGGCAATTCGAGACCACGCCACGGAGCGAGATCCTGTTGCTTGTCCCAACTCCTGCCAACCTAGCAGTTCGAAAGCACCTAAACATGTGAGTCGATAAGTAGGTACTTCAGTGTGAAGGTAATGGTGTTCCATGCGCATCGGCATAGTCATGCTGGCCACATGACCACAGAAGCTTGTTGTAGGACAAACACCGGCTCTTTGGCTTAGAAACGGAGATGAGCACCGCCCCCTACAGTCGGTCGTGGGGAAACCTTTACCCTAGAGTTGCACAAACTCCATAAATGAGTATATAGAAGTAGGCATGTACTCACATAATATATATGGCGCCCCAGTTATGAAGCAGTTTGGGGGTTCTATTGATTGGATCTGTCTTTAATCAGCTCAAAAATCTAAAAGTATAGTTCATAAAGTGGTAGCATCACTATGGTTTGTCAACCTACAGATCAGAGTTGGTTCTGCTTGCTTTTTTGTTACAAATTTGGCGTTGAATACCATGCTAGTAAAATTTCTAGATAGACATGATGCAAAAAAGCTCTCTTTCCTTATACTTGTGTGTTGAACTATTCTGTACTCATGATCTTTTTTTGACAGCTGACTAGTGGAGCAGTATGGGTCCAGTTTAATGATGGCTCCCAGTTGGTAGCTCAGGCTGGTGTTTCTTCCATCACATATACATTTCCAGATGGCCACACAGTCAGGTGAGTGTCTCTTATCAATCAATCAATCAATCAATCAATCAATCAATCAACAGGTACTTATATACCGCTTTTCAACACGAAGTTCACAAAGCGGTTCACAGGCAAATAGCAATAATAATAAAATTAAAATAATATTATGGAAAAGGTAGCACATATGCATTTCAATTACAGACCACTATTAAACATTGAGAGTACAGGTAGGTTTCAGGAGTGTGCAATAATCTTTTTTGTCACTTTGCAGAAATGGTTTTTTCTGTGTCCTTATGAGCCACCACCCACAGTCATTATTTATATCCTGCTTTTCCCTCTGAATAAAGAGAGTGGGGAAAGTCCATAAAGAAGCATCTAAGAATAACATTTCCCACCCTATGCTCTGCAGTGGTGTATTTTTTTACTGTATTTCCTGAGGTGATACGTGCAGTAGAACTGGTACTATTCCTGGTACTTCAGGAATAGTACCAGATTGTTCTGCTGCATATATAGCTGAGGTCTAAAATAAATTTAAACTTTAGGAGTCCGATTCTGCTTAAATCGGAACCCTAAGTAGCCTTAGCCAAAGTATAGGCTGGCACAGATTAACCAGGGTTATTAGGGGAAGTTTGGAAGGCTACCTCAGTTTCTTAGCCAGGACCAAAAGGTTGCAAATTAAACAATTTATGCTGCGTTTCAAAAGATTCAGGGTGGTTGCCATAGACAAACTTGTTCTTCAATCAGCACTGAGCCAAAAACAGGAAGCTGTTGGGCAGGATCCACTTATGAAAGAATTCAAACAGCAGCACTACTCCAATGCCATATATATGTACACAAAGACACATATACTCTAGTGTGTTTATATTAAAAATATGAATCAACTTGTGAAGCATGTTCTGCAGACAGTGCCCTGTGTAACCATCTTACAGAGCCTCATTATGTCCACACAAGAGCACTACTACTAGCAGAGGGAATGTCTGAATATCACCCATTGAAATGTCTGTTCCATCTGTTTTATCAGTTTCTAAATTCCTTCCTCTAAAACATTTTGTTTGTCAGGTATGGAGAAAATGAGAAACTGCCAGAGTACATCAAAGAAAAATTGCATTGTTTATCTTCCATTCTGGTAATGTTTACTAATCCAGTTGGTCCCCACTGATTAACTGTTTGGATATATGAAGACTTCATAAAATGAATGGGCAATGAAGAGAAATTACTATTTTATTAAGTGAAGCAGAGCTTCCTACCCAAAACCAACTTCCTTATCTGGAATAACAATGGTGATGAAGAGTTGCTGTGTTCTGCTTAGCTAAGCACTTGTGGAGCTTTTCAGAATGGGATCAGCTAACTAGAGCAAAATTGCTGGCATTTTATATATAATGGAGTATAGAAAATCACTGTAACCACCAGTTTCCAGATTACTTCTCATGCAAGGAGTCTAAATTGTACATGTGTGTTCTTCACTATTCTGACACTCTGGTATCAGGAAAAGTGCATTTTTGCTGTTGCAGTATTTGTTCCTGTAAATATTTTAATGTTACTTTCAACTAATATGTAAAGTGTATCATTTTATAATGGTTTTATATTTTTGTAACTTTTTCTAAAGAAATGTCCCTGCAGAAGCCTAAAAAAATAAATGCAGTGGTAACTGTTCTGATCCTTTGTTTTGTTAACTCACCTAGTTATATTCCAATAATATATACTGTTTGACAATAAAACTGCACCTCTACAATACAAACCCTGAAGCACTTCCATAAACTCTGAACGTATAGCCTACTGGCCTGTACTTCCCCTTCCCTGTCCGCTTGGCATTTCTGCATGTACAGCAATTATTTCCATCCATAATGGAACATCTGGGAACACTGAGGAGCTCTGCTTTGGGCTGTGCAGCTTACAGGGAACACTGCTACTGACTTAAAAGGATGAGCTCTATTCATCTCAAGTGTGACTTGTACTAACCATAATTAAGAACCCACACTATTGTTTGATGTATGTATAAAAGGCAAACTATAGCTTAGAGTAACTTGACTACTTTTTTGTCTACTCTGCATTCAGCTTCTTAAAGTCATTCCTATACGGCATCCATGGTTTCAATTCAGGCACAGCAGCAAACCTGTTAACACAAACCAGAAATATCCTACCCCAAGGAGTGTCTAAGTGCAGTCACTAGCTATACTGCAGAATTATATGAATCCACTTTAAGTTGCTTCCATCATCACCAATTACAGTTTACTGTTATATTCCTCTAGAATGGTAACCTCTGGTTAGTGCAAGTCTTCCAAACCTTAAAACCACACAACTTAAAAATTGTACTAAATACCTATCCCTAAAGCAGTTCATAAAAGCTTGACCATCCATAAACAGGCAAAAAACCACAAAGAAACTCAAGCCATATACTGTATTATAGTGGCAAATGTACTAAGGCAAACTATGGGAGTATTGCTTTAAGTCTACATCCTTGTCTGAAAAATTCCACTACTTGTGTAGTTTTTCTTGCGGTAAACCAACCATCCTGCTTTAATAGGACAGCATAACTGTACATATTGTTCATCACACATTCACCTAGTTTTAGACACCTGAGAAGAAAAAGTTGGCCTCAGGATACACGGTCATCTCCTAATTTCACAGTTGCATGTATTTAAGGTGGGAGTTATCAAACTTGTTTCACAAAGTGGGTCAAACAGCATTCATAGTGCCTACTGATGGCTGAAAGTGATGTTAGCCAGAAATAGGTAACAGAAATAAATAAACAGATGTTAGACAGGAGGTGTGGACTGATGGTTGAGCTGCTGGTATTGCCTGAAGCTAAGCAGGAAAATCTGCGGTTTGCTTTTGGATGGGAGACGAATGCCAGGCTGTGACAAGCTGCAGTATGTGTGGTGGCAGAACAGAGTCGCTGTGGAGCTGATTAGCTCTCCGCAAGTGAGGGAATACAACCTTGACTCGCAATTGCCTGCTGAGGCTTGATGGCAGGCAGCCAAAAGGAGAGAACCACACTGTGAAGGCAATGTCAGCCTGAGGATTGGCAGATCACAAGAATACTGTAGATAAGTAAAAACCCCATTGGAAAAAAATGGTGATTGAGACTAGCCTGTTCATGTAAGCCGCCTTGGGCATTTACTCCGGCATGGGAAAGGCGGGGTATAAATTCTGCAAATAAATAAATAAGCACTTGGTTCTCATGCAACTCATTAGCTGCAAAGCCCAATTATCACTCAGGCCACCCTTTCAGCAGCACTGTTTCTGCTGAGGTGTCCCATTGCAGTTCAGCAGCTGAGCTCAGCCTCCACAGACGCAGCATTACTGAAAAGGTAGCCAGTGTGCAGCATCTCCCTCTCTTGGTCTGCACTCCCCCCTCCCCCAACAGCTGCCTTCCGAGGCTTCCTGCTATCTCCCAGAACCTGCACTGGGGATAAGGAACTTCTGATGGCTCATTCATGTAACTCCTTGATGATGTAGTTAATGAGACACATTGCTACAGAACTTGAGGCTTGCTCATATGCTTAACTATGCATATTCTAGTGTTTTCGGAAACATTCCTACATCTGCAAACTCAGATCTGAGCAGTTCATATGTATAATTATAATGCAAGCTTAGGTCATCTGGGCTATTTGCATGAACAAGGTTGCCCTATAACTCAAGCAGCAGTATTTTGCCAGAATGAGGTTATTCTCTAACACTTCCTTCAGCACAGTCTCCATCTGCTTCTCTAGGGCTCATTAACAATAGCAGCAAAAAGAGAAAAAAGGAAAATGGAATTTTCCATTTTCAAAGGAAAAGGCCACATGATGAGTGGCTGCTGATTAGAAGACTCACTAAAACAAAACTTGAATATTAATACTTGCTCAGTCTTTAAAAAATTAATTGAACTGCTTAATTTGTACTGTATAAAATATACTTTATGTATTGTTATCAATTAAAGTACTGTATTAGTTCATGTTAAATCTTAAGATTTATAAAATCTAGAAGAGGTAAGTAGTCATACAGCTCTTTCAAGTCCAATGTGAAAACCATTTTAAATAAAATCCGGCTGATGGAATCAGGCATTTTAAAAATCGCACAGCAGCGACAGAAGTTGGACCAGTATCATCACTTGAAACTATCTACCGCAACTGTTAGAGCAGCCTCAAGCAGTATAGTACCAGTGGTAAGTCAACTAATCATTGTACTGTCATTGACTGTCGGCAATGACATATGCCGCTTCCAACTGATCAGTAGTTACCCACAGCTAAGAGCTTTGTTCTTCTTGTAGCCTCTTGTATCTGACAGAAAACGCAACAAGTCTCTTGTATACCACTTCCAGGAGTAAGAGAGAGAGAACAATAATTCCACAGATTAGACTGAATGCCCAGCGGGGTCCTAGGTGAGTGTAGAGTTGGCTGACAAACACTGGCCCAAGGACACGTGCACCACTTCCAGAGGCAGTTAGCCAGCCCATGTAGACACCCTAAAAAAAAAAAAAAAGAACAGTGGTTCAATATTTGTAATTAATGTTGAATGCTGGTTTAATTTGTAATTGTTTGTTTAAACCACTTCCAAACAAGCTATCAACATACTCCTATTAGAAATAACATTCTAGGCAATCAGAAATGTGAAATTTTAATTGCAGTTTTGCCAGTAATATCTGTATTAAGCGAAGCTCATTTTTTAGGAGTCAAGATTGTGCTAGACAGTATGTGCACATAAAGACCAGTTATTGACTAATATCAATTTATTCAGATATTCAACAAGAAGTTGAGCTTTTGGTCATCTTCGCTCAAGAAATCCTGCCTCCTAGTGGGCAGAAAGAGGAACACTCCAGTGTTTTGGACCACCAGCTAGTATAGAACTAATAGAGAGATGGTAATGAGAGATGCTAGTCATGATTAATATGTTTGTTTCTTTTTCTACATTATGCAAAAAGCGTTTTTGTGTGGTTTCATAAGCCAATTTTCGTCACTAATAACATCTTTATTACTTGCTGTCAAACCCTAAATTAGCAAGATTAAAAAAGGCTCCTGGATCAGGGCTCACCCAGTCAAGCTGCCTGTGTCTCACAGTGACTCACCAGATGCCTCTGGGAGCACACAAGACTCCCCCCTATTCT
>JAJKFI010000003.1:37536942-37636130 GCA_029204185.1 Lerista edwardsae | reverse complement strand
CTGCTGCTGGTGGTGTTCTGCATTTTTTAGATTGTGAGCCTTTTTGGGACAGGGAGCCATTTAACTGTATTATTTGCCTGTAGACCGCTTTGTGATTCTTGTGTTGAAAAGTGGTATAATCAATACTTTTGACTGATTGATTGATATTAAAAAACCCTCTCCTTTTTCAGTCACAAAAATCTCCTCCAGTGACAGACCCATTAGCATAAGGAAATGAAAGATTGTTCCAAGTTCATCAAGCTGTTCAACTGCAAATCAAAACCTTACCTGAGGCCTTGGTCCTAAGATTTTTGAATATAAAGTATAAGACATAACATTACAGACTGGATAACCCAATCCTATGAGAATGTCAGTGGTGATGTATTGGCCCAAATAGATGATGGGAGTATGGAGGCACCAGGACTGTTTGGCAGGACACCCAGTTGCTTCAACAGTGTCATTAGATGGAAGCCATGCTTGTAGTGTCCAGAAAGATGCAGGGCTTTCGCGGAAGGTAGTTCTTGGACTAGAATTGTTCTTGATGTCTGTGAAAATAGACAAGTGAATACCATGTATGGATACAGATATTAGATCAAAAGCTTAAACAATTTTAACATTTATATCTGTACCTTCCCACTGGATATTAGGTAATTGATTTCCCCAAGGTAGTAAGACAAAGAATCCAACCAACATAATCCCTAGGCCTCCATAAAGTATAGCACGTTCACCAGTCCTGTTGGATAATGAGAATTGTAATTACAATAAGTCATACTTAGAAGAAAAAAATACATAATTCTGCTCATTTGAAGACCTAGCTTTTTCAATTTAATGGTACAAGGAACTTCTATAGTTTGTAGCCGTGAGAGAACAATGCTTACACTAAGCAAACAGTTTCACATAAGTATATCTACAGACAGTTTGTAAGCTAGAGTTCATGAAATACTTGAGATCTGAAAGTTCTCCATCATTCATAATCGAAAAGATGTAGATACAATTAGTGTATCTTTAATGACTTACTTTTTGGAAAGTTCTTTAACTGCTAAAAATACAACAATAGATTCAATGCCAAGTGCACCAAGAATGAGTCCATTGATAAACACTGCTTTCTTCCTGGTCCAGGAATACATATCCATTGTCAACGGTGTAGCTATGCTGGAGAATAATATAAAAGGTATTAATATCCTTAGTTCTTTGGGACAACATTTGGAAAATAATCTTAGATACGAGACTGAAAACAAGCAGTGAAGGAAAAAGGACTATATTAAGTCAAATAGCACAGATAAACAAATACAGCTCCCAAAGAGTACAGTGAGGGAAAGCTTTTCATTTTATTAAATCTTCATGGCTGAATATGGAAGCCCAGTATGATCTCAGTATTTGCTGCTATTCAGGATCAGTAGCGTTAATACAATTACTGTTGTTATACTATATGCACTCCTAAAAACTGGAAATTGGTCTTGGAAATTAAGATAGGGTTGGGCCAAAGACATTACGATAATAAAAATGAAAGTTGACAGGAACTGTCTTTTTTAATTGCAAAGCTCTTCAGCAACAGTAAATTGTCTAGTTCTGCTTCTATGATTGTATAGGGCATCATGTACACTGATGGTGCTGTAATATTACTGCTACTAACAACTGAAATTTCAGTTACATCGATGTTACTATCACTGATGAGACCATTTTGTAATACACAGAGGGCAACTTTTGCCTGTCAGGTTTTTCTCTTTCTAATTACTACATGAACAGATAAAGTGGATCCTGCCGAGATTAAGTTGTGATTATGATTATTAGAACCCACCTTTCCCATGCCAAAGCAAACCATTATGCACTGTAACAATAGAGATACATGAATCAGATAATCAGAGAAGTTAGAATATGCTTACGTTTCAAAGACCGCAAACACAAATAAAGTGACAAAAAAAATAACATTTGTTGACACAACAGCCACATGGTCAATGCTTCCTTGACTATCTTGATCCACCTCATCATTTTCTGTGTAAAAGAAACAAACAAGTTTTAGTTTATAATACAGGTCTTCTGATTTTCTTCTCAGGCAGCCCACACCTGACAAAATTACCCTATGCCACTGCAGCAGCACCAATGTGGCCTCTGCTGTATCCTGTGGGAAAATTTGGGCCACAACCCACCACAACCCTAATTAGCAGTAAACCAGATGGCAAAAGTGCAGATGGCAGAAAATTAGATACCTTCTCATTCTGCCTGTCAAATCTGTGTGTAATTTAAAAGTTTGTTTTTAAGGCAACAAACATGGACTCAAAGTATCATCTTGCTTATTTGTTTCAATGAATATTCCAAAGCATACCAAAATATTTTATTTCTCTACAAAATTGTACAAAAAGGATTTACCTTCTGCTTCAAAATTGATGCTTCTGCATGGTCTTCCCATGTCGTCTACATGATGTTCCCTATAAATTAAACATGTTCATTTCATGTGCCAAAAAAACCCTTGTCAACTACAGTAATGTTTTTATACTCAATGTTTCCCATTGTTTAGCGTTTTTTTAATACTTTATTCTAGTTTCAAACAGAGAAATCATATTGGACATGAAATAAGGGCGCAATCCTAACCTGAAGTTAGGCCGGCACAGTTAAGCCAGCAAAGTTTGACTGGCACAAGGGCCACCATAAAGCACATTTGGACCACTCTCAGAGTCAGGGAGGATGGCGCATGTCTGTGTGCTGGCCTGTCCGACTCCGAGAGCGGTCCAAACATACTTTATGGTGCCCCTTGTGCCAGCCAAACTTTGCTGGCCTAACTGTGCCGGACTAACTCCAGGTTAGGATTGCGCCCTAAGTCTTGCAACACAATTTAATGCATGTATTCAGAAGCAAGTCTTACCAAGTTTAGTGGGGCTTAAACCCAGGTAAATACGCATACAATTGTATTAGTTGGTTTTTCAATTCTTACTTAGCAAAAAACTTTCTAGTTCAAAAAAAAATGTATCGAAGTCATATGATATAATCATTTTCACTAACCTTAGGATCAAAGCAATTTGATTAGCTGAACCAATTTACAACTGTTCACTAAACCAAGTCCCCAATGTAAACATCATTTTAATTCAATAATGAAAGTAGTATAAACAAAATTTAATTTTTCCCAGTAATGTTCCAAATTCAGCTCTTGAGAAGACTAATTATACAGTATGTTTCTCAGTAATTTATTCTAAAACATTTCAAGGTCATAAACCAAAACTAAACCTACATTTCTTTTGATTAACATAACTAGGGGTACAGTTCGCACTCTAAGGGTGCAATCCTAGAGTTAGGCTGGCACAGTTAGGCCAGCGAAATTTGGCTGGCACAAGGGCCACACTAAAGCGTGTTTGGACCACTCTCAGAGTCAGGGGGATGGCGCACATCTGTGTACTGGCCTCTCTGACTGAGAGGGTGCTTCAAACATACTCCACAGTGTCCTTTGTGCCAGTCAAACTTTGCTGGCCTAACTCCAGGATTGCGCCTTTAGGATTGTGCCCTAAAGAACTTTCAGATTGGAAGAAGCCAGCTTGTCCACACAAATCCTTGAGAATAAAAGACTGATCATGCTGACGGCTCTGCCTTCAAGCCTTATACCTTTGAGGGTGCAATCCAAGATGCCCATTTGTGCGAGCTGGAGAGGTGCTGGACTGATGCAAGCACTGACGCAAGGCACGTCAGTGAAGCCCACAGATAGGCTGGTCCCACGCTGAGTTTGGCCAATACAGGGCCATTTCTGGACAGTGGGAAAGCGGAAGGGGGGCGGCCTAGGGAGGGGTTTGGAAGTTGGATGCCCCCATTCCCATCCTGCGTTGCCCCAATTTGGGTTGCTGTGGGAGGCTCATACTTGTGCCTTCAATTTTGCAGGCGCAGATCTGAGCAGCCCAATTGGGCTGCCTGCAGTTTACCGTGGGGCAAGGGGACATTCATCCCCTTGCCCCATGCTAAGTTGTTGCTGCCTCCTTTCACTAATATACAGTCTATAGATACAGCTCAAGAGAACTAAAAGGATTCTGAAAATCACATACTGTATATCTAGAAAAAAGGATTAAGGGTAAATATTTGGTATAACCACTATCTTCTAAAAACAGTTTCAAATTACCTAAATATAACAAATATCAGAACAATGTTAATAATTCCAAGGAGAGCTCCAAACAGAACTGGTGCTGTGTACATGTTCACCTGAAGATTAATGATTTTCCATGTTATGCCTTTTTCTCCAATGAGAGTGAAGAGAGTCTGAAACACTAACAAAATGTAACGGCATTAATAAAAATAGAATTTGAATGAAAAGTATGTTCAAAGATTAATATTAGCATTACTAATTGCAGATTTTCTCAAGCGTGCCAGAAATAAAGGAGCATGACCTGGAGTTGTGAATAGGCAGCGGGGTAGCCAAGTTTGCAGATGACACTAAACGTCTCTGGGTGGTGAAGTTCAGAAAGGATTGAGAAGAGCTCCAGAAGGATCTCTCCAAACTGGGACAATGGGCAGCAAAATGGCAGATGCACTTCCGTATAAGTATAAAGGGATGCACACTGGAGCAAGAAACCAAAACCACATACATACTGATGGGTTCTTAGCTGTCTGAAACAGATCAGGGAAGAGATCTTGGGCTGGTGGTGGACAGCTCAATGATAGTTTCGACCCAATGTGAGGCAGCTGTGGCCAATTCCATGCTCAAGAGAATGAAAAAAGGGTTTGAGAATAAAATGGCAAATTTTATTATGCCATTGAACAAGTCAATGGTAAGGCTGCATCTGGAGTACTGTGTCCATTTCTAGTTGCCACATCTCAAAAAGGATACAGTAGAACTGGAAAAGAGAATGACCAAAACGAATAGTGGGCTGGAGTACCTCATGAGGAAAGGCTACAATGTTTGGGGTTCTTCACTCTAGAACAGCGGTCTCCAAACTATGGACTGCTGAATGGGTGCATCTGGGTGCAGCAAGATGCTTACACAAGCCATAATGACTACATGCAGTCTCTGGGTTTTAGAGGAAGCCTGTCTGAATGCCAGATGCAAGGGAGGGTAACAGAATACAGGATGTCTTGAGTGCATCCTGAGACATCCGGTGGGTCACTGTGAGATATAAAAAGCGAGACCGCATGAGTCTTTAGCCTAATCCGGCTGGACTCGTCTTATGTTAAAATCAGTTTGAAAACTAATATGTATATACTGCAGAATAAGAAAAACTGAATCCAAGCTTACAAATGAATAAGTAATATTCTGTTACGTGCTTAGAAGTGATTAAAATGATCATTCTTTTTTACAACGTAGTATATTCTTCATCATGACATACAGAGTGCTAGACTTTGGTTGCTTTTTTCAGCGCCATGACAATAAGAACTATTGCTCGAATCTGCAGCTTCAGCATTTTAGAAGCTTTAAAAACCTTTAAAACGGAAAATATTTGAATTTGCAATAGTTATTAGCACATATTCTGCATTTCAAAAAATATGATGCATTATTTAGGGCCCAATCCTAACCTGGAGTTAGGCCAGAACAGTTTGACTGTCACAAAGGACACTGTAAAGTATTTTTGCACCACTCTTGGAGTTGGAGAAGCCAGCACACAGATGTGTGCCATCCTCCCCGACTCTGAGAGTGGTCCAAATGTGCTTTACTGAGGCCCTTGTGCCAGTCAAATTATGCTGGCCTAGTTGTGCTGGCCTAACTCCAGGTTAGGATTGTGCCCAAGCACATGAAAAATGTACGCGCAAATGAACGAAAAATGTAACATTTATAGCTTTTCTGGCTCAGAATGCCAGGTATCCTCACACAGACCTGGAGTCATCAAAAAATAATGGAAATATAGCATGTGGTGTACCTGGTCCCAGTATGAATCCCACTGCTTGGCTAGCACTAGTATTTGCCATGACACTAGTTCTTTCTGCAAGAGAGGTGGCACCAGCCATGAATGATCGAACGACTGCTACATTTCCTAAAACAGAAACAGAAAAGAACTTGTTTGACACTTAAAAAAACCCACTCTCAGATCATTTCAAATATTAATATTTAAGCACTTACATGTACTGCAGCCCACAATTATGAACTCTTACTATCAGAACTTTTCAATAGTTTTTAATCTTTTGTGTTGGCTAGTCCAACAAACCACACCTTTTCCAAAGCAGTTTAAAAGTCTGAACCTTCATTCAAGCATGAATGGCTTCTAAAGGAACTGTCCAACTACATGCTCTGACTCTTGCCAAGGAAGTCCCTAAATCCAGTGATGTCATGCAGGGGGTACGCGGGGATACGCGAGTACCGGTTTCTAGGATTACAGCTGGCCCCGCCCATTCACCCGCCCACTCGTCGACTCCACCCTCTGCAACGTTTGAATTTCCTGCATGTTTGAGTTGCCTGCATGTTCTCAGAGCCAGCCAGGCAGGCAGGCAGCGAGCGGAGCCTTTCCTTTCCTTGCCACTGAAAAATGAGTTGCTCTGGGGTTTTAACATGATGACAGGCCTCCTTAACATGTTCTGGGGGGTGCTGTGGAATACTGTTGCAACTGTTGGGTCAGTTTAAAATCATCTGAGGCCTCAAAAAGGGCTTTTTTCATGTCACTTCCTGCCACGACATCACTTCTGGCTTATGAGGTCACTTCCAGTGGGCGGGTCCCGACACGTGCCAATCAAAAGTGAGTACCTGTTCTTAAATCATTTAGATGACACCACTGCCTAAATCCACTATTACCTGATCTGCCACATTGTCACCAATGTGACAATGGATCTTTTTACCCTTTGCTAATCAGCTACCTCAAATATTTCACCTTTTGGTTGCCTCTGGGACTTCTGGTGCCACAGAGAGTTGTGGGTCACACACTTGCTAACTCTGGGATAACAAGGAAATATTTGATTCTATATTCTGGTGTCAATCAGTGATTTAAAAAAAATATATTTGCATCATGGGACTCAGAATGCCGCCTTGCTGATACAGATATGCTGAAAGGAGCCATTTGCCAAAAAGTTGCTTCCAGAGTTGTTTAAAAAATGCTGATTAATCCAAAAACATGGTGCTGCCTTAAACAGAATATAATAAATAATCCACTAATTTCAGTTGAAATGTTTCTAAAATTACCTGCACCAAATCCCACCAGAGTTCGAGCAATGAGCATGTAGTATTTGTTGTGTGAAGCAGGTAAATGGACATAAGCATAGAGACAGTTAGCAACCACTGAAATACTAGTTGAAACTATAAGGGGCTCTCTTCTTGGTCTGTAATTAGACCATGCTCCAAAGAATGGGGAAGCGATCATCTGGCCAATGCTATAGGAAGCAATGACCCAGCCCAGGAAGCTTGCATCTGCAGTTTTATCTACCTACAAAACAAACCAAAGGAGGTTTTTAAGAACAGATACATCAAGAAGCCAGTTTGTTGAAAACAACAACAACACTGTAAATAAATAAGCCGAACATGAACATTTTAAAATACAGAACAAGGTATCTGTAAAGCCTCCATTCTTGTAAACAGTTATAGGAGAGGTTCAATTAGAAACTAGATATGCAGACAGTGAAGGAAGAATTTGACCAAGCCCTCTGTAAAAGACATATGGCTATATTTCAAGAATGCCCATGAAAGAAAAGCTACTTACTTGGCCACAAATTTCATACTCAGCTACAAGGGTATCTGGCTACTGTAGAAAACTGTCATGGTATTTAGTGTCTATTGGTGAAGACTTTTGGGTGGAAGTGATCAATAGTACAAGAGGTTTGATGCCATCTTGCCCTCTGCATTCCTGGAGCGCCATGGGGGAAGCACCTACCATGAGGCTTTATAACAACAACTCCCTATCCCCTGCTTCTGTGCCTGGCATGCTACTGCTCTTCCCACACTGATGGTGCATATCTGTCTCAGGTTCCAATTCGTCAACACTAATCCTTCAGTATTGTTAAATGTATCTTTGTTCTAAACCAGGGGTGTCAGATTGAAGGCCTGGGGGCTGGGTACAGCCCCGGAAGCTCTCTATCTGGCTCCAGGGCCCTCTCAGCACCACCATTAGTTACTCTCAGCTGCTGAGCTGTGCTGTCCCTGCTGAAAGGGCAGCCCGTGTGATACTCGGGCTCTCCATATTTTGAAAATATTATCAAGATTCAAAATATATCAAAATATCAGCTGGTGCAAATATTCTGCCATTTGCAACTAATGAGTTTCTAAGTGAGAAAAAAGTACTTATGCCTGGTCATTACCTACTTAATATCATGACTTCCTGCTTTATGATATCACTTCCAGCCCTCAGCAGGCATCATGAATGCTATCCCGCCTGCCGTGAAATGAGTTTGACGCCCCTGCTCTAAACTTTGTTGCCTAATCATCCTTCTTTTTTGCATCAAACCCATACAGTGTTTCGTCCAATTTGTTCATGAGATACAGCCAGATATGGCTATTTGTAGTGATGTGGGATGCTGAAAGTTCCATGAGGTGCTCTTTGCCACCTGCTGTAGCTAAATGATTAGATAGCAGCATTGTCAACTAACCAGTGCTAGTTCTAAATAGTATTTTTCAGACAAGGGAGACAGACTTCGTGCCAACGTAACAGTGATGATGACACCACTCTGACATAGGATTGCACTATTACTCGATTTGTTGTTTACTATGTAATTTACAATTACGAAGTTGTCTTTTAAAATAAGCCTCTTTTCATTCAATAAGATCTATATGGCAATTTGAATTTCCAGAATACCCACAACTGCCACAGCTCAAGACAATACAATTATGAAATGCCAAATATCTGATTGTAATTTACATCATAATAAAGCATGGACCTACTTATTCACATTCAGGCGCCATACCTGTTGGAGATAGGGCCATATTGACATAATGACAATAGAAAAACCTGAAATATAAAGAACTGAAGTTATTCGGCATTGCAATTATGAAATCATTACACAAGTTCCACGTGCATTTGTTTGGATAAAGATAGTGTTCTACAAAGCTTAATTTCACAGGGAAATCCAATCTCTTATCTGTCCTCTTGGAATAAAATAACACATGCAAAATCCTCAAATCATTTTAAAAGGCATGTATGATTTACTCTGGTTTACATCTACTGATGTCAGTGATAAGACAGCAGCAATTGCAAGCATGTTTGGAACAATTATAGGCACAATTCTAACCTATGCTTTAATAGGCAGGCCAGTTGGCCTGCACTGTATCCAGTGCAGGCTAGGAAGCCACTGGAGCCTCCATGGGGAAGGGCACATTCATCCCCTTACCCTGAGGTAGGCACCAGCTGCCCCTATGGGGCTGCTTGGATCTGCGCCAGCCTAAATTGGGGAAGCGTGGCCTGGGATTGGGGGGTCGGTTGGTTGGATGCGACTCTTCCCTTCTCTACAGCAGGGACACATAGCACTGGTGCAGAGGCCATTGCCAGTCAGCGCTGAGCCTCTGAACCAGATGGATGACTGGAAACAGCAAGGAGCAGTGAGTTCCCCGGCCACTCAGCAGGGCGGCTTCTCAGGGTGGGGCAAGGCTGGGAGGGGGTGAAAATGGGAGGACTGAGCCTGGGATCCGCGGGAGAGGCTGCCGCCAAATCCTATACTCCCTTCTGAGCCTCACAGAAGCTGAACAGCTGGTGCAAATCTGAGTAGATCCTTTGGGGCAGCCAAGGCTCTACATGGGATTAGGGAAACTAAAGTTCCCTTGCTCTGAAGAGACCTCCAGCTGCTTCGCTGGCCCCGCAGGATACAGCAGTGGCCTTTTCTGCTGTCCTGTGGGGAAGCATAGGATTGGGCCTTTAACAGGGAATGAGCCCTCCTGAACATAATGGAACTTATTTTTGAGTAAGGAAAGATTTACTGAAGGTCCCACTGAACTTTTGAATAAATTTTCTATGTATATCATCTTAAGTACAGTAGGTGTCATACCTTAAAGGAAGTAGAACTTGATTTAAGGGTGTAATATAATTAAAGGGTTGAGTCAAATACGCAATGAAGCAATCTCATTGGAATATGTGTAACTACACCTGTATAAGAAATAAATTACTCTCTGCCTAATGCATATGACCAAGCAGAACATTTTCTAATTAGGTCATACTGAATACTATATACCTACTAGGTATCGTACACTACCTACATTCCTAGGGCACAGCCATTTCTCCTGTTTCAACTGAGCCTTGTTAGGTTATGGAACACTATGTAGATACTTAGATTTCTTTTACTTTTATCATATAAGAGCAACAACACAGCAGACAGGAGGGAAAATTAAAGCTGTAGCTGCAAGAAAGTCAGCTTATGAATACTGTACTACTAACTACCATTTAAAGAAAAAGCAAAGAAAGGAGTTTACATTTCTCCTTGACAGATTACACCAAGAGCTAATCTACACAATGGTTCTCGAAAAGAAACCCATTACACCCTTAAATGAAGTCTCAGGGAGCCCCGCTGGTGTATATACAGAGTTTTGGGGACCTTGAGTGCTGACACATGTATGGAGTGATGCAGCACCAAGCAGATGGTGGCCACTTATGGTGTGCTCATTGAGCCCCTTAAAGGAAGCCCCAGGGCTCCTAAGAGCACACTACTAGAAACACTGGTCTACACATTAGGCTCAGGGTAATGTCTGCTCTACCCCACGGCCATAACATATATAGTGGCTTACCACATGAAGAGTTTCAACAAAAAAACGTTTTCCTAAATGTATGCTCAATAAAGAATTCAAAATGATATTATAAAAATAACACGGGCTGAATATCATTTTCACTAACCGAGACTGCTGAAGAACATTGTAAGGTACATTATCCGAATGGATCTCCATCGGCTAGTATAGTGTTGCAGAGTTTCCATAACATCCTGGCACCTATAAGTAGCAAACAAAGAATCCTCATTTTTTCCCCCTCCCGTCTTTCTCAATCTACAAAAAATTGGTTACCGTTAAAGAACAAGAAGCAATTGCTTGCAGTGTCAGCAATCCCTTGTGCAACACAGTAATTTATTTTATTTTGACACATCCATTCTTGGGACAGCCCTAGTGATGAGGCAAACTGAAAAAATAAGTGATTATTTTGGGGGAAAGATCATGCTAGCAGATCATGCTACCAGCAGTCCATCTCTTCCTCCAGCATTGCTGCTACTTCTGCTGCTGTCTCCTCACTCACTAAGGCAGCAATCCTATCCATACTTTCCCAGGAGTAAGCCCAATTTATAGTGGGCCTTACTTCTGAGTAGACACGCATAGGATTGGGCTGTCACTGTCAGTACCTAGGATGGGCAAGGAGAGGCTGAACACAGTGACTGCTTCCTCTCCCCCCATGCTTGCCGGCAAGGGAGGAGGAGGCGGCAGTAGTGATGCAATGTGGGCAAGGCACATACACAAGGAACTTTTTCGGGTGTGCGTGTGGCAGAATTTGCCGACTGCTTCAGACACCATTTTGGCTAGGACAAGGCTTAGAGCCCAGTGCCACGTTCATTGTTGGAGCTGGTGTAAAATCACCACCACGAGCCCAGGTTTCACGCTTGCAACCGAAGGCTGAATAGTAAAGGTTGGGGGACAACGACGACCCCAAACCACTCCATAAATTTATGCCACATCCCAGCGGGATACTGAGCCTGCATTATCACTGCGCCTTGTTCCCTTTGGAGGAAAGGAACTTCCTCCCTTCGGGCGCTGCCCTCGAGGGCCTGGAAGAGGCACGGAAGCATCCCATGACAGTCACACGCGCGCACCCCGCCCCTTACCTGCCGCTGTCACCGGAAGGGCCCAGCAGAGGCGCCTCAGACACCGGCTCCAAAACATCAATATCAGCGGATGCCATGACTGGCTTCCAAAGTCCTAAACCCAACCCGTCCAGGAAGCGGATTGGCCAGCAAAGGCCGTCTCGCGCGGGCGGAGAGCCAATCCGCGCATGAGAACCATTCCCCCCCCCCCAACACAGACACGCTGTGTTTAAAGCTCGTGGAATACAATCGCTCGTCGCCCTCGCCGTTGTTCCCTACGCGGCTTCTTCGCAGGAGTCACGAATAAAGAAAAAAGAGCAGTTGACGGACAGAAGAGGCGGACATGTGTTAGTGACGTCAAGCGCGAGAAAGCGGACTCCGAGCCGCTGATTGGTTGCAGAACTACTTCTCCCCCTCCTTCTTCTTGCCACGCCCATTTTAAAGCGACCGCCTTCCTCGGGCTTCTAGTTTGGAGAGCGAAAGGAGGAGTGGATGATAGTGGTGACCTTCGGAGGGCGACCGGAGGAGGAGTGTTTCAGTTGGCGGGACGGCGGCGCTGGATGTCAGCCACGGAGAGACGTGGGAGCGCCTGACGGAGGCACAGCCGCAGCGCGGGTCCCTCCTCATCCTTCTTCCCCGTGTGAGTCTGGCGCGGTGGGCGAATGGCGCAAGGACTGGCGGCGGTTCTGCGCTCCCTCGCTCGCTTGTGCGGAACGTGCAGGCGCGAGCCTTTCCCAGCGCGTGTCGGGCTGGGCTCGGGTAGAGCGCTGGGGTGTGAGGAGGAGCCATGCTGGCGGCTGGGTGTGAGGAGCAAGCGGCGCTTCACCCACCGCGGGCTCCTGCTGTTACTTGCTCAAGGGACTTGTATCCCGCCTTTCTCTCCGAGCAAACGGAGCCCTTTTGTTATGTGGAGGGAGGGAGGACGAGCCTCTCTGCACCATCGTCCCTCCTCGTCCTGGGTTCGCTTCCCGCGGCTGCGTGGACTGGATTTCCTGCCCCTACGTGTGAAATGGGGCTTTGGAGGCTCACTTCCCCGCAATCCTGATCTGCATTTCCTAGGGAGTAAACAAGGCCATTGCATTGGAGGTGTTGGTTGTGGTGACCATCATCGCTTCCGAATAAGCGTGCCCAGGTTGGGGCTGCATGGGGTGTTACCTGTCCTGTGTTGGAAGGAGGGAAGAGGAGAGTCTAGAAAAAAAATGAGTTAAACCAATTCTTAATCTTGTTCCATGGAAAAAAAAATTCTGTCTTTTTTGACTTTTCCCCTCGGTTCCCATTCCTTTCTGTTTGAGGCTGCAAACCTGTGCAGGCTCACCTGGGAATCTGCTCCATTGTGAGGCTGATTTCCAAGTAAACATGCATAGGGTCAGGCTGTTGCAGTAAGAAGAAATAGGGGCCTCATCTCTCTGAATGCACATGCATGCCTAAACAGGGCTGTAACTTATTTGTTGGCAACTCGAAGGTGTGTTTTATGCCACCAGCTTGTGAGCCAACAACAGCTCGTGTCTCCATATGTGGGAAACTTTGATTATTTGCAGAGGCTGGAGTAACAGGAGTGTTCCAGAGCCTCTCAAGCTCTGTTTAATGCATTGGGATACAAGGTCCAGCATGCACATTGAGAAGCAAACCTATGGTGCAGAGACAGTTTGCGTTCATCTCTTGTGTTCAGAGGACTGAGTGTGTTTTGTAACTTGCATTCTTGTCAAACCTGATGGGCATGCTTTATATCAGTACATCTTTGCTATATGGCGTTTTCAACCATGTATTTTGTTGTTTTAAAAAATCTGGGATGCTAATCTTCTAAACAATACATTGCTTCAAATTATATCATAGCATATATTTGCTAGGCTTTTTAGTGTTCTGTTATGGAAAAAGTGAAGAAAGGATGACAACTTGAAATACGAGTTTTTAGCTTATTTCTGACATTGTTTTAGACAGTTTATGATGCATCAGCTTACTAATGTGCCTCAGCTTACTAAGGCTGAAACCCCAAACCCACTTACCCAGGGGTAATGAAACTCTTAAGACTTTTTGTCCCCTGAATAGGCATGTATAGGATTGTGCTTTAAGAAGATTATATACAGCATTGATGTTCAGATTGTGTCTAGAATGTACCTGATCACTTGTACTTTATACCAGCAGATAAGTCAAATGAAGAGACTTGTGGTTAAGAGAGAAATCTGAACTAAGAAGATCAACAGGTATGAACAAACTATTGAATGAAAGAATTAGTGCTACTGAGAATTGTCAGTTACTGGTAGCCTCGCTAAAAGTGTGTCTGCTTAGTACTTATATACAGCTTATTGTACAGAGAAGATATATCATTTTTCTTTTCATTTAGTTCATAAAGAATAAGATTGCTCTCATAGCTTTCAAGGTTGGTGCAATTCTTTTCATAAATTGCAATATTAATTTTTTGGCAAATTATTTCTCACTATAGAAAAGCATTTAGCAAGATCTGTTCTGTGTGTTGTAGGTTATGTATCTACATGTAATGTGTAGGTACATGACCTTCAGTATGTCATTGAGTGTTTAAAGCATGACTAATCCGCATTACTGCTGATGTAAGCATAACTGCTTCTGTGCTCCTTATTGTCACCTTCTCTGACAATATTGGCATAGAGTAGTTTTATTTCCCATTTTGATTATAAATTGCAATTTGTGTGTTTGGGAATGCTACTCTTGCCAAACCCAGGATTTATTTTATAAATATTCAACATTTTTTTGACTCGTAAAATTCAGGATATAAATGATCCTGAACTATCTGGAGTAGATGAACTATTCCAGTTGTGTTTTCCTCTAAAGGAATGTAAGTTTGAGCTCAGTGGTATTACAGGTTGAATATCCTTTTTTGAAATGCTTGGGACCAGAAGTGTTTTGGATTTTGGAAGACATGCATACAGTATACATAATGAGATATTTTGGAGATGGGATCCAAGTCTAAACACAAAATTATTTTGTGTCATATACATCTTATACACATAGCCTAAAGATAATTTTACACAATATTTTGTACATTTGCAAGTGGATCTGGCCTGATTCGGAAGCTGAAAGAGGAACTTGGTAGGCAAGCATCAGGGTGCAGCATTTCCTCCCTAAATGATCTCCCTGCAGGCTGCCATTCCCAATTCCAGACAAAAGCCCTGTGCCTCCGGACACTATTTGGGTATGGAGCTTGCACACTGATCCTGCTACAGCCATCCAGAGAAGGCAAAGGAGAGAGGCAGTCCTCAATATGGTGATGGCTGGGAGCGCGGGTTTCAGGGGAGAAGGTGAAATAAGCACTGCATACCCAAGCCATTCTCTAAGGAAGGCAATGAGAAACAAAAAGGGGTATGAGAATAAACAAAGTTTTTATTAATAAAAAGACATGTGCAGGTATGCCCCAGTATCTACTGGGGTTCCATTCCGGATTCCCCTGTGGATACCTGAAACCATGGATACTGGGGATGCTTTTTGAAGAACATCAGTGGTTTTGCTGCAACAAGGTAAAACATTTTGTTTAATGTTGCCCTATCTTTTTAATAGGCATCTTTTTAGTAGTTATCTGTAGATAACTGAAACTGTGGATACCAAATCAGTTGATACCAGGGCATGCCTGCATATGCCAAAAAAGAAACAAAGGCCCTGTCATGGCTTAAGTTGGTCTATAAGCCATAGACCTCCCTTGTGCAGTAGCACAGGAAAAAGGACTGGCCTGGCCTAAGTTAGCATATAGGCCACAGGCCTGTCTCAGGCAGTAGCAAAGGGGAAAAAAGCCAGTCATGCCTAAGTAACAAAAAGGGTTCTATAAATTTACCCCACCCACCTGAATCTAATTTGCCCCTTTAGGGGTTGATTAGGGCAAAATCCTGAATTTTTAAGCATTTATATGGGTAACATTTATAAGTAAAAACCAAGTCTATATTTCATAGGACCTAAGAGATATGATCAGTGAAAACAAATTTTCCTTTCCACCCTCTTAGAGGATTTCTAAAAAAAAACCTTCTTCGTGGGTGCTTATGTCATGGAAGGTACATACTCCCCCAACTTCATGTTTCTAGGTTCAGGGGTTTGGGCAAGGTGTTGATGAGTCAGTCAGGAGTTGTGTGTGTATAAATAGCATTTTAATGTCCTGTTTACTTTTCACACAATGCTGTAAGTGTTTCAAACAAAGATAATCCTGTGCAGGTATTTAGTTCCTGACATGTTCCATGAAGAGTGCCGCAGATATGATTCCATGGGTTTATTTCTAGATGATAACGCAGCTGAATGTGTTATAAGAAGCAATGAGCAAGTTCATGCAGGAAGACAAATGGCACTGATGAAATATTAACTAAGCAATTACACTGTGTCAAAGGATAGGGCAGTTGAATATTGTTTGCCTTTCTTGATAAGCGGTAGAACTATAAAGCTGTGGTAGTGAAGCACTTTTTGTAGCTGAATAAGGAAGAAAAGCTGACTGAATTTTTTTCCTAGGAATTAAAATTGCATGTTGCAGTTCTGAGTGGCATCTTCCTATAATGTACTGTATATATTACAGATCACTAAATTTCTACATTTTGGCATAACTTTCCATAAGGACCGGAAAAAAAACCTTACAAATAATTGCAAAATTCTGTATTTGGTTGCCTCATACTATTCATGATTATGTGACTTGGCTGTTTTCAGCCACTTTTCTGTATGTTGCTACTTATAACTGAATGTTCTCATGATTTGGGTGTGCACATTTCTAATGTGAACGAAGTTACTCAGAGGTCTCTGATCTTTCAAGCACTTGCAAATCCAAACTTCTCATGAATTACATTTTTGAAACTGAAAATCAAGTCAAATGTATTATCTGGGCATGTTGATGCTCTCTGTAATTGTGCTGCTAAGAAATCTATGTTGTCTTGCCCACATATTTATTTATATTGAGCTCTTAGATTTATGCTGTCTGATATTGATATTTCAATAGCCGGTGCCTGAGCCAGAATTAACAAGTGCAAGATGATTAAAAAAATAACTTGTGTTATGGGGCTATGGAAGAATCTGCTGTTAATAGTTGAAAACAATTAACACAGAAATATGAGCCTCTTGATGGTGTTTAGAAGTTATGTTTGTTTTCTTAGACTTGCATTGCAAACTTACTATATTGACCTGGAGCATCTGCATTAAAATGTTGCCTTTTCTCTAAGTGGAGTTCAGGCTTAGTACACTTACCTGACGGTGAGCCCCACTGACTACTGTAGAATGTCTTTCTGAGTAAATGAGCAGAGGATTTCAGTGTTATCATTTACTTTGAATAGAGAGCTAAATAGCTGAATGGCAGTTGTAGGAGTTGAAGAATAGCCTAACATTTTAAATTAGATTGTTACAACAATCTACATCCAGAGAAATTTGTACACCTACATGTACAAAAAGTCTTTAACAGTCTATAATAAGAGTTTTAATTCATTACATTCTTTCTGAATGCAAGAAATAATACAGTGTAAAATATTCTTTAATATGAAATTGGGGGAAGAAACCATTTTACTTGATTACAATGTGATTTACAAAGCCCATTAAGGTTTTCAGCACAAACTGGGAACCATAATACTGTAGGTAAGTGAAAGGATAAAGAATAGAAGTGTTTCAAACAGCATCTTTGTAACAAAAGCTGTACTAATTGTGGTGGGGTGGCATTTCTCAGAGTTCAGGTACCTTCCCGCCCATTCAGTCTAATGCATGTAAACTGACCTCTCAAAGTAAACAAAATACTGTACCTTTTCCAGCTTTTTCCATTTCTAGAGGGTGCACATTCTTCATCATCATCTACAGCAGTTTGAACTCCTGGAATTTTTCCAACCTGCCGATCCACTACAACTCAGTTCCTAAAATTAGGTGGCAGTGGTATGCTCTATATGCCAACTGCAAATACTACTCTGCCTAACTATCTGTGTCCTGTTCAACCATCTGTCTAACCTAATAATGTTCCCTACTGTAGGAAAATATTCTGTCAGGCAGGACGCATTTCTTTTAAGA
This sequence comes from Lerista edwardsae, assembly GCA_029204185.1. NCBI lineage: Eukaryota > Metazoa > Chordata > Lepidosauria > Squamata > Scincidae > Lerista > Lerista edwardsae. The sequence continues at coordinate 37,618,520 of JAJKFI010000003.1, read as the reverse complement.
TATCTGTGTAGCCATTTACATTGCATAGATCAGTGTTCTTCAACCTTGGGGTCATGAAAGCTCAGTTGTGGCAACTTGTGGAAATGAAATAGGTTGAAGAACACTGGACTAAAGCACCACCAGGTAAAGGAGAAGGTGGCATCTGGTGTATTCCTTCAGATACCAGAAGTGTATGTCCCAGTCTTGCTTAGGTTGTTAGCAGCTGGGCTAAAATAGCATTCACTGTGCAAGTCTTCATGGTAACCTTTTCTGCTTTCTCTATAATTGGTTACAGTGAACAGAGCTGAGAGGGTGTAATAGGGGGTGGATAGGGTCAGGAAGGGGGTGGGATTGATGGTGGGTTCCAGATCTAATTATTTATTGGGATCATGACATGAAATGATCCCACTGTCATATTTATGACCACTGTCATAAACAATAAAAATCAAATGCATGAGTAGCCCAATCTTATTCAGCACTGGTGCAGTAGGACTATATGGCCCATTCTGTATCCAGTGAAACTGAGTAGGCTAGGCACCTCCTCAGAGTAGGGGAACATTTGTTCATAACTTTTGTATAGAACTTCTATAATTATACCAGGAACAAGAAATAATTTAGTATTTTCATCTACAAACAAAGCAACCATGTGTCTACTTTCTTCCAGATGTGTTTTGCTGATGGGTGTGAGCAAACTAGATGTTTTATACAGACGCCTTCTTCTCACCAAGCTTTTCATTCAAGGATGGGGGAGACCAGAAGACTTGAAAAGGTAATTATGATCATACTGCAATTCCAGAAAATGTGCATGTGTTCTCTGTATTTTTTTTTTGCCATAGTACACTAAAATCTCATGCTTCAAATATAAACTTATCCTGAGTGTATGAAAGAGCCCCTAGTCAGAGACTATAATGCTAGCAATTAATACACATTTATTTCAAATGTTGTTTGAATCTTTAAGGCTGCGATCCTATACACCAGTGGTTCCCAAGTCCTCCTCTGGGCCACAAGTAATTAGTTGTGTAATTAGTTACACACAAGTAATTAGTTGTGATGGGTGTCCTGACTGCACCGCAGTGATTGCAGCGCTGCAGGCACCCTGGGGCATGTGTCCTTATCTGGGGGCCTTGTGCAGGCCATAGTGAGAGTCCAGGAAGCCTGCAGACCCTTCTGCGGGCCTCCCTGATGGTTAAAATCACTCCAATTGTATGATTGGAATGCACTTTCGGTTTTTGTGTGAAAATCAGAAGTGTGCTCTGATAATAAAATGGGGCAGTTTTAAGCATTGGGGAAGCCCACAGACGGGTCTGGGTGTCCTCTGGACCCTCCCCATGGCCTGCGCAAGTCCCCCGAAGTCCTTCAGTGCCCGCAGCACCACAATTTCTGAGGCACTGTCAGGACACCCTGTACTGGGCCACTCCCCTTAAGGGAGGAAGGGCCCAATTTAGCCTCCCAATAGTGGGTGACCCACAACTGTGGGAAGCACTGCTATAGATGCTTTCATTGAAGTTAGCTCCATTTCATGTAATGGAATAAACATGCTGCAAAGTAGACTTGTATTCGGAGTATTCTTAGAGTTTGTCATCTTAAAGGGAAAGAGGATTGAAGATAATCTAAACTAAACAGACAGAATTAACTCTCATTATAGCATGCTATGCAACATTGGGTCCGTTTTCCTTACGTAGCGAGATGAAATTCCATTTGTCTCCTTTCTACATTTTATTATATGCATAAGATATCTGCATAGAAAATACAGGAAAAAAAAAATAAGCTTACTTGGTCATGTTCTTGCTTCCAAAAAGCAAATATTGGGATCTGTTTCTGTAGAAAATCTAAAGAAAGCTGGGTTGGCCACTTTTCAAATTTGTTATTTACCCATTTGAGCAACTTCAAGGTCTTAGCAGCCATTTCCTAACAACAATTTTTGTGGCAACTAGTGGTTTGGGAATTAAAAACAAACTAAACCTGATTCTACTTATTTACAGGTATAGCAAAGGCATCAGTCAAGTAGTTGTCCCCAAGTCTCTTGTCCAAAGTGACTTAAACAAATGATTCTGTTTTATTTCTTAACAGAATATTTGAATTCAGAAAGATCATTGGAAACAGAGAAAAATGCCAGAATTTGGTTTCAAGGGATTATCCAGTGCACATTAATAAGGTAAAAATGAATAATTGTAGCTTTTAATTTCCTAACCTAAATTTTTGTCTAGATTATGAATAAGCATTATAGTTGATATATAACTATTTTGTGTGTTGATAAAAATGTGTGGAAAGCCGGTGCATCTTCAGCTGGTGCATCTTCTCAAAACTCTAGTCCTACCACTTAAGATTATTTTTGAAGCCATTAACAAAATGGCTAACAATTTCCCATGCTTCTTACTTTGTCCTAGTGGTGTCATGCAGGGGCTGCAGACTGCACTAGTTACGCACTGGGAGTCGGGGCCAAAATTGTGAAATTTTTGGTATTTTTTGAATAATACCATCCTTTCAAATACCATTCAGTGAGGAATTTAATGCAGAATGCAGTAAAACAGACTGCATTGAAATATATTGATCAAAAGGTTCCAGTCTAGCCGAATAACCAGAAAAGGAAAACACAACTGCCTTGTTTAACAAAAAGCAGATTTCCTTAACTCAAAGTTGACCAATGACACTGATTGTTCTGAGAGTCCATTAAGTGGTGTTATGACACAGCAGGGAACCAATAAAGTGCTAGTATGACTCAGCTCTCATTTCCATGTATCAGAGCTAGTATTGGAACTCTTATTCCATTGTGTGAGTGTCATCAAGTTGGCCTGTTTTTTTTCTGGTTGGTTACTGATTTATTGGGTGACTTGTACTGTTACACATAAAGTTAATGGGGGTTACCCCAACCCTAGTAATACCACTGCATTTAGGTTGGGTAGACTCTTATTTGTAAGGCTATTCAAGAGCACCATTTCTGGTTAAAGAGAGGCCAGAAAAGCTTCTCCTGTCCCTAGCAAGCCTTTCTTGTCCCCAGTTTCTCCTTTTTCCGTTCTTAAATGTTTCTTTGCCTTAGGAAGTGAGGAAGGGGAATTAGTAGGGTTCTCTGAAGAACACTGGTAGCAAACTCCATTTTGTATTGAAGGAATCTGTGATGAAATAACTGCAGGTATGGATATTTCAAACGCAATATAAATCCACTTCACTGTTGATGATAACTTGAGGGGAGAGTATGTTGGCTTTTGTCACTATAAATTTCTGTAAACTATATTGGTAGCCAATTATGCATAACTTCTTTTGCCAAACTTATATCTTAATGTTCAGTAGTTACTGCATTTTTACTGTTTTTTCCTGCAGGTTGAGGAACAATCAGATTGTAAAATTCTTGATGGATGCTTCATATCCCCCTTGGCTCATTATGTGCCAGATATCATGCCAAAGGAATCCATCAGAGCAAAGTAAGGAAAAGCTTTATAATATAAATAAGTGATCTGAGTGAGATGGGGGAGAAGCCTTAATATTATTGAGAAGATGACAATCCAAACTAACTTTCTAGTGCGAATGCCAGCCATGCCAATGGGGCATGTGCTGAATTCTGCAGTGTTTGTTCCCTTACCTGTGGTGTGTTTCTGCATTGCAGCTGCATCAGTACTGGAAAGTTGGGTAGGATTGGGCTGATAAGCAAGTATCTTGGTTTGCCTGTATCCGTCCATATCAGGTACAGCCAATACCTGTTTCAGATACTCTGATCAGAGTTTCACTTCTAGGTTTTTGTCCCCGAAAGTCCATATATTTTTTTTTTCAAAATATGCACTCACACCCACATGTACACCATAAACAGCCTTGTATATGCCTGAAGGGATATAGTGGGACATGGACATCTTGGATATGGTTAGTGGTTTCTTTCTTCACATGCATCAAATATCCTGGATTTTGCTTTTGTGTGGACAATTGTTAATGTGAATAAGGTGTGAACTGAAGATCTCTGATTTTCAGAAATGCTCCCAGCCACTTGCACACACATCCGAGGGTCCATCTGACTGTTTTCTGAAGGGTCCTTTTGATAGGAGGTGCAGAGAGCTGCTACATCGTTTTGTAAGCTGCCTTATGCTTGTAACTCTTTGGATACAAACTAGTTTGTAATGGCTTCTTTCTATTTGATAGGTTTCAGTTTGTAGTACCAAAAAGATGGAACAGCAAACATAGTCCTGTGTGTATTCATTTAGCAGGCACTGGAGACCATGTAAGCATGTAACATTTATTAATGCTTTTTAAAACCTGTAATGTGGGTGCTTTTTAACAAATCCTTCTTAACGCTTATGTCTTTTTAGAATTTTTGGAGACGACGTACTTTAATGGCCCGTCCAATGATCAAAGAGGCCTGTATGGCTTCACTACTGTTGGAAAACCCTTATTATATCCTTCAGTTCAAACAAAAATGTCTGCAGAGTTGAAATCCAGAGGAGAAATATGGTGGTTGGTGAATTTTTTGGTGTGGAACACTGTAATATAGCAAGAGAGTTGAATCAGAGAAGAATTATGTCAGAAAACATGAAGCGTGCATTCAGAGTAACCAATGCTTTGGGGAAATAGAGCTTGTATTGGACAAAAAAAACACGACATGGCCTGTAAAAAATGTCCAAAATAGTGAAGTGTGTGTGCGCGCGTGCTGCAAAGAATCACCATAGCTACATCCCTGGTGCCCTTCATAGTGGCCACAGAAACACAAATAACCCTATGAGAAGGAGGATTTTATGCTTTTTAAAATGTTTTCATTTGCTTGTGCTGTTAGGTTTTAATAGCTGCTAGGGTAGTGTGGAAAGGCAGAATGCAAAGGAATCTCTTAAAGTATCAGTAGTTATGCCTTGTTTAAATTTGCAACTTAAGCTCTAAGGAGTGTAATATAAGCAGAAGGAAATAACCATGCACCCCCCCCTCCTGTCTATAGAGACTATAGCTTGGGAGACTATAGCTATAGGGTCAGGAGACTATAGCTTGTAATTTAAATTTAGAACTGTGTGTCTTTCCATATAATTTTCTTTGACTTGTATCTATACATGGTTGCAGAAAACCCAAGGATCAGTTGTAAGTATTATGGATGCATTGTATTTTGCTTACTACCACTTCCATCTTTTTCAACAAAAACTGTAGAGATGCCGTGAAATGTGCAAAATATGAATAGTCTTATTTTTTTGGCATACTTTATAACTAGCTTTTTGTTACCCGGCGTTGCCCGGGTAACAAAATGATCTTCCAGAGTTTATGAGTTTTGCACCCCTTCTCACCCCCCACAGTGACGGGGGTCGAACCTGGACTCCAACCGCGTCAGGAGCGTCACCGGTCGCCTCGGCGACCCCGGAAACTACGGACTCGACGCCAATTTTGCCCGTTTTCAGCAGTTTTCACTTCAGGCCCCCTGCTTACCCCCACCCCCAGGGGCGCTGGGGGGGCCTGCCCCCCGCAGTGTTTGTCGCCAGGCCACAAGGCACGTGCGTGCCAAGTCTGGCACCAATCGCTCCAGGCGTCGCAGCGGGGCATAGCGGGCATCTTGTTTCGCACCCCTTCCCGTCCCCACACCGAGGGAGGCCGAACCAGGACTCCCACAGCATTGGGAGTGTCGCCGCTCGGCTTGGCAACCCCGGAAACTACAGATTCAACACTGATTACGGCTGTTTTCAACCGATTTATGCAGGGCCCCCTGCGTACCCCCACCCCCGGGGGTGCTGGGGGGGTCCTGACCCCCGCAGTGTTTGTCGCCAGGCCTCAAGGTGTATGTGTGCCAATTTTCATGTTGATCGGTCCAGGTGTGGCAGCAGGGCATGGTGGACCTTGTGTTTCGCACCCCTTCTTGCCCCCCATGCTGAGGGGGGCCCAAACCCGGACTCCAACTGTGTCGGGAGCATCGCCGCTCGTCCCAGCAACCCTGAAAACTACGGACTCGACGCTGATTTTGGCCATTTTTGGCCATCTTCACGTGGGGCCCCCTGCACACCCCCACCTCTGGGGGCGCTGAGGGGGCCTGACCCCCGCAGTGTTTGTCGCCAGGCCTCAAGGCACGCGCGTGCCAGGTTTGGTGCGCGTTGCTCCAGGCGTTCCAGCACGGCATGACGGATGTTTTGTTTCGCACCCCTTCTGGCCCCCCCCATGTCGAGGGGGGCCCGAACCCGGACTCCAGCGGCGTTGGGAGTGTTGCCACTTGTCTCGGCAACCCTAGAAAGTACGAACTCGACACCAATTTCGGCCGTTTTCACATGGGGGCCCCTGTGCACCCCTGCCCCCGGGGGTGCTAGGGGGCCCCGACCCCTGCAGTGTTTGTGGCCAGGCCGCTAGGCTTCCGCCTGCCGAGTTCGGTGCCAATCGGTCCAGGCATTCCAGCAGGGCATGGCGGACGTTTTGTTTCGCACCCCTTCTTGCCCCCCCCATGTCGAGGGGGGTCTGAACCCAGAGTCCAATGGCATCGGGAGCGTCACCGCTCATCTCGGCGACCCTGGAATCTGTGGATTTGACACAGATTTCGGCCTTTTTTGACCGTTTTCACACGGGGACCCCCGCGTACCCCCACCCCCGGCGGTGCTAGGGGGCCCCGACCTCCGCAGTGTTTGTTGCCAGGCCGCAAGGTGTATGTGTGCCAAGTTTTGTGCCGATCACTCCAGGCGTTGCGGAGCCTATGCGAAACACACACACACACACACACACTTTATATATACAGATTTTTGCAACAATTTATTTCAACCTGCAGTCGCAGGTAACACAAAGAAGAACTTTGCATTCTGCCAATCAGAGATAACAAAGTCTGAAGTGACTTAGTTCTTTGCTTGCCTTGGATATGAGAAAGGTTTGGCAAATATTTATTGTTCGTCTTCCCAGAGCCTTGAAGGTTTTAAATTGAAATGGTGTTGGAATAAGATATTCAAAAGTTTGGAAATGGGTCATCTAATTAAACTGAGAATTGTGTCCTAACCAATGGGCTACTAATAGCAGTATCTGAGATAAAAGTACTAGTTCTAACTAATGTTCCCCATAGAGGTGATAGGCATAACTGAGATACTGAACTTCTGCTGTTGCTAGACATCGCTGCTGTGTTGCTACTTGGAAAATAAAACCTATGATTGCAATACAGGAAGCAGTGGAGCAGTAGCTTGTAGTAGCAAGTTTGAAATCCTGACCTTATGTTAATCATGGATTTTACAACTGATCTAGCAATTCATGACCAAAGTTCACAGGTTCTCCTTTGGCATGTATTTCTACCATGTCAGTTCACTTTTGTTACAAAGCAAAATATATGAAAAAAAATTATTGTAAAAAACGTTGCTGGCAGTTTTTGAATTCTTTTTCCTTCTAATCTGAATGGAGATTGTTGTGATTATTTCTAGTAGTTGAAATAGTAATATTTCTCCAGGAACTATTGATGGCTTTTGATACAATGTCTTAGTATAGCTATTCTCAGCTTGTTTTATACGGTATATAGGTTGGCCCTTGTTAACTGTGGGGGATCTGTTCCCAGAAACCCTCTCATGCATACCAAAACCCACAGATAATGGAATCCATGGGTAGGGCCATCACAGGACCTCCAGATACAACCAGAAGAATATAACTAGGGGTATTCTGAGGCCTGGAGAGGCCACACGCAGCTTCTGCTGGTCTCAGAGCCCCTCCCAGTGGTGTTGGGAAGGCATTTCTACTTTCACGAAAACCAGAAGTGCCTTTCTGACATCTCTGGGAGGTACTGTGAAGTCCAGGGGTGCCACACATGGCCTCCCCAGGCCTCAGGAAGCCTTCAAGATGCAACTGGAAGGTGATTCTGGTTGTGTTCGGGAGGTCAGATGAGACCTTCCAGCACGTGTCTGGCACCTGCACGGGGTCATATAAGTGAGTGTCGAACCCGCAGGTAAGAGACCCCACCTGTATATTTTAAACCCACTCAGATCAAATAGGTGAGAGTTAAGACACTGTCTTCATAACAATCTTTTTAGACTGTGCCACGGAGCTTTTTAATTATTTGATTTTTTTTGGTAAATTGCATTGTGAACTTCCTTGTTGAAAAAGGATATAGAAATCATTCTTAATTCAAATTCAAAATTATGTCTATGCCATTTTTCAGCAAGGAAGTTCAGTTGCCTCTGGAGGCTCTTCTGAGAATGGCTGTTTCAGCAGAAAACCTGCAAAATCTTTTTTTTCTCCAAAATTACCTTTCCAAGCCCTGCCGAGGCTATGTGCGAACTCACACAGCCTTGGCGGGACTCATAAAGCCCTTCAGATTTGACCAGAGCTGTGCTCTGATAGGGGTTTGGAGGATGGGGGTGGGAGCGCAAAATACACAGCTTTAGTTACCTCCTGATTTTTTTTATCGACGAGGTTTCCGGGAATAGAACCCTCATAGATAAAAAGGCTCCACCTGTAACTAAAAAGCTCTGTGGCACAGTCTAAAAAAGATGCAGAAAAACAGTAGCAATTGCAATTAGAAATGACAAATTGCAATTAGAAATGAATTATTAGGGTGAATAAATGTGGTTAGATACTGCACATGTTTTTTTTAGAATAAGTTTCTCTTGCTTTCTTTGGGAGGAAAGAAGATCCTGTCTAAAAAATGTCTCTGACTTGTTTGTGATGGGTGGAGCACTAGTGCTGGAATCGGCAGTTCTTTTGCATTGGCTGGAGAGAGAAGGCTATGGCCCCTTAGGAATGACCGGCATATCTATGGGAGGACATGTAAGAGCCCTTTTTATCAAATTGCAATTTTGGTTGAATCTTACTTATGTCCTTCATGATTGTACTTATGCAGTATCAAGAGAAAATCTGAATTAACTTTCTGGAGTGTTTGGGACAAAACATACTATTGAGTGTTTGGGACAAAAAGAAGTAATAATACAGATAGATTATCCCTTATACAGACATCTGAAATCCAAACTATTATGAAATCCAGACATCTTTGTCCAAAATTTAAAAACTTTCTGTTGATAGACGGTCTTGTGCTCATTCCCATGTAAGTTCTATTCTCTGCTCTGTGATGTGAGCCTATATAGACATCGGTGAAAAATGTCAAATAGGCCAGCAGACACCCAAACGGGTAAGTGAAAAGAGCAAGAGGATGCAGTTCTCATTATATTTATGCAGTTATTCCAAAATCCAGAAAAATCCAAAATCCTGACACCTTCCATTCCCAGGCGGTCTGGATACGGGTTACTCAACCTGTATGTGAGCTATCTAATTACGTGACACAGATATGAAGATTTTTTGCATCACAGTGCCTCTTCATAGACAGTATATTGATCAGATCTCCTTAATTAGTATTAAGTTGGGTTAATCTTGTTTGCATTAGCCTGGATGCAAGCAGGGCAAGGTGCAAATGTGACGGTGAAATGCAGTTAAAGATGCAGGTTTTAGATGGCATATATCCTAAGGAGCATGCATAGACAAAAGCTTGCACAAATACACTTTCCCACTGCCTCCTTTACACAGCAGTCCTGTGTGCCTATTAAAAACCTGCTTGGGGGGAGGGAGTTAGGGATTACCATCCTCCAGAACACAGGAGACTGCAGGTTAAGGAGGAATCAGGAAAAGTTACCCTCCATTCTTGCATGAATAGAAGCGCCTTCCATTCAGGGAAGAAACACATGGGATACAAGGCACTTTATATTGGTTTTTGTTTGTAGTGATCCTGTTTCTAACAGGAAAAGGCAGAGTATAAATTATATGTATATAGTTGTGAATTATAATTGAAGGGGGAAAGCGGCTTTAGGTCCGCTTAGGGGGAGAACAATGGGATAGAAATATGGTAAATATAGTAGAGATCGAGAGTTTTGCATGCTAGAATATGCTGTGGCATATACAAAATTTCTCGTCTAAGAAATTCTTTTTTTAATGATGGCTTATATATTATTTTGTGCTCATTTAAAAATCAGTTATTGGTTATTCTAGACGGTGCTATGAACATTGAATGACAATAACGTGTGAAAGTAATATTTGAGTTTATTTCAGTTAATGTATTTTGCAAAAAGATGATGGGTGAGATCCCAACTAGCGCTTCTGTTGTCAGAAGCTCATTCCACAAGCCAAAGCTTCTTTTGTAAATGGAACTAGGGTTCCACTTGCAGAAGGGGCCCTTGCTGAAGGAACTCCTGACAGCAGAAGCACTAGTTGAGATGCTAGGAAGTGGATCTAATTTGTTTAAAGCTGCAGTGGCTGGTATAATAAATTCTGTCTGCAAACTTGTGAGAAGCAGTACCCTTTTAAAGGTTGTGATAAAATATGTCTTCTATTTAATAGATGGCATCGTTAGCAGTGTCAAATTGGCCAAAACCATTGCCACTAGTCCCTTGTCTCTCTTGGTCTACAGCCTCTGGTGTCTTTACTACGGTAATTCATTTCTAGTTACAATATGTGCATTGTTGTGAAGGTGTTTCAAAGCTTTAGTAATAACCAGGTACAGATGTGCCCCGGTATCCACTGATTTGGTATCCACAGTTTCAGTTATCCATGGATAGTGGGGACGCCTATTAAAAAGATAGGGGGACATCAGTGCAATCAGGTAAAAATGAGATTTGTTCCCCTATCTTTAAAAAGACTTCCCCAGTATCTGCAGTTTCAGGTTTCCACAGGGGAATGGAACCCCATTGGATACCAGAGCAGGCTTGTATTCAGTTCTAATGTGATGCATTACAGTGGAGATATATACGTGTTTTGGATATTAGGAAGGAGTTTATTGAACTTTGAACTGCATGGGGGGGAGGGGTTGGCTTTCCATATTTAGTTTACCTCTCAGGATTCTACCTCAAACTTGCAAAAAAATAAATGGCATAATAGGTGACTTTGAGAAATGTATGTTCAAAGGCCTCCACAAGTGTTTAGAACTAATTGCACGGTTCTTTGACTATTTGCAAATATACCCAAGGAACTTTTCACCAGTTCTTTCCCTCGTGATTTTTTTTTTTACACATTTCAATTCTCCCAGAGGGTCCTGGGATGTCTCAGCATCCTTGAAAGTAGCCCTTGCCCTTCTTAAATTCAGCACCATTACAGAAGAGCTCACATGGCATTCCAGATAAGCCTTATGTGGATTGTGTGTCATTTTGGGTGGATTTTTCTTAAATTCTGGCCAAACCTGCTGCTGAGATTGGGATGTACTGGCCAATTGGGCATCATAGCCTGACTGGCCAAGACAGGGGGCAAGTAAATGATTCAGGGTAAAGAGTTCCTGAAGCATCCACTTGGATGACTTTATGACACTGTTAGACCTAGGTTATCAAACATTCATGCATGCAGTGCTGAGTGGCTTGTTTAACCAGTGGGTGGGTAGCAGTGTGAAGAGATAACCAATCATTCCTAACTGGTAGGCCTGTCATACTGCCTTTGCCACAAATATTTTGCTCTTGTTGCCACAAGAATTTTGGTCTAAAACTTTGTTTAAAAAAAACGCGAGGTAGAATCGGGGTTTATCATAAGTCTATGATGATGTCTTAATTAACTTTGGTTGTGCAAGAAGTAACTCCTTTTCATTTCAGGGTGTTCTTAGCAAAGCAGTGAACTGGAGAGAACTTGAAAAACAGTATTATACTCAGAGCGTTTATGAAGAAGAGATAATTCAAATGCTTGAATATTGTGGAGTAAGTATAATTTTTCCTGTAGAATATAAACCCTACTCAGTTAATAACATTATTTCATGATGTGCCACAATGTTCAAGCACTTACACAAAAACTCATTAAATGTGAAGCTTTTGTATGTGGAATAGTCGTTTCTTTGATATTTTTAACAAAATAGCATTGTTGATATAAATATCAGAATACATTGGTCCTTTAAAGTGTTTTGTTATGAGTGTTTAAAGTCAGAATATTAGCTATTCAAGTGGCAGCTGCTTATGCTTGGCCTGCTACTTTATTTTGATACAGTTTCTTGGGAATTCACTACAGGGCTAAAGATAGCTTCATTGTGGAACTAGGACCAACTAAAGCATCTAATCAGAAAATGAAATTCTCTTAGTAAAAATACTTGGTCATCTAGTACTGCTGTCTGAGATTTGAAATGATGGAGAGTTGTTGGTAATTGGAGTAGACGATATTGGCCTAGATGAACCACAATGACCATCATTCATTTACAGAAATATCTCAATAATTGTTCAGTTTATATATGCCCAGGAAGTGTTCTGAATTTAAATATATGAGGTGCCATATTGGATCAAATTAATGGGCCATCACATCAGTCAAATTACAGATCTTGCTACATTCTTTTTTAAACTAGAGCAACCTTTTTAGGGATATCCAGCTATCTGATAATTTATGAGGACATTTAAGATAATGCAAAAGTGCCTTAATTGAACAGGCATGTATTTCTGTTTAGACAGATTCATTCAAGATGGGACAAGACTTTGTTAAAAATTCTCCCAGCAGTGTGGACAGTTTGAGCAACCTGGATCTCAATTCCAGTATGCTGGACCTGGATACCAGAAGCAAAGTTCTGTCTTCAGAAGTTGGCCACTGTCTTAGCACTAGCAAAAGTACTCTAAGTGCCTCAATGGAAGGACTGTTAGTGCAAGAGGCACCAAAAATGCAGTGCATAAACCAGACCTTTTCAACCAGCAGCAGTAGCAATAAGGACTTTACCAGTGATCAGAAGCATCTGATAAGTGGAAAAAGTGACACATTACAAAGAGAATCCCTAAGGTTCATGAAAGGGGTGATGGATGAATGTACCCATGTAGCTAACTTCTCAGGTACACACAGATTTTAATATGAATCTTGAAACTGTTTTCTCTAAATTGTTGCTTTCTGCTTATTTCACACTTCTTGAAGAATATTCATCTTATTTTAAACTGTCTTTTAAAATCTACCTGATTTCTTGTGTCTGCTTGATAAGTAACCACTTCTGCTATTCAGCATGCACCTTCTACTTTGGAGTTCTGTCTTTTCTTTCTTTTTTAATATGTATGTCTGATTCTTTTTAGTAGGACCAGGAATGTAGCTGGTATGGGGGTTACTTTTTTAAAAAATTTTGCAGCATAATGTGATCACTAACAGCCTAATCCTGTGGTTTACTGCAAGACAAAGTTGATAAGTTTTGACTACAAGATGTGGTACATAACTGCACGTTACTGTGAACTGGTACAACAGCAAGTTTGGAGTCAGATTAGATTAGGCATGCAGAATCAGTCAGCTTCAAGTATGCACATATCCATGTCATCAGGAGCAGTGGCCCCTCCTGCTGCAAAACCAGGAGATTGTGTGAAAAATAAGTGCAAAAGCCTATATTTGTTTATTTATTAAAACCAACAACCCATTCGAAGTACTATGTTCAATATTACTATATTACAGCTGCATGCAACATTATGAAATAGTAGAGCATTTCCACATATCTTACACCACTGCTCCTGTCTGAGGGTCACAGAAGAAAACAGCCTCACCCCAACTAAAACCATTGCAAATAATAGAATTATGTGAAATTAAAGCTAAGCAGCCTTTAATGCTGCCAATAAAGGGGGGGGGAGGTAATTCAGTAAGAGCAATAAAGCTTTTATTGGTTCAAGAAGATCTTGTATATAGGATAATTACTGTGTTTCTCTTTGCTCTTTCCCCATATAATTGAATGTAAACCATAGCAATGCTACTTTAGTAATAAAAGAGCCTTCACTGAACAGTTGCCACTTGCTGAAGCAGTAAGCACAGCATTGTTACAAATTTTTCTCTAACAATGTACTCAAAACCAGATAGTGCACTTCAAGGAATGTGATTGTCCTTTGTTCTCAGTTCCAGTTGACCCAACATTGATCATAGTTGTTCAAGCCAAAGAGGATGCCTATATTCCAAGAACCGGGGTGCGTAGCCTTCAAGAAATATGGCCAGGATGTGAAATCAGATACTTAGACGGAGGTCATATTAGTGCCTACCTCTTCAAACAAGGGTTGTTCAGGTAAAATATTCAGAGAGCAATGAAAATGAAATACAGCTTTTATATTATTAACAGTACAACATGTGTTGGCAAGTGCTAAATATAATTTTCAGTTGTAACAATGCTGTAGCTACAGCTACCTTCATAGAGACTAGGATCCTAGTTACTAGTTTTGTGTAATATTTCAGGTGACATATTTAAATTTTCCAGATGTATTTAACAAGTAGAGATCTTCACTCTTGTGGAAATTTTTGGGGGCTCCCCTCCTCTTAAGTATGGGTGGTTCAACCTTCAAAACAGGCTAGCTTTTTGCCAGGCTGCCTCTCCTTCTCTGATTTTCAAAGTGGTCAGGAACTATAGGAAAGAAAATTACCCTTTAGATAATCCATTTTCCCCCCATCAATACTTCATTCATTCCTCTTCCTCCCTACCAAAAAGTAATTTTTATTGAAACTAATCATTATAGCCACTTACTCTGCAATCACACGAAGTTTTTTTGTACTTGATGTGATATATGCCTCGCTCAGCATCAAAGATGTCTATTGTCCTGCAGTTATTCCTGCCTCTCCTGTGAGAATTCATAATGATTAGAGTCCTTCTGAGAGATGTTTGTTAATAAAGCAAGTGTTCAGTCTTTTGTTAAAGCACTAACTATGCTGAAGTTGGGCCAAAATGGTATAAACTTGATTAATGTTTTCTCTCCTCTTTTAGGCAAGCTATATATGATGCATTTGAACGTTTTCTTCAGAAATATGCCATATAATCTGTGCTGTTGAACTATTCAGACATATTCTGTTCTTTATGTGGATCCTCATGTTAACTTTATGTGAAGAACAAGCTGTTGAGATGTTCAGTGGAGTCATTGGTAGATGGCAAACTTAACTTGCTGATACATAAATAAGAATGTAATTGGACGAAGTCAATTTTTATACTTGTGTTAATTGTAATAACAATTTTACACATTTTTAATGCAGAATCTGTGAAACGTGCTATGTTTTTGAAACAGTTGGCTTTATTTGGAAAGTGCACATGTTTGTGGGGAAAAAAACCAATGCAGTATTGACAGAGCTGTTTAAATTTGGGCTTGTGTAATATTTGTTTCTAATTCCTTATTCCTGTTTGTCATTATGAATTCCAAGATACAAGATTAATAGGGCAAGAGCAGACAAGTAGCTCCTACAGGAAAGAAAAGTCAAACTGCATTAGCTGAATATAAGGTTTTACATTAGAAATGTTCTTGAGATTATCTACAGACTCCAATTTGGGGAAGGAGACATTCTTAGATGCAGATCCAGCACTTAAAATAAGCTTCAGTGTCTCCTGCACCTTGAGCTCAAGAAGCATTGGGAGCACCTAGTTTCCTGTGCTGCATTAAAGGAAGACTCTGAACAAGGTTCAGCTCTGATTATTGAAAGGAGTGATACGCATGTTATGCTTTGGGATGAAAAAGGAAAAAGATGAGAATAATTTTGACCTTGGGGAATCATAAAACCATTAATTAGCCAAACTTGCAGGTGAAATGAAAATAAATTAAAATTGAGTCTTCTAGAAAAGTTGTGTGTTAATAAATGTTGACTTTTTCAAACATTTTTCAATTTCATATCATTTTGCAGTTTCAATATTATGCATTACTATATCTTTCCAGTATTTTATACACTTCTACAATTTTAGGAGATTTTCCTACAGTGCAGTCCTGTGCCCATCTAATTGGAAGCAAGTCCAAATGTTTTCAATGTAATGGGCCTTACTCCCAAGGCAATGTGCATAGTATTGCAGCCTTAGCAGAATACTGCTTCATCAGTTGGCTTGGTGCCTTTTAAATCCAATTGTAATGGTTAAGATTTAAGAGTTCTGGTGACTAATCTTAGAAATGGCATGAAATATAAATTACTGTATTGACTTCTGTGAAGTTGAAAGTAGAGAGAAGTCACATAATTGAAGTTGTCTTGCTATAGTGGATGAACAATTTTGTATTTGTGCAAAAATAACAAATACCTTGTTTGTTGAACTTTGCCAAGTATGGATGCCAAAATAAAAGACAAAATCCAGTAACTAAAAATACACATAACAAATACAAAAACGTATCTTGCTTTTTCTGAATTGTATTCCAAATTTAGTTATGATTTACTTCCACAAACATCCAAATCAACCTGTTAATAGTAACGGATAACAAAACAAGTGCGAGTAGTTCATGCCCAAAATGTCAGATTTTTTTTGGGGGGGGGGGGGAGGAGAGCTGTTATAGAATAACTTCCCTGTAATAACTAAGGTGGTAACCTGAAAATCAGCAACTTTAACAAAAATTACTGACTTCCCAGTGGACACTATTTTAGACTAAAGCTCTTCCAATTTCCAAATTTGAAAGTCTAGTACAGTTACTTGCCCCTTGTAAGGTGCAGTTGACTGTACTGTTTGGTGACGTGTAATAAAAATACACTTTCTCAAGAACTGAAAATAAAATTGATGAAGCGTTAGATGTTTCGATTACTGATGATCATTTAAAGGATGATGAAAATGGTACAAATAGTAAAAAATTATTTTTGATGGCGCAATAAACACTATACATCTATTAAAATGTTAGCCTATATAAATTCTGTATGCAAAACCAGGTATAAGCTCTAATTGATACACAGAAGTGTTGGGTACCAGTAGACTTACCTAAACTGCTGTATATGGAGAAAATAGTATTTGTCTGTATTGCATATTTCCAAGTCATGAGCAAATCACTTCAACAAAACATTTTAAAATAGAATAAATGCAAAATTAAATTTTTGAAAGGGCATTTCTCTGATTTTTCTCTCTCTGTCAAATAGTCTTTATTACCAAGAAATTTATTATGTTTGAGTGTCTTTAAAGATGTAGCCTAGCATGTTCTTCATTTGAATACAAAATGTTGTACCAATAGTGTTTTAAAGTTAAATGGAAAACTGTAAATGATGAAGCTAAAAATGATGGTGTCTTCTGCAATTCTGTACAATTCTGATTTTTTTTCCTCAATCACATTTTATATTTTCCAATTAAAATACCTTGTAAAAATATTTGTTCCACTATTTGTATTTTGAAGTGCTTTCCTGAATACACATGACAAATAATTAAGCCGTAGTAGTAGATGGAGATCCAGCGCTTAAACCAAAGTGTAACCAGACTGGATGGCCAAAACATCCCCAAGTAACTATATCATGTCAGTATACTTCAGAACTCCACCATAACCTGACCCAAGAACCTCAAGTGCATTAAAATACTTAGACATAAAATACTGTAGGTAAAAATGTTATCTAATCATTATAATCCAACTTAGCCAATGCAGCAAGTGTTCTAAGTTAAGAATTTTCTAGGAGTGTACTGTGTAACCAGGTTTTCAAACTACCAAAAACATGCCTATAAGCCTTTGTTATGCAGGCCTGGTGTAATGGATGATCTGTTCTCCATTCATAGATCATGTAGAGATATGACAAGATGTGGGTTCTAAGGACATGCTATGTAAATGATGCATGTATTCCCAAGCATCTGAGTCAAAATAAAGTGAGTCTTTTGATGTTTGTGTCATGAATAGAAACTTAAATATGTGCTTAGGTTTTGAACTGGTTATTAGAATTATTATGTTGTATCTGTAGTTAGACAGTAATTTTTTTTCACAACACCAGGAAAGCATATCTATAAATCTTTCCTAATCATCTCACGTGTCATATTAATTAGAAGATGGCAGTGAAATACTGTGGTGTTCTACACAAGCATACCTGTAATTTTTTCCTTAGTGTTTAAGAATGCAATCCAATGATTGTGCGGGCTGGCATAAGTTGTATGCCGACCCAGGAATGTCCCAAACATGCTGTCAAGTGTGTGCTAGGAGTTGGGAAAGCCAGCACACAGACATGCACTGGTTTCTCTGCACTGCTTCCTGACCCAGGTAAGGCCAACCTAGGGAGGTTGGTGAGGGGGGGCAGGGGTAAAGGCAGACTAGGGCAGGAGAGAGCAGGCCCCATGGTCAGACCAGCCCAGGGAGGGGGGTTGGGCCTAGCCTCCAGCAGGTAGGCAGTATCCTTACCCCTAGCCTGGTTGGCCCTAAATGGGCGGCTTGGATCTGCACCATAAGTCCTGTTACTCTGAGCTGAGCCACAGCCATCTCCTAACGGGCTGGATATGGTGCAGGCCAGTTGGTTTGCCTATTCCAGCCATGGTTAGAATTGGACTGCTTGTTTATTAATGGGTAAAAAGCTCATTGGCATGAATGTTTGGTATGCTGATTTCCTGGAATTCTACTTACGTCTGACATAATTTAGAATTGCCTATAAATGGATGGAATAGGGGCTATTTTGTACCATAATTTTTATACCACTTTTATAAAAGTGCAGAATAGTGTACAACATTAAAAAAGTACACTAAAATAAACAATTAAAAGCATTAAAAATAAAGAAAAGCAGGTTAGCATATAGAAACACCATAAAAGTTAAATGGTCCATATTGGAAGTATGATTTGCAAAACTTATGTGGGTTATGATATTCTCCCATACCATACTATTGGAAAGCACAAAGTAAAAGGCTCCAGCGCTGGTGAGCGTTTCCCAACTCAGCAACGTCTCCAGCCCGCTCTGCCCGCAGCGTTTCAGGATCAATAACCGGCTAAGGCTAACATGTCGCTGCTCCCTATTCCTCTGAAGGAACGAAGCTACAGCCGAGTTGGGAGACTTCATCTCCCTTCATTCGAAGTTCCTGCCGTTATATTTTGGACCAGCCCGCCCGGTGAGATTGCTCAAACCCAATTCAATATAAGCGATTCCTCCCTGGCACGCCGACCATCCAGCGCCGAGATGAATAAGGGGAAGCTCGCCTCACCCGCCACTGACTAGGAGCAAGACCAGAGATTCACACGAGAGGGAACGCGGAGCAAAAAAGCACGCGCTGGGCCTCGCTCTTCGATACCGGCCGTTGTGACGTCACAACGCATGGGGGAGTTCGGAGGCCCCGCCCCTTCCCAGCCGCGCTCGTTTCGCTCTTTCGCTTTCTGCCCCCTCCTCCTCTTACTCCCCCCGCCCTCGGTTCTGTCCCCGCCCCTTTCCCACCCCCTGCTCGAGGAGCACGCACGCGACAGCTGTGGCGGAGCCTTGCCGGACTTTACCAGGCCCTGCGAAAACTGTTCCTACCTCCGTCCTCTTCCCCCTCCCCTCCTTCCCACCCCACCCCACCCCGAACGCTCGTCTGCTCACGGCGCGCGACACGCTCTCTCGCTCCCCGGCGCTCCCCTCCCCGCCGCGGGGCGGTGGCGGTTGAACCACCCGCTGTGGTGAATGAGCGACGCCGCCGCCCCCGGAGGCCGCTGTTCGGGCGGGGGGGCCGCTTCCCCGCCAGCCGCAGCCCCTGTGGGGCGGGCAGGGGCCCCCGCGCGTTCCGCTTAGAGGCGCGCTTCCTTTCTGCCGCAGCCCGTCGGGGAACGGAGGAGGCGCGTGAAGGGCAGCGGCCCCTTCTCGGCATGTCCGCGGCCGCCCCGCAGCCACCAACCCGGGGTGCGGAGAAGAGCGGCAGCGGGGCCCGCTTGCCTGAGGAGAACCGCCAGGAGCAGCCCCTACTTGTGGCCGCGCCGGGGCAGGGGAGCGAAGCCGCCCGTGAGAGCGGCGCCGGCGCGGGGCAGCAGCAGCAAGAGGACGACGAGGAAGACGAGGGCGACAAGTGGCCACGGGGGCGGCCATCGTCTCATGTGGTCGAGGCCCCCCGGCCCAAGGAGAACCCCTGGACCCGCTGGAAGCCGCCCCCCGCCTCCGCCGGCAGCAGCCTGTCCTCCTCCAGCGCCTCCGCCGGCAGCGAGTTCACCCCGAAGGATCCGGGTGAGGAGGAGGAGGGAGAGGGAGGCTGAGGTTGTCAAGCCTGGGGCAGTGCTTTGGCGGAGCACTGCGCAGAGCCCCGCGGCTCGCTGCCGTTGCAGTTGCAGCTTGTGCATCTGGACGCGTCTCCGTCCAGTTCTCGAGTTTCCTTAAATCTCCCCCGACCCGGCGGCATCTGCGGCGACCTGGAGTGACGCGGCCCTTGGAGTAAGGCGTGTGCTTGCTTGTCCAGCCAGCCTATGCCAAGTCGTCTTTGCGAGTCCTGCCTGCGCTCTCGCTTCTTGCATACACGGTCAGATTAGGAAAATGAGCGTGGAGAGAGGTGTGGTCTGTCTTGAAGTTGTTTTATGGGTAAGAGCAAGGCGGCTAGCGAGAGCATGATCATCTCAAAAGACGGCGGTGTTTGTCGGCAGATATTTGTCACTAGTATGGGAATTGTGGAGGTGGTTGATACGTAGTAAATCAGCTATTTACTTATTTACTGAGGCCCCCACAACGAAATAGAGGAAGGAACCTTTCAGTCCATTTGCGGCAGTTACAGAATTAAAGAGTTCTTAGTGTCTCTTTCTGTTCCGTGGTTATACACAGTTTTTGTTCAGTTCGTTATCAGAATTTAGTTACTGTTGGGTATTAAACAACATTATTCTTGTAGGTAGACGTAAGTTGCTCATGTTTACGTTTGTCATCTTGCTATTTTAGAAATTTACACATTCTCACGTGTAATGTGTAGGAGTGGTGCTATTTCCAAATAAGTCTTGGCTTTGTAAATTATGCAGTAGTCTAATGCTGCAATCCTATACACACTTACCTGCAAATAAATCTAGTTGAATTCTGTGGGACTTTAATTCTGTGTGTACTTGCATAAAATTGTACTTTTAGACTCTGGTTGGTGTGCGTATTTTGTCAACAATATGCAGGCAGAATTACCCCTAACAAGGTTTATAGAGAGTTTTAGAAAGAAGTAAATTTTATTTAGCCTTTGGCTGATCAAATACAATTTGAAGGCCTACAGTAATTTAAACTGACAGTGATTATAATTATTGTAGCCTGTCACTCGCTTCAGTGGTTTAAAAAATAAACAATTCCTTGGTGGCATTCTTGTCATAAAGTCAAAGTGCATTAGCAACTAAAAACCATATGCAGACTCATCAGCAAATTTGGTGAAAAATCAGATAGCTTTTTGATGGCTGTCTAACAGACATTTGGACTTAGACTTGGATATCAATCAATATAGTAATTGATTGTTTTGCAGTCTTATAAGGAAATCATGTGTTTTTTATTATACTTATTGTATATCAGAATGTGCTGTAGCAAGCATGACCATAACGTGTTTACATTCAGAAACAGTGTTATTTGGAAATTATGAAATTAAACACAGCCCGATTTATAGCCTAGAACTTGGCTAGATTAAGTTGATATACTAAGTGCTCTATAATACAGGATAAATAACCAGTTTTAGTATTTAAAATGTCTGAAATAATAAAGCAATTAAATCATACTGGGGTTAATAAATAGTTGATCTGGGCTGCATATCTATAGCTTTTGTATAGTAATATAAGGCACAGTTTAATAATAGACTTGCTGCAGCCCAATCCTCTGCAAGTTTTGCTTAAGAGTTGCATTACGTTCAGTCACATGATTCAGTGAATTCAGTGGGGCCCACTCTCAGTGAACTATGCAAAGGATTGTATACTTAGTCCTACAAAATGGTTGAACCAACATATTCATTTTTACAAACTGTTTGTAATTTTACTAGTTGCCAGGCAAGAGGCATTGCCTGTGTAGTTTGGCACACGGAGTAAAAGAGTGTCAAAAGGAGATACCGGAGAGAGAATTATGACCATTTCAGTGAGGGAGGCTGAAGAACTGAGGACTCAGTCCTATCCAGTTTCCAGTGCTGATGCAGTCAGAGTGCAACCCCAAAGTAAGAGAACAAATGTTTCCTTACCTTGAGGTGGCACGGAGGCCCCTCTACCACAAGGTGCAGGGCATGCCCCATTTGCAGAGCTGCATCAGTGCTGGAAAATTGGCTAGGATTGGGCCCTGAGTAGAAGTGACAGGGGATAAGGCTGTGGAATGTACTCACAAGTCAAAAATTAACAAATTGTTGGGCATCCAGATGGCATCCAACCAAGTTCTTTACTTACTCATATGAAAATGTTGACCCAGTATGCAGCAGCTCTGAAGTAGGCAAATTTCATGCTAGGCGTAATTAAGAATGGGATTGAAAATAAGACTGCTAATATTGCATTATTTGACAGGTAATAAAACAAATGTTAAATCTATGGACGACAGGTCTGTCAGCAGCTACAAGTCATAATGGCTATGTGCCACTGCCAGTTCTGGCAGCAATATACCAATGAATATGAGTTGCAGGGAAGCAATGATGACATATGCTTTTAGGTCCTGCTTGTGGGCCTCCTAAAGTAATTTAGTAGACACAAAGAAACAGAATCCTGGACTAGATGGGTCTTTGGCCTGATCCATCAGGACTTTTCTTAGGTTATCATAATACTGCTATACAAATCTAGGATGTGACCACATTTGGAATAGTCTTCTGATTGCCATATCTCAAGACAGGTATTGTATAGATGAAAAAGATGCGAAAGAAGGCAATCAAAATGATCAGAGTGGTGGAGCATTTTTTTCCAAGGAAAGGAAACAATGTTTGGGGTTCTTAGCTTGGGGAGGAGCATGATTAATAAAATTATGCATGGGGGAGAGGGAGAGAACTACCTCCTCTCCTATAATGTTATTTTATTATAATATTTGCCTTCTGGTAGGATTGAGCTCTTGCAACATAATAAGCATGTCTCTTCTGAAATAAGTTTTCATTGGATTGCAACATTAACTCATGAGTTAATGTTGCCCTCAATATACCTAATCTTTGGATAATTAACTCCATGAGAGGCATTAGAGGACCTCCAAATGCATGCCCAGAAGTGGGGAGGCGCCACACCAAACCCCAGAGGACTTCTCAGAGGTGTAGGAAAGGTTGCATCCGGGAAGTCAGGTAGCATAAGTTGGCTAGCGTAAGTTGAGCACTTACACTGAATCAAATCCACAAGTGCTGAATATGCAAATAAGGAGGGCCTACTGAGGAGACTTAAATATATTAAATAAACCTGTCCAAAAGTGGCACAACTTTATTGGAATTTTAGGAGCATATATAAGATACATGATCTTGGGGTGCTGGTGGACAGTTCGATGAAAGTGTTGACTCTGTGTGGCAGTGGTGAAGAAGGCCTATTCGATGCTCAGGATCATTTAAAATGGAATTGAGAATAAAAGTGGCCAATATTATGTCGTACAAATCAATGGTAAGGCTGCATCTTGAATATTGTGTACAGTTCTGATTGTCACATCTCAAAAAGGACATAATGGAACTAGAAAACATGCAGGAGACAGATCGAGAGATCAAAATGATTACTGGGTTGAGTATCTCCCTGATGAAAAAAGGCTGCAGAATTTGGGGTCTAGGAAAAAAGCGCCTGAGGAGGAACAAGATACAGACATACAAAATTATGCAAGGGATGGATATAGGGATGTTCCTTTCCTTCTCACAACGCTAGAAACACAGGATGCTAAAATTGAGTGTTGGGAGAGTTAGAACAAAAGAATATACCTTTTTACCTAGCAGGTATTAATCTGTGGAATTCCTTGCCACAGGATATGGTGACGGCATCTAGCCTGGATGCCTTCGAACAAGTTACAAGTTATGATGGGTTGTGCAACCTCCTAGTTTTAGAAGTAGGCTACCCCTCAGAATGCCGGGTGCAAGAGAGTGGCAACAAGATGCAGGCATCTTGTTGTCTTATTATATGTATTCCTTGAGGCATCTGGTTGGCCACTGTGAGATACAGGAAGCAGGGCTAGATGAGCCTTTGACCTGATCCAGCTTGGATTCACTGGTATTCCCTGATGCTTTTTTTTCTTTGAATGTAAGAGCCCTGCTGGATCAGATGAAAGGCCATCTCATAGTGGCCAACTAGATAGGCCAACAGGGAACCTCTCTTAGGGAACTGTAAAATTATTTTGGGAGTATCTCTAGCTCATTAGGGTTTTTATTATTCTGTTTCAAATGTCTTTTGAAAACATATTGTTGAAATATTTTGCAGATGTACATTACTTGAAATCACTCTTGCTAACCATATCTGCTGAGAAATAGTAGAATTTCTAAATGTAGCTGGGATTCAAGTAAAAGGTTGGGATCCTAAGTGTGTTAGTAGGAAATAAGTTCAGTCCCTCAAACCCCATCAATTTTCATAAGTGTGACTGGTTTGTATAATTCACACCTGGGTTTTGAACATTTTTACAGAGATAGCATATTTGATATTATATATTTTATTTCTTTCCTATTCTCCATCAACAAAACATTATTTTATTATGGTATTTACCTCCTCTCTTCAAGACTCGTAAGTTTGAGTCTCTACAATCCTAATTAGTAAGAAATTAGCTCCCCTCATCCTCTGCCTAATTAAAAAAAAGAAATGGAGAAGGAAAAGAGAAAAGAAAACGCATCTACAAGTTAATGTCAGTGTTCTCTGGAGAATTTGTAAATTAAGTTGTTCAAGGAATACACCTGGTTTAAGAGTTATTGATTAAATTTTGAAAAACTGTGTTGCTTATATGACAACTTATCTAATGGTTATAGAATGCTGGTTCACCCAGAAATGATAACTTGAGATTTTTTTTATTTTAAGATGTCATTATAAAAAGAACTAAATTCCCTTAAACATTTCATTCTCAGCTCTGTTTCCTGTTTTGAAAGCCATAAACCTCAGTATGTCTTCTCCTCCTTGAAACTTGCAGAGAAGAACAGTTAGCAACCTTTTCTGGACATCTTGTTAAACTCGTCTAAAGTTAGGTGTGTGGTTTGTTTGTTTTTTGCTTGCAGTCAGTTTCTTAGCTGATGTGCTGCAGTTAAAATTAATATACTGTATGTGCATAAGTTCATTTATAGAATGAACATATTGCTACAAAATGTGGTGATGGTCATTACTTTAGATGTTTTTAAAACAGGATTGAATAAATTATTGGGAGGATACATCTAGTGATGGTTAATAGTGGTGATGGTAATATGCTACCTTTCAAAGGCAGTATGTATCTGAATACTAGTTTTACAGAGTAATGGCAGGAGAGAAGTATATCCTTAACTACTTGTAGACTTCCCAGAGGCAGCTGGTGGGTGGATCAAGTGAACAGGATGCTGGACTAGATAGCCCTATGGCCAGACCCAATAGGGCCTTCTTATGTTCTTATGATATGCTTGATAGGTAGTAAAGTACAGTGGTGAACACTTTTAGAAATTCATCATTAATGGCTATTAATACAGTATTAGCAATTGAAAGGTTCTTCACTCTTGCTGTTTCTACTCTGTCTTTTTAGTTACAGTGCTTAATTGCTTCTGTTCAGCATCCTCTCTACTCCCTTTCTATTTTATTAGAGTATTTCCCTTCTAATAGTGATTGACCTCTTACAACACAATTCTAAGCTTCAGTTCTTAGGAAACTGGAGAACAGAATGCTGTACAGAATCATGTCTGATTGATTAGGGCTACTGTGATGCATATTTAATTAAATTTATATTTTTCAAAAAAATGAGAAGGTGGCCTTAAGAGGTCTGTACTAGACATACTACAGAATTAATCTTATGCAGATAGTTTCAGAAATACAGTGAGTAAATTTTATCCCTTAGTTATACATTGTAAATTCTTTTGGAGAAGTTGTTTCTTCTAACTCAGCATTTCCCAAACTGGGTCACAACCCCATGTGTGGTGGGCCTAACACAATGCTTTTGGAAGTGCTTTATTGGGAAACACTGGAGGTCTCTTCTGGGTTGTGCCAGGCCCACTGTTGGTCTCTGTGGGCCTCCGAATGGCCCTCAGAAGCAACTTCTGGTTTGCAGGTGCAACTTTTGGTTTGATAAAAAGTCACTTCTGCAGGCTGTTCTTATGTCCACAGAGGCCTGGCGCAACCCAGAAGAGTCCTCCAGAACCTCCCAATAAGGCATTCCAGAGCCACCAGGTGTATTGCATCAAGGACCCACCAGAGGAGGGTGAGGTGGGTTGCAGCATTAAAGTGTTTGGGAAGCACTATTCCAGGGCCAGCTCCAGGAGTGGTAAGGCCTAATGTGGGGAACATTGGTCACATTGGCTTAAGGCTGGCTCTGCACTATTCTAACTTACTCTGTTTGAAAAGAAACGTATCATGGAATGATAAGATGACACATCTATAGCAGTGGTCTTCAACCTTTTTTTGTGCCACAACCCCAACATATGAGACTGGGCAGCCCACTTTTGATTCTGCTTCCTTCCCAGGACTGTATCTGCCTACTCCCGCCTCTGTCCACTCTTCACCCCACTAATGCCCTCCCAGCATTGTTCACTGTAACAAAAACTCTTATTAGAGAGAACAGAAAAAAGTTACCACAAAGCCTGGCACTACTGAAAGCTGTTTTAGCACAATTGCTAAAAACCTGGGCAAGGCTGAGACACAATCTCCTGGTACCTGAAGGGGTACACTTGATGCCTCCCCCTTTACCTGGTGGTGCTCTAGTCCAGTGGTCTTCATCATTTTTCACAAGTTGCAACAATTCCACCACTGAGGCTCCGCAACCCCTTTGGGGTCCCAGCCTCAAGGTTGAAGAACACTGATCTATAGCATTTAATTCTTAGGGTGTGCAGTATCACCTATAGTTGTGCCACCTATAGTTATAAAACAATTTTCTTTAGGTACTCATGCTTCTTATTAAATTTTCAAATCATAATTGAAGGCTGCATTCTGCACTTAAAAATAAAAATAGCATTAATGACCCACTTGCAGGTCTCACAGAAGTTCCTAGTTCCTTTCTTGGTTGCCCAGAATGACATTCAACCATAGATGGCTGAATGGAATTGCATTCAGCCCATCTAGTGGCTGAATGCTATATAGCTCTATACAGATGCATTTTGGGGCAACTATGGGAGGAGCTAGGAACCTCTATGAGCTCTAGAAATGTATCATTAGTGCTATTTTTAGCCCCCAGAGGTTTGACTGTGCATCATAAGAATTTGATTTTCATGCTTTTTTCCTGTTTTTTCCATCTCCTCTTGCATTCCACTTCCTCTCTAGATTTAAGCAACTGGGCTGAGTAGTTGGGAAGCTGTGTTTCCACTTTTCCACCTTTACTATGAGGTTGTAATCAATGCTGTGGGAAATCCTCACCCTTCAACTGGTTATAGGCTTGTTGCTAATAAGATATGCAGCAGCTCCCAAAGTGAACATCCCAAATTTCAGGCATACTATGCTAGGTAGTTGCAAAGTGAAGAACTTGCTTCCAGCGCTCTGCTGCTGTACTTTAGTGTGGAAAATGTTTCTGCCTTAGGGTCTCATCAGTATCAGATCGTTTTCAAATCATATTTCCAGTTGACTCTTTATGCACAAAAAATGGTGCTTTGCACCCTGCCTGTTTGCCTCATTTTTCTTGTTTTGGTACCCATAGCATTTACTTGTTTGCTCAAATGCTCTGGTCACATATATCTAATTTATTGTTACTGGATTAATTGATAATTAACCTAGACATTAGATGAACTTTTTTGAGTATATGCTTAATTGTTGGTTGACTTTTAAAAATTAGTATTTTCTGTTCTGTAGTTTTCTCTTCAGAGTTACTGATTCTATTTCTGTCTAACAACTAAATGCTTCCATAGAGTTTTTAAATTGGTCGGTTTGCTACTGTCCATTTGTAATTGAGTGGGATTGAAGTATTAAATGTATTAATGAAACCTGTCAGATATGTAGACTTTACATCTCAAAGAGATATGCTAATAAGAATGCAATATGCCTTCCATGATGCCTTCCATACATCAAATTTAGCATTCTTCTGCATGTAGTAACTGTGTCTAGGTAGAAACTATCCATTGTTTATTTGTCTTGAAAGCTATGCATGAAGGATGCTTTTGCATAGTTTGGGTTCAACTTGCAAAACAACTAGGCGAAAATTTAATTTTATCTATTTTATTTCGATTAACCACCTTTTAAAGATGTCATTAAATGAAAATATTAAGCATTTAGATTTTTTATAATATAATTTCCATGTGGGATTTCAATTTTTTATTTAGAATATTTATCCTTGCCTTTTAATCAAAAGATCGACAAGGCAGTTTACAATCAGAAAAGAGAGTGAAGTAATATTAAAACACAAATGGAATTAGGAGCCCTCGAGGCTGGCATATGTCATCCTTCCCTTCACCTCCTAAATAGTAGACAGTTGGACCAAAACAGAGGCAAGGAAGAGGAAAGTGAACTCCCTATGGATGCTGGTCCTCCCCCTTACCAAGATGAACTGTCAGGGATCCATAGTTCTCTGGGCTTCAGAATCATCTTGTAATAGAGAAAATGGTATGAAGTCATGTTTAGCCATTTAGATTAGCTAAGAAAGTATTTATATTCTAGACCAGTGGTTCCCAAACTGTGAGTTAGAATCCAACAGTGGGCCGTGAGCCAATTTCAGGTAGGTCACAAAGCACCTAGAACAGCCATATTGAAAATATGAGAAGATAGGATGCTGGAAAGGTTTTGTGGTTGTTTTGATTGTGTCATTCTAAATTGTGTCCCAGTGCTAAAAAGTTTGAGAAGCACTGTTCTAGACGATTAGTAAGCCAGTTAAATTAGAAATTAACTGTGCTGCTGGGAATAATTTGCTGTTACTAATACTTGAATATGTTGGAGACTTCAGGAAGAAGCTTACGTATACTCTTTAAGATCTGTGAATAAGTTTAGTTTTGTGTACTTCCTAATTCTGAAGTTAATATTTTTTCTTTCACTTTAGAATTGCAGAGTTCTTCTAAAGTCGTAAAAGTAGTAAAATCGAAGATCAAGAAATCCAGTAAGGTATGTACTTAGAGACTAAATCCGTTTTGTTTTGTTAATTGGTGTTCAATTATCTGATTATTAATTCATGCAATCATTGCATGTTTTCCAAGAATGACATGTATACTGAGCATCTTTCCCTTCAAGTAGTTAATGTGTATAGCCTTGTTCCTTGCTTTATTTTTTAAACATGGAAAAGATTTGACCTATAAAGGTCATACCCTGATTATTTAGCTTGTTAACTGAAAGAAGTTAAGGCATCTTCTACTTCAAATATAGGAATGTGGTAACTGTTAGTGAGCTTATATGAATTCCTTTCCTCGTATCCAAATGTAGCTTTTTAACTACAGTTTTGTTGTGCAATTTTAAAAGAAAGGCAGTACAGAGGGCCATTAGTTCTACGACCCCCCTGCAGATACCAGGGGAGGTGTTCTGAGGCCAGGTAAGGCCCGTAGCCCACTCAAATCCATGGACGCTGAACCAACAGCCCACTGTACTATACTACAGGTAGTGCCTTGGCATCCATTATCAGGGGGAAAATAATCTAAAACTCACTCTGATGACTGGGACTTCTGCTTGATCAAGATGTAACCGTAGATCAAAGGAACAAGACAAGTCAGCTGGTGGAGTGGGTTTAGTAGGTTTACTGCTGCGCAGAGGTCCAATTCCCAATCAAAAGTGAGGGAAAAGGCCCCGAAGGCTTGCTAGTTTCCAGACTTATATACCTTTTACAGACAAAGAAAAGACTTCACATGATTACACGTTTATGTTGGCAAACATAAATTATCTCCTGCCTTCCTGATTCCTTTGATGGGCTTCAGTTTGCTTACAAAGAAAATAGATCAACTGAGGATGCGATTAATACTGTGCTTTATATGGCTTTATCCCATTTGGAAACACAAGGGAATTATGTAAGAATGCTGTTTGCGGACTTTAGTTCTGCTTTTAATACCATCATACCACACAGATTAATAGCCAAACTTAAAGATCTAGATTTTCCAGATTCTATCTGTTTATGGATATGGGATTTTTTAACAAATCGTCCACAAAGAGTTAAACTGAATGATTACATCTCTACTGACAAGATACTCAGCACTGGCACTCCACAAGGTTGTGTCCTTAGTCCACTACTGTTCTCCATTTATTCATCGGATTGCACCAATAACCATCCCAATAATAGGATTATCAAATTTGCGGACGATACTACATTAGTAGGACTTATTTCCGGGGATGATGAGTCTGCGTATCGGGATGAGGTATTACAGCTATCCCGCTGGTGCAAAGAAAATAATCTTCTATTTAATATCCAAAAAACCAAGGAGTTTATAGTGGACTATAGGAAAAAAAGAGCAGACATTCAGCCACTGTATATAGATGGAGTTTGTGTGGAACAGGTGGTTGAATGCAAGTTTCTTGGGACCATCATAACTAATGACCTGACTTGGAGTGCGAACACCGCTGCTTTAATTAGGAAGGCGCAACAACGGTTGTATTTTCTGAGGATTCTTAGAAAGCAACAATTGGCTGAGAGTTTGCTAATCACCTTCTATCGGAGTTCAATTGAGAGCATATTATCCTACTGTCTCTGTGTATGGTACACGAGCTGCACAGTGGCAGAGAAAAAGGCAATTCAAAGGGTGATCAAGACGGCCCAAAACATCATTGGCTGTTTACTCCCCTCTTTGGAAGAACTGTATAAAAATAGATGCAAGAGGAAGATATCTAATATATTGAAAGACTCCTCTCATCCGGGACATCAGCTCTTTGAACTATTACCATCGAGAAGGAGATTTAGGGTATTGAAAGCAAGGACGAGCAGATTCAGAAACAGTTTTTACCCAAGTGCAGTATTGAGTTTAAATGCGGGGTCATAAGTTTTTGTGGAATTTAAATTGCTGGGAGCAATGGGGTATTTATATTTGTATAAGTGATTGTTGTATGGTTGATTGTGCATATTTTAGTTTTGGTGTTGTCCAGTTTTACCTTGGGGAAGAGCACCTCATTTCGTTGCACCCAGTTGTGAGTGTAATGACAAATAAATTTCTTATGTCTTATGTCTAAAAAAAAACGATTGGCTATTAGAAATGGTCAGCCCTCCTTATACAAGAAACAAATGGTATAAGCTGACAGTTTTGCTAACTTGCATTTGTGCTTCTCTTGTTTGATTGATTAAGATATTTTTGGCTGAGCTATATTTCCTGTTGCTGTTTGGCAGCCAACACAACCAGTTGCTTCTTGTAAGCTATATGATAAGAACTGTGGATTTCAGGCACTTCAAGGTTTTTGAATGCTATTATTAACTACTAGGTTAACGTGACATTATATTCAAGCAAAAGTCGCATGCGTGTGCTGCGCTGTGTTGCCAAGTCTGCCTGCTAATACATGTACTTGTAAAAATCAAAAATTCCTTTTTAACCTTTTCTCTTCAAAGATGACATACAGGAGGGAGGGTTGCCAAGGAAGGTTACTGGGAGTGGCTTCTCATGTCAGTGGCTCAGAAAGCCATAATGAAAACAAAGATGCCTGTAAGGAAATTGAGAAAGCAGTAAGCAGCCGTCATCATGTGAATGCATTTTCTTTCTTTTTTTTTATTTTTGGGCTTTAGAAGAGATTTCTCTCTCTTCTCCCTCAGGAAGTTGCCAGTGTCTAATGGTGGTGCTCATTAGCAGCTATTGCTAATTGACCGTGTTATTTTGAAAATATTTTGAAAATTATTAGTTCAAATTAGATTTCTGGTATTAATTTGCAAATCATGCTATTATGAAAACAAGAACATTCAGATAGCATTAAGAGTCATTCAGACAGTCCTGTACTCATTTCAGCATGCTTAGCTTTTGAAAACGTTGTTTGCCTTTTGAGCATCTTGAGAGCTAAAACTTTGAATGTAAGTTTTTGGGGAAAAAATTTCCTTACTAAGAGTTGCGTTGGAAAATATTGGATAGACAAAAAACTACATCTGTTTCATTTCTAAATTTATGTGATTCACATCTTCATATATTGTGGACTTAGTTGCCTTTTAGTTATGACATTGTTTTTACTCAAGAAAGGCATGGCTTTCAGTAAAGAAAAGTGAATTTTACTTTTTCATCTTACATGCCTTTGTTAGTCATAATTTGCACTTTAATACGTCTCTCTATAGCCATACATGCACAAAGCTTTTAAAAATAATTTTTGAGCTTTGTGTATTAGGTTGCTAATGTGTGTCTCATAAAGAAGGTAACTCTGGTTATGCACTTTTTAAAAATGCAAGGATTTGGACGTTTTGGCCAGTATATTGTATTTGCATTGGTTGCCCCACTATTTTGTCAGTCAGGGTTTATGAATAATCTCAAGAACATCAGTGTTTTGGGGGTGTGATATCATTGCTATAAAACTGTTCTCTTATTCTCCTGTCAAATGTGGGCACTCTTGTTTGATCTTTAAAAAGTGAATCTGGATAATACACTCTTGTTACTGTTGCAGGCAAATGACTTCAGTGATGCTGCAAATTGGCCAACACCTAGTGAAATCGCTAACTCAGAAGTATGTACACTTTAAATATTTGCTTATAACAGAGTTACAGTAACCACTTCACTATGGCATGTACCATTTGTCCCTGAGCGAGCCAAGAGATAATGTACTGCACTTGTTTATTCTGTCTGATGCTTTCCAGTGTTGCCAATAGCACTCTTTCCCCAGATGAAAACATCGCCCTGCTCTGTTGCAGTGGCTTCTCCCAGCTTCAGAGAGCTAGGGCAGGTGCTCAAAATGGAGGTGAAAGCTACAGGATACATAGGATGAGTAATATCTAGATAAGGGCCAGTCCCTAACTATTTCCATGGCTACTTTACAATAAAAGCAAACTTCTTTGACAATGCAGTGACCAATTTCTTTCTAGATGGTTGTTGCTATTTGTAGTGTGTAAAAATAAATTCCTATTGTGATCTTCACAAAGTTAAGTATAAGTGACTACATGAGATCGCAGCCAAGAGACTTTTAGAAGACTGTTTGGGGGGCAGTAGGTTCCCAGGTCATTTCCTAGTACATGTTGTCAGCTAGCATATGGTGTACTAGTCTCTTCCTCCAGAACTCTTCAACTAAATAAGGCTGAAGCATGCATCTTAGAAATGGGTATGCTAGTGGAGAGAAGAGGCCACTTTATATTTCCTCGTATCCAGAACAACCCCCTTCCCTTCAGCGCAGTTCAAACTTCCATGGTATGTTAGGAATTATGATCACTTGCCCTCATTCAGCCAACCATGGCCTTCAAGCAGCTTATCAGCACTCCTCGCTTTATGCTGAAAGCCATATAGGCAGTGTTGTTGCTCCTCTCAACATTTTGAGAGGGGGTGGGTATCAGAAAAATTTAGATCAACCAAGGAATTCCCTGTTTCTGTAGCTCTCAGTAATGGCACCTGATCTTTTTCTCTGCAGGTTGTCTATGTAAAAGATTTAAACTGTTGAAAAACGGTAAAATTCTTTCAAATAAGTAAATAAAATAAATAACTTACATAACAACTTGCCATTGGTGCAAGTCTATTCAGCCTGGGGATGGGATGGGAGATAGGCATAAGAAGCAGCATCTAGGTTCTTCTCCAAGTTGCCTTCAAAAGAACAGCTTGCAGAGAAGGCTGCTAGTGGTAGAATGTTGAGGAAAAGAGACCCCCTTTTTCTCTCTTGATCCCTCCCTTCTGTCCATTCTGAATGTGCAAGTTTCTCCATTTGTCATTTTAATACTTTGTCCAGATATTGCATATAGGCAGTACAATAAAAAATTAACACTTATGGGGTCCTTCCTGAAGGAAAGAAAAATAGTTTGTTTAGAAATCTTGTTTAGTGTAATTAACCCATTTTAGAAATTCAGACCAGAAACAAACTGCCAGAAGATTGCAAGGCCTCTCAGTCTCCTCACATGGGAGGGATTGCCCACAATGCTGTCACATTCTTTGCAAGTCTTGAAAGATTACGCAGGTCCAGATATCTAGGTACAACTTTGTAGAGCTCATCGGGCAACTGTAAAAATGAAACTATAGAGTCTTAATCTATATAACCTTCCAGCACAGATGGAACTATGCCAATGCAGGGTGCGCTGCATCCTGCAGTAGGAGAAGAGCAATTACAGAGGCCTCCTCAAAGAAAGAGATCATTTGTTCACTTATGTTGGGGGTGCTTTTGTGCAGGAAGGTTGATTAGGATTGGGCCCAAAATAAGGAATTTCTGCCTAGCTAAGAAACAGTTGAAAGAGATGCAGCAGCATCTTCTTCTGAAATAATCCCTTATATTGTAGCTCTTTTAAAATCAGAATTCTCTCCAGAATGGAATAAACTTATGCAATAAACAATGTCAGTAGTATTTCAGGTAAATTAATTGATCTAAAATCCATTATTCAGGTAATTAGAAACATTGAGTTGTGATTCTGTGGACCTTATAGAGTACTAGCTTGGCATTACCTGGCGTTGCCCGGGTATTTATGTATCCCAAGCTTCTATTAGACAAGAAAAGTAATGAATTCTATCTATAGTGTAAAATTGAAGTAATTTTAAGTACAGGAAATTAAAAGTAGTACAGTATAAAAATTATAAAGTAAAATCTTTTATAAATTTACTATAATATTACGTTAACTCAAAACTTGATTATAAACAACATTTTTAGTTTCACCTCCAGGAGCAAGAAGAAATAAATTCTTGGGTGAACCCATCTTTGAGCAAGCAACATAAAGTTGTCCATGGGAGAAACATGGCGATCTCAAATCCACTCCGCAGTACTTAATAGACTGCCCCTGTGACTTGTTGATCATGATTGAGAATGCAAGTCTCACTGGAAATTGCAATCTCTTAAAGTTAAAAGGGAGATCCATCAGAATGAGTGTTATCCGTGGGATAAAAACTATTTCACCCTTTCCCTTTCTTGTTAAGATAGTCGCTTCAGTTACATTACCCAGCACCTTCTTGACACACAGCCTTGTGCCGTCACACAGTTTTGGCGGGTCGAGGTTCCGTAGTAAAATAATTGGAGATCCCACTTTAAGTAAAAGACGATGTGGTGGCAATGCAGCCAGATCAAGTGAGTTTAGGAAGTCTGATGGGAAATTGATGACCTCATAGGCATCTACTACGGTATCGATAGACTTGTATTCAGTGACTACGCCTGGTAACATGGCAAGTATTTGATTGGAGTCCAAGACCGGGGCATAATGATTTCTAAAAATTTCCAGGTTTTACAGAGTTCTATTCGTTCTATTCAACTACACTTGGACTTAAATGTCATCAGGACTGTCACCAATCAGCTTAGCGACCCCGAAAACTATGGATTCGACACTAATATTGGTCGGTTTTGATTATTTTTACATGTCACCTCCTTCCCACCCCCACCCCTAGGGGTGCTAGCGGTGTCATACCCCGCAGTATTTCATTCCAGAGTGTAAGTCATATGTGTACCAAGTTTGGTGTAAATTGCTCCAGGCATTCCAGCTTAGCGACCCCAAAAACTATGGATTTGACACTAATGTCAGTCATTTTGGACATTTTATTGTTCACCCCTTCTCACCCCCATGCCGATAGGGGCTGAACTTGGACTTAAACGGCATCGGGAGTGTCACCGTTCATCTCAGCTACCCCGAAAACTATGAATTGGACACTAATATTGGCTGTTTTCGATTATTTTTACATGTCACCCCCTTCCCACCCCCACCCCTAGGGGTGTCTTACCCCCGCAGTATTTCTTTCCAGAGTGTAAGGCAAAGTATTGTTTTGAACAAAGACAAGCATTTCCGCTGTGATGCCTCATCTCCCAGAATTGAGTCAAATAGTATGTTGGCTAGAATTGTGTTCGCAAATATCACAGTTCTTAAGAGTCACGCACATATTTAGAAATTCATTGCAAATTGAATTTGAAATTGAAATTCATTGAAATTCATTGCTGTGTGTAACATTGCTGAATTCTGTTGGTAAGTATTACCCTTGCAGGGATTTCTATGTATGCCTTTCTTTGGTCTCATTTTCACATTTTGCACATTCTAAGAAAGTTCAGTACCTAATCTCATAGTAGTTAATCTTAATCATTAATTTTTAAGTGAAAGATATGCAGTGGTTCTTAAGATTTATGATGAAGGAAAGGATTGATAATCCACTGTTTGTGCACTAGCCCTTTTCAGGCATATCTTGAGGATTTGAACCTTACATCTGTAAATTGCTTTGAGTTGGAGACTTTGGTGCAAGAAGCTGCTTCAGATGCAGACCTCTTTGAAAGTGGGAATAGTAGTAGGAAAGAAGAGTAGGAGTTTTTAAATTATCCTAGAATAAAATTTTGGTAGGACTTGATTTGGGGGGGGAAATGAATTCAGCCTCAACATTTTTATTGTGTTGCAGGGTAAAAATATAACTCATCAGAATAAAAAAACTCTGGTCAAGAAGGAGAAGGAAGAGAAGAATGAACGGAAGAACAGCAACAAAAGCAAGGAAAACCTGGAAATAAGTTCAGATATTTCCGGGGAAAATGTTAGTGAAGATGAGGCTTTGATTAACACTCAGAAGAAAAAAGGTTTGTGAAAATTAGTATATTAATACTTTTCATTGTCTTAGACATGGTAGTTACACTGTGATTTGTCTATCAAACAGATAGTTGCTCATATCATAAATGTTTTCATTGATGTAAAATTCAGTACTGTTTCAGTAGCCCTGATTTCCGTGCTGAAACTTTGCCTTACTAGTATTATAAGATTCAGCAAATCTTTACTTTCTTAAAATGTAAAACATGAGGACAGTCTATATATAAAGAAATTTGTGCTGATCTTCAATTAAAAAAATACTAATACTTGTTGTACTTTCATAATCACATCTTTTTTCCATAGCTTATGTACAGTTACACATTTAATGGAGAAAGTATTTAACTACCTCGGAACTGAGAGACTTCTGCAGGCTTTTCTGATAAAAATCGTTTAGTTAGAATATTTCCAGTAGAAATGTTTAGTTCCTGCTTGTGCGGAAAGAATCTTACTCAAAAAGATGCAAAATTATTTCAATCCAAAATACTGTTCATTCATACTTGACGATTTGTATTGGGTGGTGGCATTCCTTCCTCCCCTCATTTACAATACAGGTTCCCAGTTCAGGACTTGACTGGAATCAATACAGCCTGAAAGAAAACATGGAATACCTGTTCCTCCCTGTAATTCAAATTCCATAGCTGTAAAAAGTAACATGTAGAATGTCTTGTGTAGCGGGAGTAGAAGACCAGTCCTTAATGGCCAATAGCTGAAACCAAGCTCAAGTTCACCCGTACTTGTTCAGTTTTTGTGTCATTAATATCGATGTTGCCTTCTTTTGAAAGGAACCAGAAATCTTTTAAGTAATACCAGCAGGTCTGCAATGGTTTCTGTGTGTTCCAATGTTCTTTATGGAATTGGCCTGTCCACCTTCTGTTCTTCTTAATATGCTATTTGACCTGGGTGCCAGTTGTGTCCTAGCATTAGAGTTCTCACAGCTGACTGGTAGAAAAGCAACCTGAGCTCCCTTTCATCATGTCTTCTCGTTAGCTGATTGGAGGAGTGGAACCAACCTGGTTTCTTCTTCCCGTCCTTCCCCATTGGGCAAAGCACCTCTATTGTAAGCAGACTAGCTTCCCCAGACAGGAAGAAGGAACCTTCCAATCCACATCCAACTCATGGCTGGGGGATAATGACGATCCAAACAAAGGCCACTTGCCAGCAGCCTTGTAGGCTGCTGAACCTGCACAGAACTTCTGGGGAGAAAAATAGTGGGAAAGACTGGGCATTCATCACACAGTTACAAAAAAAACTATTGAACTAAAAATGATTCTCATGCTGTCTTTTACTTGGACTTGGAGTATTACAGTAGACACTAGAGACTTGTAATTCATTCTAACATAGATATGCTAATTTAACAAATCTTCAAAAATTGCTCTGCTATTGAGTGCCAAATGAAGCAACCTTTCCTTTCTAATCTATGCATACAATATTTTCCAATGTCTGAGAATGAGATTTAAAGTGGGAAGAGGATGGTAAGCAATCTCTTGCAGGTGGAGAATTTACCTTGATTGGAAAAATGGCGCTTGTTGTATAGATTTAAAAATTGAATACACCACATATGACATAATTGTGGCAACTAGTCTAATATAAATTTAACTCTATATTTTAAAATCAGTGAATATTCTTAACTGCATTATAGTTTTGTATTTTACACTTGAAGGTAACAAACACAAATGGGTGCCACTTCATTTAGAAGATATGAAATCAGATAGCCAAGATAGATCAAGCTCTCGGAACAGTTCAAGATTGCAACCAGAAACTAGCAAGCTTGTGCCCAACAACAATAGACGCAATGACACAAGACTGAGTATGTGACTACATTCTATTGACTCATTTACGTGTTTCTCATCAACTTGTTTTTAATCCTCAGTTGTGTAATTGTAAGAACCTATGTTTCTTGTTTCCAAAAGGCTGGCGAAGGGATAGGGAAAAACGAGATGATCATGATGAAGTCTCCAGCGTGAGAAGTGAAGGTGGCAGTGTTCGAGGATTTTATAGAGGAAGAGGAAGAGGCAGGGGCAGGGGCAGAGGACGTGGAAGAGGCAACCCTAAAAGTATGAAAATAGAAAATAATGAAAATGGTATTGAACAGAAGCATATTAAAGTATAAAGTGGTTCTTCTCTGCGGTATGGGTTGGTTCAGTTGTGATGCAAAAACATGGTTTAGCACCACATGACTGAGACCTCTGCTTGCATACTTCCCTTTCACTTCCAGTTTACAGGGGAACCAGGATATTCTGGTGCATCTAAATTAAACAAACACTGGTTTTATAGAATCATAGAAAATTAAGAGTTTGACGGGACGTTGAGGGTCATCTAGTCCAGACTGGTGCTCAGTGCAGGAAACTTCTGCAATATCCATGGTAGATAGCTGTTTAGCCTCATCTTCAATGAGGGAGAGCCCACTTCTACATAAAGCAGACTGTTCCAGCACTGGACAGCTCTTACATTCAAGAAATTATTGATGTTTACAGTCTACTTGTCTATAGTTTCAAATCTAGCTCTGCCCCCGGAGCCATAGAGGGCAAGTTCATCCTCTTTCTGTATGGCAGACATCTGATACCTGAAGATGGCTATCATACATTCCTTAGTCTTCTCTAAATTCTTTAGCAGTTCCTCATAGCATTTTGTTTCCACAACTCTCACCATTATTATTGTCCTCCTGAACATGTTGCAAGCCTCCTTCAAATGTGGTGACCAGAATTGTACAGGGTATTTCAAGTGATATCTGACTAGTTCAGAATAGCATGGAACTACTGTATTATTTCTTGTGACCTGGACAGGGCTCATACGTGATCTCTGAAGCACCTAAAAGTCCCAGAATTGAAAAGGCCTCTAAAACTCTCCTTTTAAAATCCCATGTCCCTAAAATATATTTTTTAATAATGTACAGCATCTTTAGGCAAGTTGCAGCAATTCAGGTCCAATGTCTTTAAAAATTGGTAAGTTTCAACCTTCCATCCCAGGTGTGAAGGGAAAGTGGAAAAACTAAGCCTGCCCAAATCCCATTTTGGATCACCTGTTTCTGCAAAGTAGTTCTGGGAACAGTATTTGCAGTAGTGACAGGTAACAAGGTACCTGTTGCCAGGTCTTGCCAGGTAACAAGCCTCACAGTGCTACTTAAGGGATAACGGCCCAGGACAGGAAATTCAAAACAGTAGTAGGTTCTGGTTGAGAAGGGGAAGGACAGATTGCTTTAGAGATAAGTCAGCCAATGAGAAGACTCAGCAAACCTAGCCTCCTTACTGATTAGAAAGGGTCACCATGCTATTGAGAAAGGAGAGGGTCAGACCTTCATTTCTAGAGTCCCGTTTGGATGTAGAAGAGCAGTTGCCACTTGCATTGGCGGTAAAGCACGTTTATGCCAGCGCAAAACTTGCTGTGCCGACGTAGGTAGCAGTATTGGTCCAGCACCGCTGCCACGACCAGCATGTATGTTGGTTCCGCGCTGGCTAAGTTTGGTCAGCACAGGGCCATTTCTGGGTGGGAGGGAGGGAGTTCCATGGGCGGGATAGCCTGGAGAGGGGGAGGAGCTGGGAGCTGGCAGTTACGCCAGATCCAAACCCCTATCCCCGGGCCATGTGGCCCTAGTCCAGACTTCTATGGTCTGCTCAAACTTAGGCCTGCTAAACAGGCACAGATCCAAGGAGCCCAATTGGCCCAGCTGGAGCTTTACCCCGGGGCAAGAGAAAATATCCCCTTTGCCCTGCGGTGAGCTGCAGCTGCCTCCTAACTTGCATTTAATTAGGAAGCAGCAGAGACCTATTAGGATTGGCCTTGAGGATTGTACCCTCAAGGTCAGTATATTGGGTAAAACTTAGACCCTGTAATGTAAGAAAAGCCATGCTAGTTCAGGCCAAAGGCCCATCTAGTCCAACTTCCTTTATCTCACAATGGCTCTTAGGTAGTCACAAGACAACAAGATGCCTGCATCTTGTTGCCACTCTCTTGCATTTGGCATTCTGAGGTGACTTACTTCTAAAATCAGGAGGTTGCACATTTTTTCACATTCACATTCCTGCCTGTCCAGGCTTTTTTTTTTTTTTTTTTTAACAGCTCCATCACATTGCTGGTTGGTCATTCCATTATTTTCTGAGTGCTTATGCACACTCAACTTACTATGTTCAAGCTTTTTTCAGGTGTTGATGTCAGTCTGACTGATCAGTAGTTTCCCAGATCCTCCAGATATCTTTTTTTTAAAGATAAGGACAATATTTGCTTTTCTGACACCTCATTTGTTTTCCAGGCATTCCAAAAGATTCTAGTTGGCGCTTTGAGATCA
The DNA here is from genome assembly GCA_029204185.1 of Lerista edwardsae. NCBI lineage: Eukaryota > Metazoa > Chordata > Lepidosauria > Squamata > Scincidae > Lerista > Lerista edwardsae. The sequence continues at coordinate 37,578,226 of JAJKFI010000003.1, read as the reverse complement.
CATTAACAAGCCTGTGCTGTTCCCTGGCATGTAGTTTATCTGGTTCTAATTTAAAGTAACTAGGTGTTCCCTTACCATCTCTTTACTTATTTTGAATTGTGATGTCTTCCCTTTCTCAGTAGTGCAACTGTTATTATCTATTACCATTTCACCATTTTCTCCAAACAGACCTTCTGCTTCCTTGACTTTCCTCTTCTTTTCTACACAGAACCCCCCACCCCATGCCCAAAGGCCAGGATTACAAACCATAATAGATTGAACTGGATTTGAAATCCTAGTGTGCATGCAAACTGCATTTTGCCATGTTTAGATCAAAGGGAGTGAGTATCTGAAATCTGAGTATACAAAAAAGGGAGGGAGGGTGCATAAGGTTCAGTCACATGGAGCAAAATCATGGTTTGGTGTTGTTGGAACCAACTCGTCGTATTTCTTCTGAGTTTTTCTAGTATTGAAGTTTGAGAACATGTACTGATTGTGATTTGTAGTACCATGATTGTGATTTGCCTTACTGATTCAAGCTAAAGTTAATCTTGTTAGTGTTCATTCTCCCAAGAGTAAATAGATTTCCTTGAGGAGCTTGCAAAAAATTGTAATCAGTCTTTCTCTGATAATTATCCCCAGCATTTGGAAACCCTGATTAATAATACTCAACATGGCATTTCTATTTTAGTCATCATGGTAATTGCTATTGCTAGGACTGTTTTCCATGAATTTGCCTACTTCCCTTTTAAAGCTGTCTAAACTCATAGCTCTTGCCTTGAGTCATTGAGTTCCTTTTTATGTGAAAATTCAAGTCTTGAAAATACTTTAAATATTTTTTAATGTGTCAATTCAGCTGGGGAATTCCTCTCTCCACACTTAAATGTTTCATGTTATTTCTTGTTTAATTCTTTTTTCCTAATCCTCTGGGAGTAGTTGCTTGCCTGATCCATTTTAGTAGCTGTTTCATCTTCCATTAATTTAAGATATAGCAAACAAATTGGGCCCAATGTTATAAATGGGACCACGTGATGGACCAGAGTATATGCTTTGTGTGCAGAAGGTCTTGGGTTCAATCTCTGGCATCTTTCAGTTAGCACTGTGAAAGATCCCTCTCTTAAATTCTGGTACATTGCCGTCACTGTAAACCAGCCATTCTCAACCAGTTTTGGCTATGGTCCTTTAGGAGCTCTTCTCACAGCCTCGCATCAAATAAGGATACATTCATTAATGCCCCAGACCAGTGGTATTCAAACTTTTTAGACTGAGACCCACTTTTTAGAATAGCACTCGTGTTGGGACCCACTGGAAGTGATGTCATTAACCTGGTAGTGATGTTGTAGCAGGACGTGACATCCTCTAGCAGGAAGTGCTATCATTGTAACATAATAATATGACACTCCTGAAATGCAAATTGGCATTCTTGGACTGCAGCAATTGTACAACTATGAAACATCCCTGGCAGAAAGCAAGATTGGGACAAAATATTATGTAAAAGCACTGAACTGAAATTTTTTTTTTTTTTAAAACCCTCACTGAAAATTCAAACAGTTAACACTCACAAAAGGAATATAACAAGAGTAAGGTCTGCCGTTGCCAAGATGGCTGCTCCCAGCTTTCCGCAACCCACAGTTGGAATAACATTGTCCCAGACCATTCAGTGGCTTAGAGTTTGTGGTTCCCTTCAAATGTGCCAGGGCTCATGGAAACTAGATGGATTGTTGTTCTGACACTCGGTCAGTCCAGCTGGTCAGTCCAGTCCAGTCTTTTCAGAGAGGGCTGACAAAGGCTCTGGGTGTGTGCAGAACCCACCCACAGAGCCTTTGTTGGCACATTTGGAGCAGACTGTGCCAGGAATCGCTAGAGAGAAGGGCAGGAGAACCTGCTGCCCTCCTCTGGGACCTGAAGTGCCCCCCCCGTACTACGTGGTACTCTACGACCTATGGGAGCAACACAACTGTTGCCATGCAAGGGGAGGGAGCATAGAAGCAGAATTTCTTGGTTTGTTCATGTATAAACTAATCATTGTAATTCAGTGTGTGTTTGGTATGTACAATTTCCAAATGTTACAAATATATTGGGCCGCAAAATTATTTCTTTGTGACTAGGTTTATTCCTTGGCATCCTTAAGAAAATGTTATCCAGATAATTTATGAACATGTTAAATTGCATAGGTTCCCAATATTTATGCTTTTCTGTTGTGAAAATTGTCAGTTTATTCCTGTCCTCTGCTTTCCTGTCTTTTAATCTGTTATCAGTACCTTAAAAAATTCCTGTTGTCCCATTTGGTGCAGGAGTCTTTGAGCGCCTCTGTCAAGCTTTGTAAAGTGTCTGTTCTGACTCCTGTCTGCATACTGACTCCTTCAAAGAATTATAAAATTTTGATGCAAAGCTTTTTTTCATATACTTAGACCCGTATTTCTTAATAAATTTTTCTTTCCTATTCGTTTTGAAGTGAACCATGAATATTCCTATGGCTACCGAGAGCAATATAATGAAAGAACTGATCAACCTTTTCAACCTGATGTTAACACTAGTATGATGTATTACTATGATGATGGAACAGGAGTGCAGATGTATTCTGTGGATGAAACCCTGCTTAAAGAGTACATTAAACGCCAAATGTAAGTTGATTTGTTGGGAGCAGAGATTTTTAGACCACTTTGTCTTTACTTGGGATTGCATTCATTTGAAAACTTTGGCTTGGTTCTGCAAACTATTTGTAAATTTTGTCTGTCATTTCTGTGTATTTAATATTTCCATTTTTAGCATTATTAAATGTACAATAGGACATAATTATGTTTCCTCTCGTTCTCAGGAATATAATCCCCAATATTAGCCACAGGTTTTGTGTGTTTGACAAGATTATTCAAAAGTCTCTGCAAGGACTGAATTACTAATAACATTCCTTAATTGGATTGAAAATGTATTCATTTTATAGTAGAATGCACTTTTGCTTTGGAGAACATTTTAGCATTTAAGATTGAAGTTTTTATCTTCATCTGGTTTTCCCCAGAAACCGGAAATAGCAATTTTGCTTGTAAATTTTGCATTCTAAGACCCAGAGATCGCATGTAGCCTATGCAGATCTCTGAACACCACTCTGGTCATTTTTTTGGGGGGGGGGTCTAGCGGGACCCCTCTCCTGTGGATTTGGAACTGTGGGTGGATTATGAAATTTACAGGTACCGAATCCATGGATAATGAGGGACCATCTGTAGTTATTTTTTAAGGTAGTAAGATTTACATGTGTTAACTGTGAACAGAACTGAGATGATAGCTTATTGGGTTTTTCTGTATCAATAACCTGAACATTTTATTGTCTTCAGTGAGTATTATTTCAGTGTAGAAAACTTGGAAAGAGACTTTTTCTTGCGGAGAAAGATGGACCAGCAAGGATTCTTGCCTATTTCTTTGATTGCCAGCTTCCATCGTGTGCAGGCTCTCACAACAAATGTTAGTCTAATCTTAGAGGTAAGGAAAACTTCAGTTTCTTTTTTGGATAGTACTTTTATTTACATAACTTAAAAAAACAAAAAAAAATCCACCCTTGAATCTGCAGAGGGTATCTGTGTACTGATAGTACTGTGTACAGAAAAGTACTGACTACTTTAGCAAGGTATTTTTTTTTTCTTTGCCTTCTTCAGCGGACCTGTGTTATCCAATCTTTCAGGACCCACCGATACTGGAGTCTGCGAGTCCCCGAACCCACGGGGCTGGCCAACCTGGACCCTCCAGAGACGAAGGGAGCTGTGCTCCCTTTGCTTCTAGAGGCTCTTCTAAACCCTGTAAAGGCAGCACGTAGAGCTTCCTCGACCTTCAGAATGCCTTTTAAAGGCATATAAACGTTAGATTTTTCAGCAAAACTGGAAACCGCTTTTTTCTTTTAAGTATCATTCTGAGGGCCGCAAGGTTGTGGTAGGACACACATGGCCTCTGCTGGGCTCAGAAGAACCTCCAGACCCGACTGGAGCCCAGCTCCAGTTGGGTTCTGGGGGTGGGGCAAAAACAGCGGATTTGGATAATGTGGGCCTGCTGTATTTGGAATTGCAATTTAAAACTACATAAATTGACCCAGTAATAAATTGCTTAATCATCTGTTTTGTATTTCAAAGTCCAATTTAGTCTAACATTGAAGTGGAAATGGAAAACACAGTGCCTCGCTATATGTGGGTGTTCTGTTCCTGAAACACCCACAGACACCAAAATCATGAGTAATGAAACAAGTGGATTTGAGCACCCCCACCCTCCAAACCCAACCAGGGCCCCTGGGCCTCACAGTGCCTTAAAAAGGCATAAAATTGGCGCTTCCGGTTTTGCCATTCTGAGGCTGTGGGCCTGAGAGAGTCCTCCGGACCCACCTGGAGCTCGGCTCTGGTCAGGTCCAGAGGGTTCAAGTAGTGCCTGATCAGGCTCAACACAGATCAGGGGGGCGATGTTAAGGCAAATCTGTGGATAATAGGCACTTACCTGTATTAATCCTAGAGCTAGTTTATGTAGAAATGAGCTTCAGCATATTTTGGATATGCCACTTAAAAGTGGGTGTGCCTTTTCAGTTACTTTCTGGGCAGGGGTGAGAATTTTTTTATTTTATTGATTTGAAAAAACAAGACATGCAGTGCAATCCTGTAATGTATGTTGTTGACTCCTTTTCTCCCATAAGATAGAGGTGAAAATAGGTTGTTTTTCTCAGCAATAATACATTGTAATTGTAATGACCTGGTAATTGTGTGTTGATCTGCAAAAGCTGAATCCAGTAAACTAGTTAGATCAAATTTAATTTTTGAAGTTCTGTTCCCATCGCCTATAGACCTCTGACATCCACAGCTGGTTTGCTCCCCCCCTTTCCCAGTAGCATACATCACCTATCCTGGTCATTTTTTCCACATCTCTGTCCCCTATCTTCAGTCACTTTGGTTCCATTTTTTAGAGTGGAACCTAAGAGGAACTTTACTCTTCCTTGCCAAGAGTAATCAAAGGGTCTGTAGATGGCCACAGACGCTCTAGTTTTTTTCTCTCCCTAACTTTTGTCATACAGACTGTGTTGTTGCCAATTTAAGCATTCCATGGCACTGCATCATCTCAAGCAGTAGGTTGATTCAGACATAATACCAAACCATGATTCAGCACCACACAAATGAATTACTGGATTATGCACTCTCCTTTCCTCTTGAGTGTTCTGGGTTTTTTTCTCCCTTTCCAATTTAGTGACAAGATATAGCTTGCCATTGCATCAAAAGTGGACAAATAATAGTTTGTGCAAACTAGGATTATAAACCTCAGTCTGAAATAGATTTACAGTTCTGATTTGGAGGCAGCAGAAAACTATGGCTTATTGCTAAGTAGGAAATAAGAGGAGGAAGGGGCGTGTGACTCCAGGACTTGTTCATGTAACATCAACTGATTTGGTGTGAACTGAGTGTCAGGGAGAGCTTGTATGCAAAGGCAGCTTATAACCTGTTTATAGATTTGCTCTTGAAAGAAGCTATGCTACAATGAAAGGCACCAAAGGGAAAAAGTTGCACAGAAATTCTGTTTCAATTGCTTGCATTCCTCTTCTTTTCTTGCATAAAAATATTATATAGGAAAGCATGTGAAATTTGCCTATTGAATATAACCATGCGTTGATCATATTTATTGCATTATTCTTGATGTACATATATACATGTTGAAAAGTCCTAACTGATCACAGCTTCCCAGTGTCTGGGTGTACAGCTAATTATGGAAGGGTTTGATTGTTTTATGTTCACTGATTTCTTGCTCTCTCCTGTATAGAATTGCTTTCTGTTAGAATTGGTGACTTCAACAATATTTTAAAGCATTTTAGTGGAACTAGAATGTGGCTTATGCTATTACAAAAACCCAAGTTACGCTGCTATGAAACCATGACATAATTGTATAGAAAATACTTACCAGTGTTGTGGAATATAAATGTTTAAATTAAGAGGTAGAATTGGTGTCCTTGCCTTTTATTCTGGAAAGTCAAGAATAATTTGAACAGTTGCAAAGGAATTGTTAAAAGGAAAGTGGTCAAAAGGAGCACAATTACAAAAGGCAAAAGTTTAAAATGTAAAAATTTTAAAATGTAGTGAATATAGTAGAAGTCATGTTCATATGCACGGATTCAGACTCCTGCAGGGTAAAAAACAAGGAGCTTTTGCTATCATAAGACATTTTTATACAGTCCAGGAGTACGTAACCGCTTAAGAACAAAGCATTCTTGGCTAGTCTTAAGGATTTTGTAGCAACATTTCAAACATTATGCTTATGTGTTTTTGTCATCTAGGCCTTAAAGGACAGCACCGAAGTTGAAATAATAGATCAGAAGATGAGAAAACGGGTAGAACCAGAAAAATGGCCAATTCCAGGGCCTTCTCCCCGTCTTCCACAAACTGACTTTTCTCAACTTATTAACTGCCCAGAATTCATACCTGGCAAGGTTTTTGGTTCATATACTGGTAAGTTGACCTTTCTCCCTTTTTGTCTGTCATGTTAAGCACTTCCATTATTATAACCTGAACACAAATGCAAAATTCCCTTTCTGTTAGCATGTTTACTACTTCAATTTTGTACAACTGGTGGTTATTCAGAGGTATATTGCCACTGAATCTGGAGGTTGCATATAGCTCTTGCTGTTGGTAAACCTATCCTTCATGAATTTGTCCAATCCCCTTATAAAGCCATCCAAGCAAGTGGCTTATTTACACATCTTGTAGCAATAAATTCCACAGATGGTGTGATAATCTGTCCTAAATCTAATGACTGTCAGTTTCATTAAATGACCCTAGTTATAGTATTATGAGACGGGGAGAAAAACTTTGTTCTATCCACTGTCTAATGCATATGTTTATAAGTCTCAGTCTTGTGTCCCCCACTTAATCACCTTTTTTTAGGCTAAAAAGCCCAAATGCTCGGACCTTATCTCATAAGTGGAGGTGTTTCTTTCTGGTAAAATAGGATTTCAGACTAATCCTTACTGAACCCAGTGGACTTACTTCTGAAGTAAAATAACACCATTTTCAAACACCTCTAATAAGTGTTTGATAATAATCTGCTGATTATTTTGGTTTCCCAGTTGCACCTTTACCAGCTTCTTTGATGTGTACAGTTCTAGTCAGCACATAGCATTCCAAATGTGGCTGCACCATAAATTTATATAGATGCAATATTAGATGTCTTGGTCTTAATCCCTTTCCTAATCACTCCTAGTATGGAATTTGCTGTATTCACAACTGCCACTAGATGATGTTTCAGTGGCCCCATTCATTTCATGATGCAGCATGACCCCAAAGACTTATTTCCTTGTTTGTCACTGATGCCTCATACTCCATTGGTATGCCAGTAGCTCTTTGCTGTTTCCCTTAACGCAAAGAGAGCAGTGTTTTCAGAATTGCATTAATCCTTCAGTGGAGAAAACCTCTGATTTTTCGTGTTTGAGAGTCTCTCCCCTTTGCCCCATTACAATCACCCTGGTTTCCAGAGCAAAGTGAAGTTTTTCCCTAGTGGAATATACAGTCAATCCTCATTATCCATTAGTGTTAGGTTCCTGGAAATCCTTGCGGATAGGGAATTTGCAGATAATGAATTATTGATCCTATGGGATTAACAGAGTTAGGTGCAAGAGATACCTTATCTGCCATCAACGTAATCTAGCAGAGACCTTCAGGAAGGTAGCAGAGTGCAGCAGGAAGTGCCAAAAGATCTCTGAATGCTGCAGAGACCTTTGAAAGGCTGCAGTGACCTTCAGAATGGCACCTGCAGTCAGCAGAGACCACTTAAACATGGCAGGTGAATGCTTCTGCTGGCCATTTTAAAGGGGTCAGTGCTAGTCGCAGGTGCCATTCTGAAGGTCACTGCAGTCTTTGGAAGGTCTCTCCATAGTGGATAACATGGACAGAGATGCAGATAACAATGTAAGTAGCAATTTTGCCCCTTGCAGATAAGTGAGATCGCATACAAAGATGACTATTTTGGTTAAACATTGAGGCTTCTTTCAGCGTTGTGATACACATTGTTAGAAAGACATGAAATTATGGGTGAAAACCATGTCTCTTGTTCAACTTATAGTGCCACCTTCTTGCCATGCGTAATGCTGTGTGTAATGTGTCCTGTGTTTAATGCTGCCACCTTGCATAGTGTTGTAGGGCAACAGGTGAGAATGGACAGCATTGGCACTTCCTCCGACTCAAAATGCCAATTGAATTTATAGCCCTAACTAGCTTGTTGTTACCCGGCGTTGCCCGGGTACGAAAATGATCTTCCAGAGTTTATGAGTTTTGCACCCCTTCTCGCCCCCCACACTGACTGGGGCCGAACCCGGACGCCAACTGCATCGGGAGCGTCACCGGCCGCTGAGGTGACCCTGGAAACTATGGACTCGATGGCAATTTTGCCCGTTTTTGGCTGTCTGCACTTCATGCCCCCTGCGCACCCTCCGGGGGCGCTGGGGGGCCCTGACCCCCGCAGTATTTGTCGCCAGGCCACAAGGGACGCATGTGCCAGGTTTGGTGCGCATAGCTCCAGACGTTCCAGCACGGCATGGCGGACATTGTGTTTTGCACCCCTTCTTGCCCCCCATGGTGAGGGGGGCCTGAACCCGGACTCCAACTGTGTCAGGAGTGTCGTCGCGCATCTCGGCAACCCCGGAAAGTACGGAGGCGACGCCGATTTTGGCCGTTTTCGACCATTTTCACGCGGACACCCCCCGCGTCCCCCCCGGGGGCACTAAGGGGGTCTGACTCCCACAGTGTATGTCGCCAGGCTGCAAGGTGTATGCGTGCCAGGTTTCATGTTGATCAGTCCAGGCGTGCCAGCAGGGCATGTCAGATGTAGTGTTTCGCACCCCTTCCTGCCCCCAATGCCGAGGGTGGGCGAACCTGAACTCGCACAGCGTCGGGAGCGTCGCTGCTCGCCTCAGCGACCCCAGAAACTACAGAAACAATGACGATTTTGACAGTTTTTGACCGTCTTCATGTGGGGGCCCCAGGGCCCCCCCACCCCCGGGGGCGGTAGGGGGCTGTGACCCCCAGAGTGTTTGTCGCCAGGCTGCAAGGCACTCGCATGCCGAGTTTGGTGTGCGTCGCTCCAGGCGTTCCAGCAGGGCATGGCGGATATTGTGTCTTGCACCCCTTCTCGCACCCCATGCCGAGGGCGGGCGAACCCGGACTCCAACGGTGTCAGGAGCATCGCCGCTCGCTCTGGCAACCCCGGAAACTATGGATTCAACGTCGATTTTGGCCGTTTTCACCCATTTTAACTTGGGGACCCCCGCAGACCCCCACCCCCGGGGGCGCTAGGGGGGTCTGACCGCCGCAGTGTTTGTCGTCAGGCCACAAGGTGTATGCGTGCCAAGTTTCGTGTTGATCGGTCCAGGCGTTCCAGCAGGGCATGGTGGATGTTTTGTTTCACCCCCCTTCTCACACCCCATGCCAAGGGGGGGCTGAACCCAGACTCCAACGGCATCGGGAGCGTCGCCACCCGTCCCGGCGACCCCGGAAACTATGGATTTGACACCAATTTTGGCCATTTTTGACCATTTTCACGCGGGGACCCCCACATACCCCCACCCCTGGGGGCGCTAGGGGGCCCTGACCCCCGCAGTATTTGTGGCCACGCTGCTAGGCTTCCGCATGCCGAGTTTGGTGCCAATCGGTCCAGGCGTTCCACCAGGGCATGGCGGACGTTGTGTTTCGCACCCCTTCCTGCCCCCCACATGGTGGGGGCTAAACCCAGACCCCAACTGCATCGGGAGCGTTGCAGCTCATCTCGGCGACCCCGGAAACTGGATTTGACTCCAATTTTGGCCGTTTCTGACCGTTTTGACGCGGAGACCCCCCCGTACTCCCACCCCGGGGCTCTAGGGGGGTCTGACCCCCACAGTGTTTGTCGCCAGGCCGCAAGGTGTATGCGTGCCAAGTTTCGTGCCGATCGGTCGAGGCGTTGAGGAGCCTATTCAGAACATACGGACATACATACACACACACCCACGTTCGTTTATATATATATAGATTGGGGCAAAGGTCTGTCCCAGATCTTGTCTCTGCCTTCCAATCAAGAGAAACAGGTAGTTCAGGCTCCAGACCAGTACAGGAACTTCTGTTGATTTAAAAAAGGGATTTCTTCACAAGGAAAGGAATTTTCTTTCCTTCCCAGTGGATTTGGAGCCTGGAAATGTGAGGTAATGAATTCAGCACAACTTTGTGGGACCTAGCAGTTCACTTTTTGTCATCCTTTCTTCCCCATCCCCATTTTTCTCAGACCTCTGTGATTCTCTGCTCCAGTGCCCAACTGCCCTCACAATAGCTTCATGTGCTTCCTAAGTTCTTGTTCCCTCAAACACTAACTGCTTTCTTTGGGCTCTGCTGGTTCTTTCCATTTTCTTAATGTAGTTTGCATTCAGGTCTAGCCCGCCATAATACTGGTTTGCCTCCCTCCCTTCTCCAGCAGAACTGACAGGTTCAAAGAAGCATGGCAGTATTTCTCTCCTTGGTGGAACTGTTGGACCATTTCTTTTTAGCCTCCCTTCATCCCTCCTTGCAGGAACAAATACATATTCTCTGAGGAAGAAAGGTGGGGCATTCGGAACCACATGGATATGCCCATCCCTTGGTAGAGACAGGGCCGGACTTCACAGATGTCTCCTCCTCTTCCTGCGGAAGGGCATCCCATTGGCCCCAGTCCGGCTCTGTCTCTGGCAGAGCAGGTCGCTTTCCTTTGAGCTCTGACGAGCTCAACGTCTCTTCCTCATTTTCTCACCTTGTTTTCTCATTTTCTTACCTGCTCCCCTCCATCCCTCCTTGCAGGAACAAATACATAACACTCTCTTGTAGCAGGATTGTCATCCTTGCACCACCACCCCCAGTATGCCTTTTTAGCAGAGAAAGCATCCTGCTGCATAAAGTTTGGCATGCCCAAAAATCTCCAGAAAGAGGGGCAAGCAGGGCACTTTTATCGATCAATCAATAGTATTTATATACCACTTTTCAGCACAAAGTTCACAAAGTGGTTTATAGGCAGATAATATAAAGTTAAATGGTTCCCTGTCCCAAAAGGGCTCACAATCTAAAAAAAAAAATGCAGAACACTACCAGCAACAGCCACTAGAAAAGACTGTGCAAGGGTGAATAGGGACAATTACTCCTCCCCTCCTAAATATAAGAGGAACACCACTTGAAAAAGTACCTCTTGCCCAGTTAGCAGGGGGTAGTGCTTTTATGCTAGCAGTTGTGCTGCAGAGTGAGCAAGTGGGTCCAGGCAAACAGCTGGACAGTACTTGCCTTAAAATCAAGGCCAGAAGTTCAAGGGAAGAGTAAGTCATCTTGGAACTATTTAGTGAAAGGGGAATATAAATGAAAGAATGGGTGCTGCACCTGTTGTGGAAAAAGAGCCCCTGCCCCCAATTGAAGGAAGTTGCTGCATCCAGACCTGCTTTAAATGGATTAGTCCTGTCATAGTCAGATGTGGTGGTGTACCTGTACAAATGCAGCACCAAAGGAAAGGTGACCTTTCTTTGGAGACTTGGCATCTAGTTGCCCATACATACATACATTCATAGGCTCAAGGGACCTCATTAAGCATTCTGGCCTAGTCTCATAATACAGAAACATAGCTTGACCTTGTGTAAACACAAATAATTTTCAATTTTAGAATCTGCACCAAGTTCTCCAAGGATGGGAAGTCTAAATACCAAGAAAAGCAGTGAAACAAATCTTCAATCAATGTCTAAAGGATTGTCTACAAGCTTGCCAGATCTGGATTCTGAGCCTTGGATAGAAGTGAAAAAGAGGCATCGTCCATCCCCAGCTAAACCAAAGGTATTATGGGATGAATATGTCTCTTTCCAAATGCACTCAGAATTTCTTCTGGCGAATTCTTATTTTTAAAATCCTAGAGAGAATAAGGCATATTCAGTCACGAAATGAAACCACTACTGATTGGCTACCATCCTATTATGAATGCTTTTTTCTGTATCAAAAATAGTTCCTATGAAACCTTAAGACATAGGAGATAATGTGCTATCATCTAGACATACATCAAAACTCAATGCCATCTGAGTCTTAACTGGTGAATTAATTTTCAATAGTGTGGTGGTGTAATTTGTGAAACAGTGCTGGGCATTAGACTTCCTTAAATGCATTAAAATGCTTCATTTCTATGCCAGCTGTTAAAATTCTGTTCTACTACATTTGTTATTTGACTTGAATTGTAAGATGCATAAGAGCGAGTTTAAGAAATGTAAATGATGGTTTGTGAATTTGTGTGTTCTAGTTTGTATGAGTAGGATAAAAGTGCTATTTCTCCTGTTGAAAAACTTCATTTTCTATTTAAAGTCTGTTCTTCCAAGTAGTTTTGATTCCTTAGACTTCTATTCTGCTTTTCTAGGAATCTGTGCTTGTGTGTGAAGAAATGTCAGAGCAGCAGCCGCCGCCGCCACCACCACCTCCAGAGGAGACAGAGCAGGAAGAGCTTGATTTTTTGTTTGATGAAGAGATGGAACAAATTGAAGGCCGCAAAAATACCTTCACAGAGTGGTCAGATAGTGATTCAGACTATGAAATTGATGATCAGGATTTAAATAAGATTTTGATTGTAACACAGACACCACCATATATGAGAAAGCATCCAGGGGGTGATCGTACTGGCAACCATGTGTCGCGTGCAAAAATTACATCAGAACTTGCCAAAGTTATTAATGATGGCTTATATTACTATGAACAGGATTTATGGATGGAGCAGAGTGAAAATGACTGTGTAGCTATGAAGGTAACCGTGTTTGACAGACTGTGATTTAATGAACGTGTGTGTTGATGCAACTGGGCTCCTATTAATGGAGGCATACTTTAATGGATGAAAAATATAGCTCAGACAGCTGGTTCAGATGATTAAACCATGGTTCAGTTCTGAATGTAGCTTTAAACTCTCCAGTTTTCATGAGCTCCTTACCTCCTCCACCTCTTTTTGTCCATTAAGCCATAGCTCCAGAGTTTTTTTTTTAACCTAGAGACTATTTAACTATTTTTAAAGAACTCAACAGTTATCCCAGCACAATACCACTAAACTACATAGCAAATAGTTGGCCTTGGAGTACCAACCAATTCATCTACTATTAATATTTTTGTTGATTTACTGTAGAAATTGCTTCAATTCAATACTCTTTACCAAGCAAAAATGGACTAATAAAGAGTAACAAATCTATACATGATTTTCCAATTTATTTTCAGACAGTAAGGAGAAAGGAGGATTGTTTTATTAGAAAAGAAAACAAACTAAGGAAGAAAAGTGTAGCGACCTTGCATCTAGTATGTGGGAACTATCCATAAAGTGATGTTGTAGCAAAAAAATTCAGACAGAGTTGTGTGTACTTTGGAGATCAAGGTATAACCTCAGGTTACTGCATGAAGTGGCTTTGATACTACTTTACGTATCCCGTTTGACAAGTGTCAGGCTTTGGTTATCCAGATTTGGTGACCATTTAAAAAAAGGGGGAACTCACACAAATTACCTTTTTCTTGGATAATAGGATGGGTGCACTCTCATCAGGTGGGATCTGGACAGCAGTAGTCTTGCTGTTCGAATCTTTCTGCTCTTCTAAACTATTTGAGATGTCAGATATAAACTTGGTAAATCTGGTTTAATTATGTTGTTAAACTATACTGTTTTGTGAGTATGATAGTTTATCAAATCCCATTTGCTATCTGAAATAACTTTTGCTATCTGGAGTAACTTTCATAGTTGCACCAAGAATATTTGAGTCGAATTACAGATGGACTTTTGAACAATATGTATGTTGAAAGGCCTTATTTCTGTGGGTTATTCTTTCAGTGTTATAATTCTATGATAGATTTTACAGTTATATTTTGATCTCCATTTCAGCAAGAAGTTGAAAACTTTAAGAAGTTAAATCTCATCAGTAAAGAAGAGTTTGACAATCTTACCCCTGAGCATATAATACATCCAAATCAGGAAGTTCCTCCAGGTCCTCCAAAGTCTCAACAAGGTATATACTTGTGTTGGAATACTAGTGTTACAACATAGTGATGATAAATTATCAGAGCAACACTTGATGTACCGTTGTGACTTCGCATCTGCGAGGGTTCTATTTTTGGAACCCGACCAGATGCCAAAATCTGAAGATAATGGAATCTACAGGGCAACTCTTAGAGAACTTTTTCTGGTTGTGTCCAGAGGTGTTCTGAGATGCAACAGAGGCCTCTCAGATGGTACAACAACACACACCCTGTTGTGTCCAGAAAGTCAGCTCAATCCAACACCACAGGTTCAGAATCTGCAGTTAGTCAAATCCACAGATAAAGAGGACTGACCTGTATATAGCATATACTGTATATGATATATTAAATTTGGATGGTTTCATGGATAGTCCGGTATTAAAATGGTGCTCCTGATATTTACAAGCTTCCCTTTTCCAGACTTTTTCTGCATTCCAAGGATATATACATGGAAAGGTACATGAGGCTGTGCAAAAGATAAGAGCCCCTTATATAAGAAATCTTATAATTGGATCATAAGACAAGCCCTGCTGGATCAGGCCATCTAGTTCAGCTTCCTGTATCTTGTAGTGGCCCACTGGTTGCCTCAGGGAGCACTCAAGACAATTAGATATCCGTATCCTATTGCCATTCCCTTGCAACTGGCATTCAGAGATAGGTTGCCTCTAAAACACTTGGTTACATCTCAGAAGTCATGGCTAGTTGAATTATATGCCACATTGTGCAACCATTGGCTTCTGTTGTGCATTTTAGTGGTTCTTTTCCGACTTGAGAATTCTGTATTGAAAGCAAGATGTTGTATAAATAGATATACAACAGATAAACAACGATCTCCAGTGGTTGGGTGTTCTAGTACCCTTGCCTCTTCCCATGAGCAATAATACCAGAATATGAGAAACAATTTGCTTAATTTACATAAATTATAGAAGTTGTAGAATTGAGCTTTCCTTGGTACAACAGGGTAGATTGCTGTAAATAAAAGTGATTTAAATTGCCAAAATTGGAACCAATTGAAATAATTGACATTTCTGGTTTTGAAACTCATAACAGTTTTTGATCGGGTGTGTATGCTAATTAACTCTGACAACTTAAAGATGTTGTGTGGAGAAGGTTTTATTAAGAGTGAGTGGAGTTCTAAGAACTCTTAACAAAGGAGATAGTATAATCTCCTTACTACTTACAGGACAAACATCCAGATATTGGGTGTTCTCCAGTCCAAGTGAAATAGCACTAGTTGGGTTCATTTCTAGGACAGAATTTAACTAGCACTTGGCAGAAGGAAAAAGGCCTTTGTGGCCTTGAAAGCACACTTTCTTTCTATGTTTACCTCCAAATGATTGGTGTGTGGGACATGGCCCATCAAACAAGCAGAAGAATTAATAGGCACATTTAACATTTCAGTGTTTATGTAAATGGCAACAGTTGATATAGTGAACAAATACCAAACTTCTCAAATGTCATTGTCAGGCAACAGTTTCATATAAAACTCCTAATAACATACATACTCTTATCCTCTAATCATAATTTCTAATTATATCTCTGGCAGCCCTTCTTATATCATCCATTTATTTTCCAATCTATTCCACCTACATTACAACTATATTCTTTACATCTGTTAATCATAATCTTCTGATCTATCTGTTCAGAATTAACTGACGAGCTGGCGTGTAAATTGTTCGGCATTCAAGAAGTACCTCCAACCACAATGGCTCGATCACTGCCAACAGCTGTCCCTGAATCTCCTAGTGTTCACTCTAGCAGAACACCCAAAACGCCTCGTACACCAAGACTGCAAGATCCTAACAAAACACCAAGATTCTATCCTGTGGTTAAAGAAGCAAGATCCATTGATGTTAAGGTAATGAAAATATTCATATACACATTCTGAATCCTAAATCCTTGCTTTGTTTCTTACCACCAGGTAACATAGCCCCAGAAGCAGTTCTAAAATTCTTTCTACTCATAATTTTCTTCTAGTGTAAGAAACAATAATCTTGGATTTGGTTAAAACTGTTAAGCTAGTAATGAAATTGAAATAGTCACACTGTTAACTTCTTGTAAAGGCTAAGTAGTTGGGTTGTGATGCTCAACTTTATGACCTCATAATGCATATGATACACAGTGTGAAATTTTAGGAAACTTGCCTTTGATTAGGCTGTGATTCTTCAGAAACGTGTCTCCAGTCACATCAGGAAAATATAATGTTATATTTCATTAATTATAGACACGAAGAAAAAGAAAAACACGGCATAGTACAAACCCTCCACTAGAAAGTCATGTTGGCTGGGTAATGGATTCCAGGGATCACAGGCCAAGAACATCTTCTATAAGGTAATTTTGCATGTGCTTATTTAGTCTATTTTTTTTTGTTGGTTTTATAGATTCAATGAGAAAATATTTATGGTTTTTCAAGATATGTTTACAGCTGAAGAGCAGTGATAGGAAGGAAGTAATTAAGACAGTGGAATACTTTAGGTCTTCTACATACACTACACTTTTGTACTTGGAAGCAGATGATAGGACATTAGAAAAACCCTCTTGAATCAGGCCCAAATCCCATTTAGTCTAGCATCCTGTTTCACATAGTAGCCCTTCCATAGTGCCTCTGTGAATCTCACAAGCAGGAGAGGAATGTATATTTATCTCCCACCATTGCTCTTCTGCAACTGGTAACAAGAGACATACGGCTCATGAACCTGGAGATAGCATATGGCTAACATGATTAGTAGCCATTGATAGACCCATCCTCATGAAATTTGTCCAGTCCTCTAGCATTAAAGCTAACAATGAATTCCACAGGATAATTCTGTTGTGTTAAGTATCTCCTTTTTTCTGGCCTAGATCTCCTACCAACCCAGTTCATTGGCTGGTTCAAGTATTTGAGAGAGAGAACTTCTTTCTGTCATTCATAATTTTGCAAAGCTCAATCATGTCTATATCACCCATTTTTATGTGCCAAATCCCTCCCCCCAAAAAAGAACTGCTTCTGGAGCCTTTCCTCTCAAGAGCTGTATGTAGGATTTTGCCATAGGTTCGTACAAGGGAAGGATAATATTTGCTATCTTAGTCTCAAACCTTTTCCTAATGGTGCCTGGTGTAGAATTTGCCACCTTTATAGCTGTTACACACTGGGTAATCGTGTCACTTCTAAAGGACATCAGCAGTTTAATTGTGACTTTCTTCTACAAAACATGTTAGCAGGTGCTATGGCCATGGCCAATGCACATTTGTTTTTTTAAAAATTGTATGCATGGGTATTCTTCAGGACTGATGCTGTATACATGGATAGCATTAATTATAAAAGGTGCCTGCATATAAGTAAATTTTGTGTTAACAACTGACGATACCGGAACATAAAGTTTCGTATCCCTGAAGTATATATTCCAGAATTTCTTGGAACTACATTTTAACCATATTAGAACATATATATACCGCTTTTCAACAGGAGTTTTATATAGTAAAATAAATCAATAAATGGTTCCCTGTCTCCAAAGGGCTCACAGTCTTTAAAAAAAAAAATTCAGAAGAGACACAACCACTGGAAAAGACTCCATGCTGGGAAAAGGAGGGACAGTTGCTCTCCTTCACTAAATATAAGAAGGCACCACTTTGAAAGACATATAAATGGAATGTGAATTCCTAACTGTGAACTATTTCGCCTTTAAGGTTCTTTATTTCTAGAAGATTTTACATTGTTCTTAGCATGAAATCATTGTTCCAAGTCATATAATACGGCTGGCCAAACTTGCGTAATGTAAGAGCCATATACAATACACTTAGGGGTTTGAGAACTGCAAGAGAGGTGTTTGAGAGTTGCAGTACTGAAGAATCATTCTTGGATATATTTAATACTCATCTTGTACATTAAACTTGGGTTTTAATCCAATGGGTACTCAATTTATACCCAGTAAAATACCAGTAAAGTTTGGATCATTTACCTTTTACATTAATTGTGATGCAAAAAGGAACTTAGCCACCCCATTTCTATGAACCGCACATTATATGTCAGAGAGCTGCATGTGACTTGCAAGTTGTGGTTTTACCACACGTCATATGACTTCAGGAATATGTGATTGGTCAGTAGGCACTATCTAAACAGAGCATAATTAAGTTCAAGACCCTGAAGTCTTACTTAGGCATATAATAGGAGATGTCTTAACAAGCCTACATAATAGATATGACACTTTCTATAAAAGGTATGTGAAGAAATACATCACTTCAGAATGTAGATACTAGATTGCACAGTCTAATGTTCTCCCTTGTCAGAAACTCCCCCTCTATAGACAGAGAAAAAGATTCTCATTTAACCTTATGCTTGATAGATGCATACTTCCTCTGTGCATTGGTTGTTTTTGAGATGGATAAGTGTTCAGACACACTGGTCCTTCATCAGCATTTAGTAATATAAAGCACTGTGAAGGAAGTTCCATTTATTGATTCTGAATATCTCATTTGCACCTGAAAACGTCAACGATCACCTATGACATCAGTATTGGAAAATGCAGTTAGTTCAACCTTCTAGTTTGCTAGAATAGAATGTTCAGATGCCAGTTATCACAAAGTCCTAGAGCAGTAGTTCCCAAACTGTGAGTCTGGTCCCACCAGTGGGTTGCAAGCCAATTTCAGGTGGGTCACATCTATTGGGAAGATGGGATGCTGGAAAGGAGGAGGGCTGTATGGTTGTTTTGCTTATGTCAAGCAAATAGGCTTGTAAATAGGCTTTTTTCTTTCTGATTCACTTTGCTATTGGAAAATGGCTGAGAAATAACCCAACATATTGCTGCAGTCTCAGGAAAGCAGCAGGCTTTGGCGTCACAGTGACTGCACTTTCAGCCATGACATCACTTCTGGTGGGTCCCAGACAGATTGTCATTCTAAAAAGTGGGTCCCTGTGCTAAAATGTTTGAGAACTACTGTCTTAGAGAAATCTGAAAGACTTGTTTGTGTTTTTCTGTAGCAGTTCAAATGCTTCTCCATCAGAAGGTGGTCCACTGTCAGGAAGTTATGGGTGTACCCCTCATTCGCTTCCCAAATTTCAGCATCCATCTCATGAACTTCTCAAGGAAAATGGTTTTACACAGCAAGTGTACCATAAGTATCGCCGCAGATGTCTCAATGGTAAAAATATTTTCTGTATTTAACTTGAGCTGGAAATAAGAATAGGACCTAAATAGATATCTTAGGGCCCAATTCTATCCAGCTTTCTAGCACTGCTGCAGCCATGCCAATGAGGTGTGTGCTATCCTGCCTTCTCAAGGTAAAGGAACATTTGGTCTCTTACCTCGGGGTTGCATTGTGGCTGTATCAGTGCTGGAACGTTGGCTAGGATTTGGCCCTATGTCAGAACTGTGTTATTTTGCATGCATTGCTTCACGTATGTGTTTAGACAGCTTTTTGTTTTTCAGCAACTGCACAAATCAGAATAAACATTTTTTTCATTTAAGTAAACTTAAATATAATTTACTTATAAGCTGTCTTGTACTTCTCCTTCAGAAAGGAAACGGTTGGGAATTGGCCAGTCTCAAGAAATGAATACTCTTTTCCGTTTCTGGTCCTTCTTCCTCAGAGACCATTTTAACAAGAAAATGTATGAGGAATTCAGGCAACTTTCTCTAGAAGATGCAAAAGAACATTACAGGTAACGTTATTAGATCTACAAATTGACCTCTTGTATTGATGTAGTAGTATTTGATTGCTTCTAAAACAATGGAAACACCCTAGTGAAGTGGGGTACAAGCAGCCAGACCTGGAAACAGGAATGTTATGACAGAAAACAGCATATTCTGTTCCAGTTTTTACAAGTGTCTGAAACTGTTGCCACACCATCTTCACTTTGAAACAAATGAGGAAAAAAGTGCTTTCTTCCCCTCCCCCACAACACTTTCTTTTGACAAATAGAGCATTGCAGGATAAAGCCAAGTATCCATCCAGTCCAGCATCAAGTTTCCAGCACTAGTTATGCGTATATTTCCAGGAAGCCCATGATCTCGCATGAAGAGCTTCTCTAATGTTGCATATGATTTGCCCCTGCGTTGTCAATACCAGTAACCCCAGCCACCCCGGGTTACTGGTATTCAAAATCATACTGCTTTGAACGTAGAAGTTCCAGTTGGTTCTCATGGCTAATAGATGTTGGTAGACAATTGTCCATAAATTCGTCTGATTGCATTCGAAAGGCATCAGAGCTAATGGCAGTCACACATCCTTGGGCAACTAATTTTGTAAATTTACTATTGTGTGAAGTACTTCATTTTCATCTGTCCCAAGTGTTGCTGCCCAGTCCTATGTCATTGGAGTCTAGTGTTATGAGAGAGTAAGGAAAATTTTGATATCTACTTTTCTCCCCATTTCTATCGTGTATTCCACTCCCCATAACCATGGCCTTTTCTAGAAACTAAAAATTTCTGAGTACTTCAGCCATTCTGAGTGGGGAGTATGCTCCATCTTCATGAGCATTTGGATTGCCCATTTTGGTAGTTTCAACAGTTCTAGGATCCCCTTTTGGAAGTGGAATGACTGAACAGTGTGCATATTACAAAAGTTGATATACTACTAATTTTATATAAAGGCTTTGGATTGGGTAGTTCTCTCTTCAGTCTCTTACCTAATAATTTATGTGGAATTTGCTTTCCTTTTGTTTCATTTTGTTTTTCCGCCCATTCCTTAGGCTGTTAGAAATCATTTTTGTAGCTGTAATGTAAAACCTTAGTTACTTGCTGCTCATCCTGACTCCTATTCCCAATACAGATCCTGAAGCCACCACAGTTTGCTTCAATCTGTTCTGAAAATTGTAAATCAATTCTTTTTTCTGCTTCCTATTTTATAACCCATTGACTCATAAGAAGATTGGTTCTTTATCCTGTGACTGCTGAACTTATTCAACAGACCTTTTCACAGCTTTTATGAATAGCTCTTTAGATGTCCAAGTGAAATTCTAGAAATTTTTATTTCATCTTCTGGCCCACAAAGTAGCTCAGTCTCATGAAAACAATTTACATAATGGATCATAAAAACAAAATACTACAGCAACTTAAAATAAATTGCAATAAAAACAAAAACACCAGAATGAGTGAAATACAGTGGGCCTGTGTGATATATGGGGGTTCAGGTCCTGGAAACCCTATGAATACCAAAATCAGAGGACATTAGAATCTGCAGATTTTGGGGCATCCTTTTATGCTCTCTGCAGGCTTAGAGCCATTAAAGTTCAGACATTCTTCCTGGGCTTCAGAACACCTTTGGACCTGATTGGAGCTGCGCTCCAAATGTTGCATCAGTGGAAAACGCAGACCCCTTGTACAAAGAGAAACAAAGAATGAGGCAACCTAATTGGGGAGCCAATAAACTGAAAAGCCTGGCCAAACAAAATTCTTTATTAGACACTGAAAGCATCGCCCTAAGAGGCCAAGCGGGCCTCCCAGCGTAGGCATTTTCAGGATTTGGGAGTAACAACTGAAAAGGTTATATCCTGTGTCACCTCCAGCTGAAGTGGAAGCCAGGGTTGCACCAAGCAGAGCCTCAAATGAACACATCTGATGGACAGGATAATATGGGAGGAGATGGTCTTTCAGATATTCTGGTCTCATAGCATTTTCAGCTTTAATACAAATCATAATCATCACCTTGATTTGAGCTCGGAAATGAGTTGGTAACCAATGCATGCAATACAAAATGGCCATTAATGCACCCAAGGCCAAGCACAAGCCCCAACATTCTGCCATATTCTGCACCACTTGTAGTTTCTTGAATAATTTTCAGTTTGATTTTTAAAGGGGAGTGCTGACCTATTGAAAACAGGCTGTACACCAAATTTAGATCAACTTGCATACTGAACAGCAGTACAGTGATCTGTCTTGTCTGAACTTCCAAGTTCATTAAAAGCAGTATATAAAAATATTCATAATAAAAAGACTTTGATTTTCTGAACACTTCCCCCCCCCCTCTTCTACAGATATGGTTTGGAGTGTTTGTTTCGGTTTTACAGCTATGGGCTAGAAAAAAAATTCAGGCAAGAGATCTTCAAAGATTTTCAAGAAGAGACAAGGAGAGACTATGAATCAGGTAATGCCAAGATCTTATTAAGACTTCAGGATATTGCTTGGTTTCATACTTTAACTTCTTGACATGTTTTTTTTCTTAGGTCAGCTCTATGGGCTAGAAAAATTTTGGGCTTATCTAAAGTATTCACAGTCTAAAACTCCACCAATTGATCCCAAACTTCAGGAATACCTCTGTAACTTTAAAAGATTGGAAGACTTCAGAGTTGATGTAAGTATTTAAGATTTCTTAAGCAAGGTAGTTAGTGAGTTAAGTGGATCATTTAAACTGTACAAACACAGCATTAATATAAACTAGTTTATTGTCTACTGTGATTGAGGGTTAACTTCTGGATTGTCTTAACTGATATATTTGTTTACAAACGTGGAAAGGCAATTTAGTTACTGTTGGGCAGATACTTTTGTTCGTTCCCTCTGAGGAAAACTCTTCGTATATTGGAGTGTGATACTTAATTGGTACCGTAATCTCTTCAAAGGCACTCTTAATGTTCTTGATCATTATGTGGTATATTCTTAGAATTCACAACCGTTCATTATATACAGCTTTCTTTTGGGTGCCAAAAACACTCTTGGGAACACTTGTTGTGAAATACAAAGGTTTTTGTTCCCAGTGAGTAAGAAGTCTTACTGAACCCAATGTGCTTACTTCTGAGCAAACAAATAACACCATTTTCGAACTCCTCTACTCATTGCTCATTTATGAAATGGATGTTACCAGAAAAATTCTGTTCTTATTAGTTAACCATGATACATTGTGATAACATGTCAATTTTCTCTTCCTTAGCCTCCAATTAGTGAAGAATCTGGGAGAAATAGGCATTCAACTGGTGAGGAAAGTGATCATCGTCGACATCAGTCTAATTCTTCTTCCAAGATCCTTGCTAGTAATTCCACAGCTGCCTCTCAGGCACGGGTCCCAATAAACTTTCCCGCTACAAATACCATACAGGAGTTGAGTAACAGCGTACACCAGAATAATACTGCCACAAAATCAAGAAGTGACATACTTGAGCAGTAGACTTTCATTAAGATTGAACCTTGAGATCAGCTCCCTAACACCAGTATTTTAGCTCAAGGATCTTCAGGGAGAGCTATTTTACAGCTTGATTAAAAACAAATGTATAGGAAAACAGAGGATTGCATTTGCTTTCTCAAGATTCAGTTCCAAAAACTTCCCCTTGATCAATTGTGCTGAATAATAGGTTCATCAGAGAGCTTCTAGGGAAATATCTTTTGATCTTGGTGTTATTGTTCCCTACTGTTTACAAGAACTGCATTCCACTACTATATGCAAAAATATTTTGGGATGCCTTATATTTTCAGCTCATACTTCTTAAAGAAGTTGTGGTGTGCTCATATAACTTACAAATCTTTTTTCATTATAACAAAAGCCAAAAAAGGACTTAAGAGAGGACTTGAGTTGGAAAATGCTTACATTACTATCAACATCTTTTTTTTGTAACAGTAGATGCACACTCCACAATGTATAGGACTGTGCAGATTTCTTGGGTGCTGAATCCTGTTCTGTTTTGCTTTCTAGTTATTTAATTTCATGATAATTTTGGGGTGGAGTATGGCGTTTTGAGTTAGGCATCAATTCTGTTTGGTTTTAAGGGTGTTTTATGCTGGTTCATATTTGTACTTAAAAGTAGATTGCAGAAGTAAAAGGGGTATGATGGTATTGTCAAACTTCGTAAACTTTACATCTATAGTGTAAGCAGATGGACAGAATTGCAGATTGCTCACAAATCGTTCTACTGTTGGAAGAGGTACTTGTGTGTTCTGTATAATTTACCTTCTAGATGTGACTTGCACTGCAGAGAGATTATTTTTGAATATTTAATTGCATTTTAATTTTTGACACTTTTAATTTAAAAGGGAATTAGAAATACTATGACATTCATTTACTGATGACAGAATGAGTTTGAAATTAAGCTTATTTCATGCTCTTCATTCCAAGACCAGCTGAACTTAAATTGGCCAAATTTTACCTTAAATGTACATGATTCATTCAAATAGATGTTACTTAAATTGGGAAGTGGAAGTGAACAGGATACATCACCTGTAATTTCTCATTTGTTTCAATTATTATGATTTAAAATGCTTAGAATAAGGAAGTAGAAAGCCTTCTTCCTTAAAGCTGAAGCGGACAGAATAGGTGCATTTTACTCTGTACAGCAAAACAGTGAGATACTTAGCAGCCTTCAGGTAACTTTCTACAAATAAAGTAGCACTGTTTGATGCCTTATTACTGGGAGATATCCTCAGTGATCCAACATTTGTTTTAATGGATTTCTGTGGTGGATATGGTTGAAGTCCATTAAATGTTTGTCAGTTGCCTTGTGAATCTAAATAGAACAATTATGAATATGTGCATATTTGTATAGACTATATGTGGACTCCCCAGTAATTTCTTAACAAAACCTAGCCTTTTAGAACTGCTCTATTTTGAAAAGAAACTAGGAATTGATGATATGCATTTTATATAGCATCTTTTCAGTGTGCTGAAGTTGTAAATCTCAAACCTGTGTTCAATCTATGCCACCTCCTCCATGAAAATGATGCAATTGTAAATTTGGATTTAAACTGTATATAAAAGAAATATATTTACTTTCATTTCTTCAAATGAAATGTGTGCATATTTAGCTTTTAGTATACATAATTTGTGGTATCTTTGCAGATTTTATAAAAATGCAAAAAAACAACAACCCTGTGTTGCGTGGTTACTAAGCAATTTTTTTTTCTTTATGGGGTCAGTTTAATTTCAGTTAACCGAAACGTTTGGATTTAGTTGCTGTAGTGAAAAAAAAACTGACTAGGATTTATCCTGCAGACAAAATTTATTAAACATGTATTAAATTATATTGTTAAAGTAATGCAACATTCCGTTGCAGAATTGAGATTTTTTTTTCTTTCACAGGTACTGGTTGGGAATGAAGTAAACATTGCTCATAAAGGAGAACTCACGATCAGTTGCTTTTTCATTGATGGGTAGATTGCTGGACAGATGCAAGATATTCAAAGTTGACTGTACAGTAGAGTCTCAGGAACTGCTTGAATATTTTAAAAGGTTGTCTAGGGGCACAGCTAATGCACTCTGTGATCTCCACTGTTGCAGCAGCTGATGCTAATGAACATTTGATGTTCTTTTCAATAGTGAGAGCAAAATAATAGTTCGTGAGCGAAATCTCTTTCCTTTATTCTGTAACCAGCTTGCATAACTTGAGGCCGCCAAGTTAATTTGATAGCCAGCCAGAGAGTTGCTGAGCCTGGTTTGTGCAAAAAAGAGGGTTGACTTGTGTTTTGCATTTGGCTTCCTTTTTTCAAAAATTGTATAGACATCTTAAATCATCATGCTCCAAAGTTCTAAATGCTGCGCCAAGAACACTGTTTCAAAGAAATAGTTCATCAACTTAAATATTCCCATGGTTTTCTCATGTCTCAAGATCAGTGATTGTTCAGTCTTTTTCATCTCACAGTATACTGACAAGGCACTAAAATCGTCAAGGCACACCAGTAATTTTTTGACAATTGACAAAGCACAAAGCACTGCTGTCAGGGACATCGCATCCACCAATGGCCCAAATTACCCTCCCCAAACTCCTGCAGTATACCTGCAGACCATTTGCAGCACACCAATGTGCCATGATACAGCAATTGAAAATCACTGCTTTAGATTGTGAGCTTCCATGACGGGAGCCACCTTTTCAGTTATTCTTGTGTAAGTGCTTTGTGGACTGACTTTGTTGAAAAATGATGTGTAGACAGACGTGTTGTGTGTACACGTCAATTTTAAAAATGTCTCATATTCTGAGACATTTCGGAGACATATTCCTCGGTATGTACTGGTGTGATATCTGGAGGAAGGAAGGAATAAGCTGTATTTAAGGTGCATGCCTTGAGGAAACTTTCAGGTTCTATATCTACTAAAGAGATCATGAAAAGCTTTGCTTGTTGGCTAACAAAAGATCAGTCATTGCCTCAGTACTGTATGAGAGTACGATGATGGGGACGACAATATTTCTACGCAAACTACCCTGAAGCTTACATGGTGGTTGCTAAAGACCCAGTATTTTCCCCATGTGGTGCCTGGGTTGGTGGGATAGATGAAAGCATGTTTTCCTTGCCATTAAAACTTCATTTCCAGAACTGGCATTTTCCCAGCATTCCAATTATGATGTTTTGTTCTTCCTTGTGGCCTCTGTGCAGTCAGGTTTACTGGAGGCAGAGTTAAGGACTGAAGCCTCCAGAGCTGCTTTGAGTGTTGGCCCCTGTTCTCAAGTGGAAAACTTGTGCACATTGTGTGCTTTGAGGGCCAGAAGAATTTCAAACGCCTCAGTTTAATTTTAACCACCAGTGAAACAGCAACATGAAGAATGCGTTTCTTCCGCCCCTCAGGAAATTTTAAGATACTTTAATCTCAATTTTAATCTTTAATGACTAATAATAATTGTATACAGATATTTGCCTCAAAACGTTTGACAACAGCAGACTGCATATATCAGACTGGGAGGAGGTGCGATTCGGAGGAAAGAGCTGCTTGAAGACTTCCGGAAGCTAAGTGGGTACAGCCTGGGACATGGGTGGAGCAGAGACGAGAGAAATCACTGATCAACTGTCGTGACTCTTGGTGGCGGAGAGGAGTTGCTGTAGAGTGCCACGTCATGATCTGTGTGGCTTGCTTGGAGTGTTCCTACCTTTAAAAAGAAGCTGGCCACACCATTGAAGGAAAACAGCTAGAGTCTGAAGGGTTCTATAGAACACTCAATTTTAGTGGCTGTTCCCTATCCACTTTATTCATCTCATTACATGCAGAATTTTGTATGTCTCAATCAAGTCCCCCTTCACGTGCCTTTTTTTCCTAGACTGAAGAGTCCCAAACACTGTGCCCTACCCCAGTAATCATTTTGGTCACTCTTCTGCACCTTCTCTAGTTCCCCTGTATCTTTTTTGAGGTGTGGTAACCAGAACTGTACACAATACTCCAGATGTGGCCTTACCATTGATTTGTACAGTGGCATAATACTATCGGCTATTTTATTCTCTACCACTTTTAGGTGAACACTTTCATCGAGTTGTCTACTAGCACTCCAGGAGCTCTCTCCTGATCCGTTGCAGAAAGCTCAGAACCCCATTAGTCTATATATGTTCTGTGGGTTGTTTTTTTTTGCCCCAGTGTGCATCACATTACACTTGTCTACATTGATATGCATCTGACAGAAGTTGGCAGATGCATTCAGTTTAGTGCGATTTGGCTATTTTAGACGAAGATTATCCAAACAGGGAATGTAGCTCAAGTGAGCAGAAATGTGCACTGAGGTATGTAATGTTACTAGGGCTACAATCCTATCCACTCCTAGGAGTAAGCCCTGTTGAGACTTCTGAGAAGACACACATGATCAGGCTGCAAGAAATCTTGCAAGAAAAAATGAAAGCCATTGCAGGATCATCGTAACATATTATCTCAGTTATTGATATCTACAGCCTCACTGTCCTGCTCTCTAGCCTCCCTTCTTAAGCTGCCAATTGTCAATATGAGTGTTTTGATTACTTTCCCACTAAGCCAGTGGTGTCCAAAGTGTGTGTCACAAAGCCTTAGGACCATGGGATGTCTCCAATAGTTCAGCCTACCTGGGCACTGTTACCTTGAATCTCATGAAATCTTGCAAGATTTGGTTGCTGCCATCCTGGATCTCGTGAGATTTCATGAGATCCAAGATGGCAGCATCTGGCTGAGCTGGAAAGAAGAGACTGTAGGGGTGTTGTGACCCAAGGAAATTTGGGAACCACTGCCCTTTAGCAATTACAATGGTTCCTTTTGAGAAAAACTGTTTTCAAAATGCTGGCCAATTTCTGAGTATATAAACCCAAGGAAATTGAGAGTTGCCTGTTGGACCATGTTCCACCCTTGTGGGTTTATATAAACTTTCTATCATACTGTCCATCTTTACCAAGACATGATGTCATTTTATTTTGGATTAGAAGCTCTGGAGTGCCAGATGTATAGTTCAAGCCACTTGATGCTGCTTCTTGCTTCTGGAGATCACCTGCCCTGGGCAAGAGACTCCATCCTCTCCCCAGCCCAGGAGGCTTGCATCTGTGGTGACTATTAGGCAGGGCAGCAACTCCAGATTAACTCCCTGGGAAAGTCTGCCCAGTATCAGCCGCCACTCCGGACACTGTTTCATGACCTCTGTGACAGTCACTGGCATGTGAACATTCTATTCTATTCTTTGCCCTCTATTCTGAAGGGGGCAAAGATGGAATCAAGATCAGGCTACCATGACTTGAAACTCAGCCCCTGTAGGAGGCCAGGTATATCAATCAAGTCAATACTGCAAACTCCCTGGCGAAGCAGCTGTTCTATGGTTCTCTGTCCACCGATGGGGAGACTTAGAAGGAATTTGTGTTGATCCACAGTCCCAGATGTTCCAATTCCTGCTGTTGAGCCAAAAAGCTCTTCCCCTCGTTGCAACCACCCCATATGCTTTCAGACACTGCAACGTTGTGTTGACATCTCTGAGCCTGGTCCCTTAAAATATTGTTCAAATAGGGAAAAAGCAAGGTTCCTTGCAAACACAGATGTGCCTCCAAAATCTTTATGAAGACTTGCAGTGTGACCATTAGCCGGAAAGGTAATGCTCCAATGGCATGGTAGGATCAGAACATGGAGTTATGCCTCAGAAAAGTGGAGATCAGAATAATCTGCTCCAGTGCAGCTGTTGTTGAACTTCCCTCCATCCTGAATGTTAAATTCAACTCTCATGTCCCCATTCTTTTTTGGGAACAAGAGAAAATACCGAGTAGACCCCTTTTCTGGCTTGGTGGTACTGGCTCAATGACATGGATCTGGATGAGATATTGTATGGCTAACATCTTCTGCGTGTGCTTTAGAGTCCTTTGACCTTGGTACTTGCCAAAATAGCTTCTGGGGAATTCAATTGACATTCAGAGCCGTAATCCTGAAACTGTTTGTTGGACCAAGGCCTGTTGTTGTAGGTATCTATTGTTCCGCAAAAGCCAGAAGATGACCTCAAATAGGCATGGAGTTGCCTCCAGGCCTGGCGGCCTGTGTTTCTTTGTTGTTTGCTTCTGGACCTGTTAGATCTTACAGATCTATTCTTAGGGGAGACCCTTTATTTGTTCCATGTGTTTTTGCTGCATCAGGATTGATCTGTGTCTGGACTCTGATGATAAAGGACAAAAGAACTGAGTCTTATTCTTGCTAGGTTCCTTCTTGCCAGAGGGCAATACCTTGCATTTGTTCTTATTCTCGATTAGTGGTTGCTCCAGAGCTTGCCCAAATAGCTTTGAGCCCTTGAAAGGGACCCCAACTAAGCTGCAAAGAGGCTGAGCCCACATCTTATTGGTGCCACCAAATGTTGCATCTGGCTACGATGTTTGACGCCATTACTCTACCTGAGAATTGCATCATGTCAATTGAAGAGGCTGTGGTTAAGGCTGCTGCTAGATCATCTTAAGAATTTTTGTTGTTTGGATAAGCCTACTTTTGGAGGTAGTTTGTTTTTCAGACTACAGTATGGTGGCCCTCACCGTAATAGAATTAGTGGCAGCAGTTCTGGGTATGTGTGAAGAAACCTCGAAGTTCCTTTCAAGGAAGGTCTCCATGCACTTGTTGCAAGTATGTTTGGGACTTTCCGCCCCACTAAAATGTAAAACAACAGCTGAAGAGACAGCTATTACTGGGATGTCTACAGATTGCAGTTGTAGGCATTGGATGGTCTTTTGGGGCATGGAGTAGAGTTAATTTACAAATCTAGAGCTGTGTTGGCGTTGACCTGGCAGCACCTATTCCTCATCCAGCACATTCTGAAAAGCCTCAGAGAACTGGACTACCTCAGATTTGTGTGGGCCCTGTGGAAGCAGCTGTTTGGTTTAGCACAGCCAGCACTAGAGGGCTGGGGAGCAGCTGAAGATGGGGCCAGATTAAGAGCCTATGTGGCCTTTCCCAGCTATTCTGAGAAATTGATCCACTGGAAAGGGTCTGTTTATTTTGATATGCAACCTCCTCCCCTTCCTTTCTGAGTCTGAGGAGATAGAACTAAGGTCCAGGGGTTCAGTCTTTCTCTTGGCTTTGTATATGTATGATCTGATTTGGGTGTCTTCATCTTTGCTTTTCCCATGTTTCTCTCATGTGGGGGAGAAGAGGAAGCTAGAGGATTCAGGAAAGTGTATCAGGGGTATGAGCCCATTTGCATTTACTATATGCCCAGCAGCTGCGCTATGAGGACCCCAGCAAGAATGATCTCCTGTGTATGGGTTTAAGGCTCAGTCTACAGCCTCCTGCATCATCTTATTAATTTGGTTTTGGGAGGTTGAACCCTGCCACTCCTCTCCCTACTTTGTCAGCCCACTGAGCCCAGTACTTTGAGAGGAGCCCTCCATGGTAAAAATGAAAAGACGCACCTTTCTTGAGTCAGCTTGGTTATTTGGCCTTCAGCTGGCTGGAATGCATTATCGCACCACAAATAGCAAGTGCAACTATGATGCTGCTCCAGACTAGCTGGAGGAGAGGTTGGCAAGGTGGTGTTGTGGCCTAGAGGGAAGCACTCATCTGCTGCCCTCCTGCCTGCTCTACTCCCTTGCTGTTTCTTTGGCTGGATTGAAACAGCCCCCTTGCACTACTCTGCTGGAGAAGCCTGCATGTTCCTCCCTTCTTAAAGGGACCTAGACCCAGTCAGAAAAAAGGGAAGTTAGACTAGGATAGAGAGCAGGAATAACGGAAATTGATGTGGAAAAGAAAAACAATACATTCTGAGCTCTACGGGCTTGGCCAACAAGTCACAACCTAGCAATGTGAAAGGTAGAGCCAGACTGGGGTTTGGGATACCCTCCCACAAGGATGAGATCTGTGGGGGCATTTCCATATACTAACAAATACCCACCGTCTTCTTACAGTGAACACAGATTAAATTACAATTCAGTTTTTCTATCAAAAGTTTTTGGAAGCAGACTTTTGCTCATCAAACAGCTGGCATTCTTGCACATGCAGACCAAGCTAATAAGTATTATGACTTTCATAAGGGTGCAGCATAAGGGTGTTTGCAAACTAAAACAGAACAAGCCCAATAAGACTGCTAAACTAGGGAGTTCCTCAATTTTTTATTAGCACAGCCACCTCCTATTGAGAGGAGTTGCCAAAGGGGCCAATAAGCTCTATTCAAGGAAATATGAAATAATTTCCTATTACAGAAGCAGTGAAACAGTAACAAAACACATTTTACATATGTACAGAACGCTTTTTTTAAAAAAAAGTCAAAACAAGTTGTCCCTTTTTTAATGCATAATTTCAATTTTTGGAGTGGAAGAGTGGTCCACAAGTGAAGGTTAGACATTTCTAATTACTATGAAGAATATGTTCATATCAAGAGGGGAAATACACATATTGAAATGTCTTCTACAAACTTCATACGAATCACCTCCACCTATGAGTTTAACCTGCATATGTGCCAGAACTATTTGGTCATTTTAGACAAGGTAGTATCCCACTACATTTTATTGAGGCAAGCGACTCTGCTCTCTTATTGCATGGCCTTCCTTGCTAGTGCATGATTGCATACAAAGACAATGCTGTTTGATATTCTATTTTTGGATTTATACAGAGAAAAAGATCAATGTTCAGGGCAAAGCAAAGTACTTCAATATACAGAAATGTTCCATTGTTATACGCATCTCTATTTTACTACCTCAATATATGTGTTTGCTCTGAATATACCTATTCATCAATACTTCTTGGAAAAAGTCACATTTTAATTACGAATTAAATGTGATGACTAAATACAAAGTGACTGGGATAAAGCTTTACTTAAGGGCAGTGTAAAAGTATTTTATATATCCAAGATTTCTTCCTTTTTCTCCATATACACAAGAGACCTGGCCACCACTATGAGGTTAATTGTGTCTACATAAACTGACAGCACATTTGGTATTTTACATGCTTTATTAAAATGGTATTCATATTTACAGTATCTGCAGGAACCATCCCTCCCAATTCTTGCACCCACAGACACACCCGCACCCATGCACACCCCTTGCTTCGCAAAGATATGAGACTAGGCTCCTCAAATTTAGGGAGCTAATTGAGGCTGGAAAGAGACAAAAGAGGTGGGCTTATTTAAAAAGCAACAGGGAATGCATTTGGCCATTACAATGCTAATTGTTCATGTATATTAACATACATACATATATGGCAGTAACACTGAGAATTCCTTTACATTCTATATACAGAATGACATCAATGTTTTCCTGTCAACTGAATATTCTAACTTCAGTCCTCAATGCTGTATTTAGTGACTCATGTCACATTTGGGGCTTTCCCTTGAAACAATTCAAGTCTAAGTGAAATAAGGCACAATTATTCCGATTTGATTGAGAAGGAAAAGCATAGAAGGCAGGTTTCAAATGATAGCTTCTGCAGAGAAATTAGTTTTCTTCAATCCTTCAGGAGAATCTATTTGAAACCTTATAATCTGTAGAGATCTGGACTAGTTTTCTGCCATTGGAAACCAATGGCCCACACAAACAAGTCTGAATATTCCCGTTTTATTATGTTTCAGTAGCCAAATTTACTGGGATTCCTTAAAAATAAACTGGGCTTTCCATATAGCGCCAAAGGAGTAAAAATGACATATTGAACACTTAAGCTTGTAAATAATGAACTGTTCAAAGGCTTCAACATGCTAAAAGGAATAGTTTTCTTTGCATTAAATTGCTGGCCCCTCTGCCTTAATGAAGCCTTTCCAGACATTAGTTAAACTGCAACAACAAAAGGATGTTTGACAGCACAAAGAATGCCTAGTAATCAAATCTTCATTGAGAGGATGGTGATGTTCTTGTACAAAACCTTCAAGTTTTATGCAGCAAATAAACTGTACCCGAAGACACGAGGCATCCTGCGAGGGGAAACAAGAGATTGCAGTTCCGAAGGCCCCTGACTTTGGTGATTTACAAAGTTCAATCCTGTTGTTTAGTGTGATCCTTGGTATCTTCCTCATCTGTGTATTCCGATGGTTCCTCTCCTGGTTTTAGGAGTCTACCTACATAGTCATATTTTTCTGGAAACAATATTTAAGTATTTCAATGAAAAGCTTACACAAAAATTCCTCATATTATGATCTCAATCTTACAAAATATACACAGACCTGCATGCATGAGGCTGGAATTTAACATGCCCCACTGTACCACCTAATCCAATATTTCTGGTTTTATCTTACAGAATAGCCTAAATATAAGACTATAATATTACATTAAGCCTACTTTAATTAAGTCTATATCAAACTGACTATATCATACTGAAATTAAGTGAATATAATATTTCAACTGATGTAACAACTTGTCAGAAAATGCACTTAAATGTTCATACTCCTAAGTGAATTTCCTTTGCTGTTGGTCATACACTTCTGGTACAGTACTGCCTTCTATATGAAAAGAAATATAAATACTGATGCTACAGAAAGATTTGGGGCCCCCAAATATACATTGTTGCTTCAGGTGCTGTCATCATAGGAAGAAACCTCACCTGCCCACCCCCATTAACCCTGTAGTAACAAGTGTGTCAGGGCTTAACATAAGTCTCTAAGAGTCAAAGTTTCACAGGCTACATTTACTACTTCTTAAGGCACAAGGGTTGTGCTGTTTGCACAGAGGTTTGTGCAAGCACATGACCTGACCTGGAAAAATGAAATAATTCTTCTGAAAGATCCCTGGACAGCTCAGGAGATCAGAAATTACTGAGTAATAGAATTCTGAAGTTGACCTGCAGTCATGACCTCTCCCAAAGCTGTAGTTTATCATCTTCAGAGGACCTATTTATGCCTATCCAAATCTCCACATGAAATAATCTATGAATCTGAGGAAAAAGAACTGCCACCACTGGGGGAGGAGGGGAAAGCAGAAGTTCCACTTTGACAGTAGATACTGAACTGACATGAAGCCAGGAAAGAAAATGTAGTCAAGGTTTTTACATCCTCCTGTACAACCTAGTGCTTTTGCTCTTGTGAAGGGACAAGAAAGAAAGAGGAAAGAAGGCAGACAGAGGAATAAAACATATCCTTGCCACACCAGATCATAGAAGCATAATTTATGTGTCTGCCAATGATAGTTAGTAGAGGCAGGTGAAGGTTAGGTCACATAACGAAACCCCTCAAGCCTTGAGGCTATTAACTAGGGCTGCCTCTTATGACAAATTGACTGAGGGTTTGGTTTTTTTCCCCCAAATACAGGCATGCCCTGGTATCCATGGATACTGAGACATCTGTTAAAAAGATAGGGGAATAGTAAACAAATCTATTTTTTTACCTTGTTGCAGCAAAACCACTGATGTTCCCCTATCTTTAAAAAGGCATCCCCAGTATCCACAGTGGGGTACAGAACAGAATCCAAGCGGATATCAGGACATGCCTGTAAACCATTATTTACAGGTCATTTTTTTCTTTCCAGATCATCTTTTTAAAAAGTTTCATAAAACTAGGCGAGTACCGATAGATTCATTTTAAAAGTGGGTCCAGATGCTAAAATGTTTCAGAACCACTAAGCTCATATTTAAGTAAACTGACATTTTACACATGAAATTCAATAATTATTTACAGTAGTGGGAAATGACAATTTCTTTCAAATGCACCACCATCATTATCTGGCTACTTTTTCTTTTGATAGAAAGGAATCTTCTAATTATAATTACCTTTAAATTGCATTTCCCATTCTCTAACGCTTTCCATCTGTACAGCGTTTAAGTCCGATAGGTCATCATATTCATCTCTGAGTGCATCCTTATCAAGACAGAAAGTTGCTAGTCCTCTTGAGGCATCTCTGCCAGCAAATATTCCATAAGGACCCTCTGTAAATAGAGAAACACAGGTAAGTGATTGCATGTAATTTATATACTGTTCAATGTCACCCTTTCAGAATACTGATGCTGTAGCTCAAGCTGTTTTCTTATTTATTTAAATAATTTATACCCTGCCTTTCCCATGCCGAAACAAATGCCCAAGGTAGCTTACAGAGAACAAAAATGGATAAAAATGGATGATATATATATATATAAAATCGCATTTATTATTTAAATAGGATTTTTTATTTTTATCGAATTTATTTTAATAAAATGTTTTTGGAGTAAAAATCTAAAGATAGTTTTCTATTTAAGATACATTAATTTAGTTTATTTAGCATGAAATGGAATTTAGTTATGTAGCATGAGGCTGTATATTCTACAATATTTACATTTTTGGTAAACTCATTCAATGAATCCAAACTCTGCAAGCTAACATGCACCATACTGATGCATCACACAATTTCACAGTAACCATGAAATAAATCATAAAACAAAACATGTTTAAGCAAATACAGGAATATTTAATATAATGTAATTGTTTTAATTAAATAAAAGAATTTGATTAGTTCCAACTATGTATGATTAACCTATTAACCTAAAATCGGGTCTAATATCGCTGTTTTACTAACCTGACAGCTTATTATTCTAAATAGGAAACCTTCATTTTGTTTGCAAATAATATTAAAGATTCTAACTACCAGCAAGAATGAGTCCTTACATTTAAAGAGCACCTGTCATTTCAGATCCATCATGGCAGCACCTATTAGCAGGCATCCACTCACCTGCTGCCCGCCACATCCCTCACCTTGTTGTGTGACTTCCGCATCACCAGCCGTCCCATTAAAGTGAATGGGACTGTCGGTGAGTCAACAGCGCGTCAGAGGAGGAGCCGCTGCAGGACAGAGATGACAGTTGCTCTTTAATAATTATGATTTAAATTCCAATTGATTTAAATCAAGCCTTTTTACTAGTGATTTAAATCATGATTTAAATCGACTTGATTTAAATCAAATCCACCTTGCAGAGAACAACAAAATACAATGTAACCACAATATGTAAAACACATTAAAACAACAACATTAAACATTAACAGGAAAACAGACAAAATGGGAATGACAAAATACCAGAAGGACAGAGGACAGATAGCCAACTATCAACCAAAGGCCAGATGAAATAGGAATGATTTAAGCCCTCTCTGAAAGGCTATGAGGGAGTGTGTATTCTTTTGGTAGGGAATTCCTTATTTTTGGAGCCCTTACAGAGAAAGCTCGCCTCTGGGCTGCGCCATCCCTTTAACTTGGGACAAAGGGGGCACTTGAAGGAGAGCCCCTTTAGATGATCTAAGAGGGCAAGCTGGTATGTATGGGAGAAGGCGATCCTTTAGGTAGGCTGGGCCTAAGTCATGAAGGGCCTTAAAGGTCAGTATCTTAGATTATCTCACGTTAACTTCCAGGAAAGTTCAGATTGTGAGCTCATATAGTACACTGGCAATAGAAAATTATACAATATCAGATACAAATCAGGACTTTTCTAGTTCAGAACTCGCCTCTGCCATGAATTCTTTTTCCGAGGCATTAGGCAAGCTCCACCTTCTCAATCCTGGCTCCCCAGTTGCAATATGGGGATAACACTGCACAGGATTGCTATGAAGGCAACATCAAGGTGATTCATGTGAAGTGCTTTGAACATTCAGAAAATGCTATACAAATGTTCACTATTATTTAACTGGACCCTCATGTTCCTAACAAGTATATTCAATGAGTCACACTACTGTGCTCCAAAAGAACATTTAAAAAAAAATGACAAATGCTTATCCCAGCATTAGTGAGGGCTCAATCCTGAGCTCTTCAGAGTGGAGGCGCCCCTGCAAAGCCAGGAAGCAGTACGTTTAACCCTCGCTGGTGCTACAGAGGGCAGAACTGGTCAGGGGAAGTGGTGGAGCGGGCACAGGACCAGTGGTGACCGTCGCCACCAGATTCTATCCTCCATGTCAGGTCACTTGGCACAACATGGAAGTCCTCACCTCTGCACTGGCAAAAATAGTCGGCACAGATGTGAGGAGACCCATTAGCAGGTCTCTGCTTACTCAGGGGTAGGGGACAGATGTCCCCTTCCTTCAAGGAGCCTCCAGCAGCTGCCAGGCTACAGTTGCACCCAAGACGGCCAAGCAGCTCAAGATTGGGCTGTAAATGTAATTATCTTTCAAGACTTGGAAACCATTCTGCCAATTCTATAATTCCAACTCCAGGCACTTAAACATAAATTGTATGCTTCTTGGGTAGAACATTAAAATCTAAAGCAAGTAAAATTTGAGCTTTCCTCTACAAAATAGCATTTGAATGAAATGAGGTTTGCAAGCTAGCAAAGCCTGTCACTTAATAACATGTATGGTCACAGAATGCAAGGATAGCTAACAGAATCATGATAAAAGAACTAAGAGTATTGATAAAATGCTTTTTGCACTTTTTGTTTAGTTTTGGGTCCAATTTCTAGACATGGGCAACCCAATCCTAACTAACCTTTCTGCTCTGCAATGCAGAGGCACTGAACTGGCCACTTCTTTATGCAGTGCAGAGAGGCTGCTGGAGGTCTCCTTGAGGGAAGGGGATGTCAAGGGGTAAGCACTGGAAGCTGCTATGGGGCTACTCAGGCTTGTGTCCAGCAAAATTGCTGACGCAGGTTGGAGCAGCCCCATGTGGGGAATTCAGGCCCAGGAAGGGGGCCAGCATACAGTGGTAGCCACTGCCGCCACTCCTGTCACCATCTTATTCCTGATTTGGTCCCCACCCCACCCAGCTCTGTTACACCCTCTCTGTTCCAGCCTTCCCTGGCCCCTTGGATAGCCTGCAGTGAGCCTACCTGCTCCAGAGGGCACTGTCTCCAACTGGCGCCAGCAGACCAGCACAAGACTGTCCAGTTATGCTCTTGAGGCCCACTTGAGGCCCCACAATCCTCTCTCTGCACTGCCAAAATGTGCCTTAATTGCCCAATTTGTGACAGTATACATGCAGTAGCTAGTTTAGGACTGTAATATAACTAGAGGCAGTCTAAAATGTTTGGGATTTTTTTGGTGATGTTGGTGTTATCCAAAATAAAAATTGGTGAAAGCTGTGTCATATGTTTTTATTCTAATCTGAATCAATGTTTTCATCATTAAAAAGCATTTATCAGGTGTAATCATTGTCATATAGATGGTACCCGTAGCCATAACACAATGTGAAATACTTTTTCTATGTAGCTAGGAACTTTGGCAGTATTTAAAGATTGCTATAATGAAACTTGGCAACACACTCACATTTATCAACATAACCTTTGGAAATAGATTTAACTAGAATCTTAAGATTACATAACAGCCAGTTAGTGATTGCCATTCTATTAGAAACAAAATACAGGGAACAGAATAGTGCAAAAGATATTTTTTTTATTTAAGCCAACTGTGACATTTTAATTATGCACTTATACTTGAAAGTTATATGCATGATGTTAGGATAATCACAGAATGAGTTATGTCAACATAGTAGAATTCACTTGGACACTATGTCAAAGTAGCATATGGTCAATGTGTGCAAAAATGTGAAACACAAAATTAATGTGTTTTTACAGTCCTTACAGGGGCTATTCTTGAAGAACATTAAATTGTTGTGCTGTATTATTTTACAGCATAAGCAGATAGACTGATAACTGTGCTGGGGCACCTCCCTTACAAGAAAAGGTTACAGCATTTAGGGCTCTTCAGTCTAGAAAGAAGGCACCTGAGGGGGGGGGGGACATGACTGAGACATACAAAATTATGCAAGGGGTAGATAGAGTAGACAGAGGAAATCCCTTTTCCCTCTCACACAATCCCCTAAAGCTGAGTATTAGGAGAGTTAGAACAAACAAAAGAAAATGTTTCTTTACCCAGCATGTAATTAGTCTGTGGAATTCCTTGTCACAAGATTTTGTGATGACTTTAAAAGGGGTGGACAAATTTCTAGAGGAAAACTCCATCACAGTTTTACAAGCTCATCACAGTTTTGGTTGCTCATCATGAGGGTCAGGTTGGAATTTTTTTGTTATCCGAATTGGCCATGGATGGGCAGGTTTTTTGCCTACCCCAGATTGGTGAGGGAGGTGTTCAGTAGGTTTCATGATTTATATTTGTGTTCAATAAAATTAAACCCAACCTCAGTCTGGTGCCTTCCTTGGGGTGATGCAAGGGTAACAGGGTACCTTAGAATGCCAGATGCAGGGGAGTGGCAGTGAGATACAAGTATCTGGTTGTCCCACATGTTCCCTGATGCATCTGATGGGCCACTGTGAGATACAGGAAACTAGACAAGATGGGCCCTTGGCCTGATCCAGCAAGGCTTTTCTTATGTTCTTATACTGTGGGATGCCTGTAATGAAAAACCACCGAGACTTCAAGTGTCTTTTATTCCTGCTGTCTTTTTTTTCTTGCTTCAAAAACAGCATATGCCTCGGAGAAATCTAAAAGATTGTTCACAAGTCAAACCACCCCCACCAAAAAAACCCTTATATTCTGATATGTTAAATTATGAGAGAAAATCATCTAGGCAACCAGATTAACATAATATCAGACATTACCATCTTCCCCTTATCTTTTACAGTGTTACTCCAGCTTTAATTCAGGAAGCCTTTCTGTTCTAAGTAAAAGGTAGAATCTAGCCAACATTAAGCATTTTTCAATCCCACTGACATCAGTGATAGGCTAAACTGTAAGCATGACTAACTGAAATCAATTTTCTACTGAAAAATGCATAGATTTGGCTGATCATGGCCTACTGTTCCCTCAACATGAATGACATTTGGCTTACTAGTCCCCATTTGCCTTGGAACTGTGCAACGCTGTAAAACTTCAGACTCCTTAGACTTTATGCATTCAAAACCCGATTTCTAATATCAGGTTTACAAACCACCAGAGCTCCTTCGATCTTGGATGCAGCAATCTATTATTAAACCAAACATATTTCCACCATCCTGTCAGACAATATCTTGGACCTCCCAGATTCATTTGAAGGCAAGCCTAATAGTCAAAACCAATTAATACCGAACTAGTTGCCCCTCAGTATTCCTGCAGTTGAAGAATGATGGA
The DNA here is from genome assembly GCA_029204185.1 of Lerista edwardsae. Lineage (NCBI taxonomy): Eukaryota > Metazoa > Chordata > Lepidosauria > Squamata > Scincidae > Lerista > Lerista edwardsae. The sequence goes on along the minus strand of JAJKFI010000003.1, from coordinate 37,538,239 downwards.
TAAATCTATTAATAATCTATTAATAAATAAATAAATGTTTTAGACTTGTAGAAATGGAGAAACTTACTATTTTACTTGAAAAGAAGTCTATAAACCTTTTTGTGAACAATTGGAAATCACTTGATGTCTTGCATATGAGAGAACACAATAATTTAATGATATGTGGATTTGCTGAATAGAATTAATAGAAATGGATGAAAATAACTGGAATAGGGGGAATTAGATAGTATAAAAAGGGCTGTAGGAGATACATTTTGTTGATTTGAAATTTTGACTCAGCAGTAAGAGACCTATAGGTAAGAAGGATATACTGCTCTGCTCTTGCTATGTCTTACAAAGTATCTGTGTAGTTTTTTTTATTATTATTTGCATTAGTTAAATAAACTAATATCTTCTGTAAATGCCTTCTTAGGTATTTTCCAGATTATTCACAGCAGTGGCTCTCAAACCTTTTAGCACCAATATTCATTTTTTAGGATGGTATTCTCTCCAGGACCAACCAGAAGTCACATCATGGCTGGCAGTGCAATCATTGTGAGGACAGAACCGTAAAAGCCTATTTACAAACTTGACACAAGCAAAACAATCACATAGCATTCCCCCTTTCTGGCATCCCATCTTCCCATATTTTCAATATGGCTGCTCTAGGTGCTTTGTGACCCACCTGAAATTGGCTTGTGACCCATTGGTGGGTCCTGACCCACAGTTTGGGAACTACTGGTTTGCAGCCAAATAGGTATATAGGTATTATTCACTTCTTGAAAGATCCAGAGATCTTTCCTGAAGAAAGTAATTCTATATTACTTTTACAGGGCAGAAGATTTAGTCGAGAGGGTTAATGCCTCCGTTTGCCTGAAGACAAGAGCTGAAGATCTGGAGGTCGCCAGTTCGGGACAGCCGGAAGTCTCTGTGAGTGGCAGACCTTGTTAATTGCGACTGATTAACAGCTGAGCTTCGGCTGCCTTGTGTGAGGGGGAGTTGTGCTGAAGTTCAGCCGCTTCTCTGGTGGGAGCAGGGAAGCCACTTATCAGCCAGCAAGAAGACAAACGGGTGGCCAGAAAGAAGGACTAAATCCAGAAAGATCCATCTGTATGTGTGTAGTTCTTGAAAGATAGAACATTTCTGTAAAAATTGTAAAAAACTTTGGGTTTCTGAATAAAGTCTGCCTACGTAAACTGCCTTGAGTTATAGTCATTAGAGAAACCTGGTGACCTAAGAAAGGCAGTATATAAATCCTATTATTATTATTATTATTATTATTATTATTATTATTATTATTATTATTATTATTATTATT
>JAJKFI010000003.1:37519774-37536932 GCA_029204185.1 Lerista edwardsae | reverse complement strand
TTATTATTATTATTATTATTATTATTATTATTATTATTATTATTATTGACATATTCCTAGTACTCACACCACAATATACTGTTGCTTGTCAAGAAGGTTGTCACACATGACTGTCAATGGGAAGTCCAATCCTAACCTGCGCTGGTACAGTGGGGCTGCATGGCATCCACTGTACCCAACACAGCTTAGGATCAGATTGGATGTCTCCGCAGAGTAAGGCCATTTTTCCTTTACCCTGAATAAGTGTGCACAGCCTGCATCCACTGTACCCAACACAGCCTGCTCAATGGGGGAAAGAATAACCGTGTAGGACTTCCATGCCTGGGAGGGAGGATATGGCAAAGGCTGGTTCTTCCACCGATGCTGCCCCCTCCTGGACCTGTCCCTCCACATTCTGTTCTCCCCTGCCCAGAAGCACCCCTTCCCTATCTCCATTCCAACCTCCTACCGAGCACCTGCACCATTTGGCACCTGATTTATCTCGTCCAGGGGTTGGGATACAATGCATGCAGGACAGCGCAAGCCTTCCTGTTTGTGCTGCCTAGTCCTGAGTTGTTGCAACCATGTTTTATGGCACATTTATAGCACCTAGCATCAGCGCTAGCAATCAATAGGAGTGCACTGTGAGTCACAGAAGACAGCACAACACATAAGACCACTTCCTTACTAGGTCATATGGGCCAGAAAAATTCACATGGAGACAATCTGCCTGGTACCTAGCTTCAAATAATTTAGGCTCTAAAGGTTACAACTAGCACTTTGAAATGCTCTTGGAAACAAATGCAGCATGAATTAGCAGTAAATGATGATAAAGTCTAGCACCTGTCAAAGCCCACATAGCTACATTTATTATTTATCCATTCAAGTAGTTATATCCTGCCTCACTACTTCCAAGTAGTGATTACACAATTTTAAAAGTACAGAGCAATGCAGTTAAGAATCACAGTAAAGCACACACACACACCCCTACCCAGAACCAGCATCCAAACCCAAAAAAACCCCCACAGAAATTATAATCAAACTAATGTAGAAGCATAGTAAAATTTAAAATAGACTTTCCAGAACACAGTTAAAACATTAGGATTGCTTTCACAATCTAAGCACTACAACAGAAAAGACCCTGTCACATGGCCCCCACCAACTGGATCTCCAATGCCAATGAGTCATGCAGTGGAACATCCACTGATAATAGAAGGGGGCAGGCAAGTTCATATGGAAAAAAAAGCAGATCTTCAAATGGCCTAACCATTTAGGGTTCGAAAGGAAACAACCAATGGCTTGAGTTGTGCCTAGAAATTCTGGAAGACAGTGAAGGTTAAATATTAAAATCATATGCCCTAAAAGTAAGCCTCACCCAGAACCAAAGTGGTCACCTTTTGCACATTTAAAAAGAACCCAGTTAGTATTGCAGTAATCCAATTTGAATATTTAGAAGATAACAGTGTCCCTCCCTCCTCACAGGGATGCAGCAACTGCTTCTAGAGCACTGTTTCACAAATTGTGGGTTGGAACCCACTAGCTGGGTCACAAGTCAATTTCAGCTGAGTCCCCATTGGTTTCAAAGTGTACTTTATTGTTTATTTTTAATATACTAGACTTATGCTACCATTATATGCAACTGCATTTGTGGAAGTTACAGAACTGTACTTTTAACAGGCTACTATGTATATACTTTTACAAGTGATAGCCAATGGAGTTTACTCCTGGGTAAGTGTGGATAGGATTGCATCCTTTGGGATGTTTGGGGAATTGAGAACAGATTAGCAACTGTTTGGGGTGGGTTTTTTAAAAATAATTTTTTAAAAGTTATACTTGTACATTTTTAATTTACCTACTTTTTTTTAATTAGATTTGATTTTGTCATATGGGTTAATAGCATTTTTCCTGCTTGATGATGTCACTTCCGGCCATGACATCACTTCTTGTGGGTTATTCTAAAAAGTGGGTCCCTGTGTCAAATGTTTGAAAACCAATGCTCTAGAGGAAGGAGGAGGGGAAAAGGGAGGAAATGTAAACTGCTTTGTAGGCCAAATGTTAGCCACCTTGAGGGCCTTTCAGCAAGTGGAAAGGCAGGCTATAAATAAATACAGACAGATATGTGTGGCAGAACATCTGTGGCAGTGGCAAGATTGGCTGTGTTCAGGAAAGGACAAAGCTGGCACACTAGCTGAAGCTGTGCAAAAGCACTCCTGACCACAGCCACAATCTGCTTATCAGGGAACAAGCCCAGGTCCAAGAGCACTCTCAGATTGCAAAATTGATCCTTCAAGGTGAGAGAAACCCTAATCACAACATGGTGTATACCTAAAACCTCCGCTCTCCTACTGATAAACAATAATGATCAATAATCCTCATCTGGATTTATATTGCATCAAGACCATCTCTGAACTCAAGCACTGGGAATCAGATTAAGAAGAGCAAGAGGAAAAAGAGAGTTGGATGTTAAACACATGGAGGACACCACACTCTAAATCACCACACACCACTAGTTGAAGTGAGGATGTCAAATACCAAAGAGGACAAAACAGAATCATGTAGAATCCCAAAGGATCAAATAATAGTTCACTAAGAGCACCTTCGGCGACTAACCCCCTAGGCAGAGCTGAAAACACAACCGTGTTCCACTGCAACCACTAACACACAAACGAGAAGGGTACTACGGTTGATGGAGAGGTCCAACAAAGGGCGCACCCCCCCAGAAAGACTAAAGTTGCCACAACCCCAAACCAGGCCAGGAGATCATAAGGGAAAAAAACAACAACCTGGTGTTGGGTTGTGATATGCCCAACCAGATATGGCCAAGATATATTGTGTGTTCACGTAATGAGCGCCCAGGACAGAGCTCACACGAGAGGGGCACGGGGAATTTGAAATTAGGCGGGTGAACAGAGCTAGGACTGCAACCCAGAGGCCCCCTTCCCGCCCCCTTCCCGCCCCCCACAAAACAAGGAGCTCTTCTAGGAAGGAAACCTTCCAGCGACGATAGGCTCAGGCTAGTGGGACACCCACGTGGTTGGGCAAAGCCAGCCAGCCAGGTGTCTTCGCTCTCCAGGGCCCGTACACCTGGCGCTCCCCCCTTCCCCTGCTCCAGCCTGAGCAGCCCAACTTATGCTATGCCCCGCACTGAGCCAGCGTGGGGGTAAGGGGGAGGGACTCGGAGCAACGCAGGAAGCCGCCCCTCCTCACCGGGCCCGTAGAACTTGCTGCCTTTGGTCACATCAAAGACCTTGCCGTTGACGGCCAGGAGGATACGCGCCGCGCGCGCGCCGTCGTACTCGCGCAGCTGCTCCAGCGTGAAGTCCCGCCGTTTCATACGGGGCAGGGCAGCGGCCTGACTCTGCTGCGCCGCGCCCCCCGCTCCGTTCCGCTTGCCCCAGCGCCTGTAGAGCTGATAGGCCACCAACGCCACGAGCGCCAACAGCGTCACGTTCAAGAGCAGGTCGCCTCCTCCCAGCCAGCTGCCGGCCGCCGTCACCTCCGGGCCGCCGCCGCCGCCTCGTCGCTCAGTCTTTAGCTTGCCGTCCCCATCGTCCGCCATCGCTGCCCAGCCAGAGCCTGCCTGAAAGGAACCGCTCCGCCCCACACGGGCAGGCAGGCGAGGAGGGGGTAGGAAGGAGGAGGAGGCGGGGCGCATTCTCCCTCAGCCCTAATTGGTCCAGAGCAAGGGCACGTCATCCACGCCAGCTCGCGCTCTGGAGAACGAATGGGAAAGAGGCGTACGCGGCGGCCCAACGGCCGCTTTCCACCTTAGAGGGAATCTTCGGCGGAGGCAGACGGAGCGTGTGCGCGCGCCCTCCCAGTGTGTCTTCGCCCAGGTTCCTCGTGTTCACGTGGTAGCGAGGGAGGAATGCAGCGCGCGCTCGAGCCGAGCTAAGCACGCCGCGGTGGGCGGTGCTGGAATATACGGAGTGTTGCTAGCCTTGTGGGGGATTTTTTTTCCTTTTGGCTCTCCATCGTCATAAATGTGAACCGTCGCCACGCCTGTGTTGTTTCCAAAATCGGAGGCCCGAAATTCCTCAAGGCGTTTTCAGCGGCTTCCTTTTCTTGTTTATTAAGTAGTGCGCATAATAAATAAATAAAACCAGTTCCCCTCTGGGCCTTGCAATTAATAAGCGAGTTAATCCATGCCATTTTGAAGCAGACTGTACTTTAGCAGAGATAACATTCTTTTAGCTGGTCTGTACAATCGAAGGAATTCCTCCTTTAACCCACCCAAACAAAACAGGCGTTCCAATTGATGCTAGTAATTTTTTATCAGTGGATGCCATATGGCCTATATGCCCCAGGGAAGGGATGGGTGTGACTTATCTGGATTTCCTTACTCTTTGGGTGAGCCTTACTCCAAAGGCTCCTGAATTTGGTTCTCAGTTTCAGTAGCCCATTCCCATGTTAATTCCCAGTGCAATTTATTTGGGTAAAAATAAAATATACAATGACAGAGGAATTTCTAACAGCATATCAAAGTTTCCAAGCTATTTAAGCCAAGTTCATTTCTGCTCTCATATCATGCAGAAAAGATAATACAACAGCAGAAGGAAAACAACCTAACCTGCTAGCTGTCAACTGCAGATGCACAGGACATGAGTCATGCTACAATCATGATAATGAAAAGCCATTTCATCAATGTAGATGTATCTGTGTCCTAGTGGAGGTGAATTGGAAACTTCATTTTCTTTGATGTGGAGAAAGAGATGATCCATGGATAGAGGACTCCATACTAGTTTTGTGGGAAGTAAGTAGTGCTCTGTAGATGTGACACCATGATTGATGTTACTTGGAACTCAAACCTATCCTTCCCCCTACTCCTGCTGGTGTGACCATGATTTTGGTAGTGTAAATCCAAAAGAAAGTGGACAGGGAAACAGTTAAAATAGAGGGTGGGATCCACTGCAGATCCACTCCCCTGCAGCTTTTCCATCGAGTTTCACCCCCTCTCTGTCCCCCATTCCATCCTCCCCTTGGCCTCTCCCGCAGTGGCTTACCTGCTCCTATGGGCAGCTGGCACTTTTTCAGCAGTGGCCAGCAGCAGAACTGTTGCTGGCCAGAGCATGTAGAAATGTTGCTAAAAGGCCAGCAATCAATGGGGTTCAGTGATGAGTAGGGTGTGTGTGTGCCAACTGTTCTCAGTGAGTACCCTCCAAATTCCCAATTTTTAACAAGAATTCCCAATAACACCAAAAAAGTATAAATTAAGAAAAAAGAGCATTACATTATGTGCATTGCTAAAATATAAATAATTGCACAAGTAAAAATAAATTTTTCAGTACTGAACTTTTGACAATTTATTCAATATCAAAATACAAATAATGTTCTTTGGTATTTACAACTACTTAAAAAAATGATAAATGAACATATTATAAGGCACATATGGAAGAGTTCACAAAATCAAAATAAACTACCAACGGTTCAAGATAATATTGAAAGAACATCAAATTAAAAATTGTAATTTATAACCTGCAGACAATATGCATCTATGAGTGCAATCCTAACCAATATTGCAGCACCAGGGTAAGGGCAATGCAGCTCTGAGGTCAGGGAAGAAATATTCCCTTACCTTAAGGCCTCCGTGACTGCACATGCAGGACGCAGCACATGCCCCATTGGCACAGCTATGTCAGTGCTGGAAAGTGGGTTAGGATTGCACCCTACATGTACTTACCAGTTGTGGGCAAGCAGAAGCTGCAGATTTTCAGAGTCATAGTAGAATAAAAATCAACAGACATTGGTCATTCAATCATTAAGAGCCTAATTCTACACCAGCTTCCACTGGCAGGATGGGCACACATGGGTTTGCTATTTTGCCAGTGGTGAATAGAGCAGTCTTGTGTTGGGCTGCCCAGGCCCTTGTTGGGGACAAGATCTAGCAGTGAAAGCCACTGCCAGCTCCAACCCCCTTGCGGGCTGGCTCTTCCCTCTGTCCAGTTCTGCCCCCACTCTGCCTCCCCTGCCCCAGACAGGCTTACTGACAGCCACCCTTGCTGGAGCACCAGCCATTCCATCCGCCTGCATTGGAGCCTGGTGCTGAGCACCAGCCCAGGACAGGCGGTGAAGTGTTGCAGACGTGCTTTACGGCATGTTCGCAACACTTTTAAGCAGCGATACATACCACCGACGATAACAGACACCAAATTGAGCCCTTAGTCTCCTGCCCTCCTCATCCCAGGGGTGTGTATGCATGACTGCATGCAGGGGTAGCATTTGGTGGATTCAAGCGGTGTAGAGAAACATGCTGCCGTTGCTTACAACAATCCTGTAAAGCGGGTCAGTAATATCCTGTAACATTTCAAGTGGTCTTTGTATTTCACCCTTTCTTTTTATTTAATTCTTTGTAGTGTCTACAGCAGCGATTTTCAACCACTTTGCCACAGCACATTATTGTGCTGTGAATGGTCCACACTGTATGCCACAGGACTTTGGGAGTGGGTCATTTATTAATAGGACCAATGAGGGAAGCCAAGTTCCCAGCTATCAGTGTGGTGTGTCTTATCAGTTGTCAAAAAACTGATGGTGTGCCTTATAGTCTTAGCAGCTTGTCAGTGTACTGTGAGATGAAGAGGGTTGAAATTAGTTGTGTACAGCTTTTCCCATACTGTCTATATCACCAACCAACCTCCCCTCCTCCAAAATAAAAAATAAAAAAATAAAAACTAGGGAAAAACGTTTCAGATTTCATTTGAAATCTGACCTAACTAATCAAAACTAACATCCTTTAGTTTTGCATGTTTTACAATAGCAATGTACTTGAGTGAATACTACAATTTTTGAAATAACTTGTAGAAAATAACATGTCTTTTTTGTTTGCTGTAGTGTGCAGGTACCATGTGGTAAGTTGAGAAGGAATGATGCTTGTCTCAAGCCTTCCCAAAAAGTCATCAAAAAGACATCTCGAATCTCTCACCCCATTTCGTGTAGGCTGTGTAGGCATGGCTGTAGTTCTTAGTAGGCAGAGTGCAAAGGAATTAGGCAAGGTAGGGGCAGAGGGTGGGTGAACGGGGGGGGGGGGGGGCTCTGCTTGGCCAAAATGGCCAGGTTGGGAGGATCCTGCGAGCAGAACCCACCTGCCCAGCCAGTGTAGAAGCAGCAGTAGTGGGTGAGATGAAGACCTAGATGGACCAGTGATCTGATTCAGTTATAGGGTAGCTTCCTTAGACTGCACCTAATTTTGCATATCATACAACAGTGATGTAATGAATTAACAGTTCTACAGGTGAACCCTGGCTGAAGTGAAGCTCTGCTTTCTGTGACCGTATTTGGAAAGTTAAAATCCCCACAAGAGAGTTGAGCCCAGGAAGAACGATGGGGTTACTGGGTCAATGCATATGAGTGCTGGCAAAATGCAAACAGGACAAAAGTCCCTTTCCATGGTAATTATCAACCAAATCTAAGCAAGGAAACTGGCTCAGTTGCACAATGTTCAGCCGTCTTCATTCCATGAAAACTGCCATGCCCTGCTGCCTGTTCAAGACACTTTCTCACATACAAGTCATTTTCACTTGGGCAGCAATATCTTCATTTAATCCATAATGTCAACATTCCTTAGAGCCCTGTCACATAGGAAAGAATTAGAGATTGACCGTTTTGGGAGATTGTGATTTGACAGATTTTTCTTTCTTGTCAGATGAATGCTTTGTCTTTCACTAAAGCACAGTATTTTTACCTCACTATGATTTTCCAGTTCGATTAGAAACACTGGACAAGTCAGTGAAATTAGCAGAGTATAACTGTTATTGCAGAAACGCCTTACTTTAAACCAATAACGCTGATTTCCTAAAGACAGTTGGAAACTTTATATCAGCAACAGAGGTATACCTAGAGGGGGATCACAGTAGTAAGTTTTGCAAACAGCCGCCCCCTCCTCTTAGGAGCCATTCCCAGCAGTTACAGCAAAACTGAGGCTATGTTGGCTACGAATGGCTTCAAAGAGGTGGGAGAATGGCTACTTGCAAAACTTAGTGCTGTGATCCCCTTCTACGTACACCTCTGACCAGCTATTTTTAACGTTTTTTTGTCTTATGGTACACTGAGGAGGCCCTAAAATTGACAAGGCATACCATTAGTTTTTTAACAATTGACAAGGCACATCACATTGCTGGCCAGGACTCACAACTCTCAATGGCCCTACTAGTATGATCCTCCCCCAGCATACCTGAAGCATACCTGAATCCTGCATATTTGAATCCAGCAGCATACCTGAAGGCCATTTATAGCATACCAACGTGCCTCAGCACAGTGGTTGAAAATTGCTGCTCTATACTCTAAAATGGAACTATTTGTCCTTCTATAACTGTTTCATTCATCACTTCCCTTCACAAGATTGGAAAATCAGAGATGGCAAACTGTGTACCATAATGTATGTGTCAACAAGTAGGAAATTACTCATTGATGAAAATTTTTATTATTCAATAATTGATTTCCTGTTGGCAGTTTAAATGTAGGCTTCAACACACAAACAAAAACAGTAGTTACCATTTAACATTCCTTCAACCTAGAAGTTGTACTGAATTTTTAAAAATTACAATGCAGTAAGATGACAGATACAACTCTTCTCTCAGATAAACTGATCCAAACTCATTTATCTATCCCTCCCTACTGCAGCCCAACCTTATGCCACATCAAGAAAAGGGGAGAGAGGAGACGGAAGAGTTTAGGATATTACAGAAGATTGTAGCCTGTCTTAGGGCCCAAACCTATCCAACTTGTGAGCATTGATGCAGCTGCAATCCACCCCTGAGTTACAAACATTCTCCTACCTTGAGAAGGCCTCCATGACTGCCCCCCACCTCAGGATACAGCTATGCCCCATTGGCATGGCTGCATCAGTCCTGGAAAGTTGGATAGAATTAGACCCTCACAGTACAATTGTAAGAAATTCCACACAGAAGCAAGTTCCATTGTGTTCAATAGGACTTACTACAAGAAGAAGAAAAATGGCAGTTCCAAGTCTATTGTATGCATTGTTGTCTTCTATTTTATTTCTAAAATCTGGACCGCCCTCTGTCTAGGTTGAATCCTTAGGTTCCAGTTTTATCAGCACTGATTATCTCAGTGCTGATGCAACCAAGCCAAAAATGCAGATGGTGCATCCTATGATGGAAGACAATCAGACAGCTTACAGGAAGTACGTAAGAATATTTTATACTTTCCTCCTGGTAGTATGGCTGATTGCTAATGGGTCTCCTTGGATATATGCCACCTATTTGGGTTGCTTATGTCCAAGGAGAGGAAAGGGGAAAGGAACTTTTACAAGGAGGAGATAAGATCCAGCGTGCTACATAGCCGCTGGATCCACTCCCTCCCTCTGGCCCTCCCACCGCCAACTCACCTGGTGCTGGCCAACTCACCTAACACTCATCACCAGTGACTGAGCTGCAGCCTCTTTGTGTTTTCTGCCAGCATCAGTGAGCATAATGACATCATGCAATGCAACTTCCTCATGGGTCTTGTTCTTCTGGCGGTTAGGATTGGGGTGTTAGTCTCTTATTCAAACAGATTCAAAAATTTCTGCCCGATCTGATCATGCTTATTGACAGTATTGTATGCATTGTTTTATTTTATTTTTAAAATCCAGCATATCCTCTGTCTAGGCTGCAGATTGATATTTTAGCCACCTAAGCAACCCTAGAAATACAATTCTCCATCCTATTTGGGAGGACCCATAATGGAGGAATGTAAACTAACCTGAGATGGATGAAAGAAAAATGCTTGAAGATTGACAGGACCAGGAAGTCTCCTGTGGACCTCCTAGCCCATGACACCCCCTTTGTCTCCTCTCCTATTCACATGCACACATGCATGGTAACCAGAGCTCTCAGCCATACAGTCCAGTAAAATGCCCTATGTTGTTCTGCAGCAAAGTGGCACATCACAGGTTTAATATTTAAAAAAAGGTTAAATTAAATTATGGAAGCCCTAAGGGGGAAGGTTCGGCAGTGGCATTCCTGGGGAGCAAAACTCTAAGGGTTGCAGGAGCCTGAGCTCCTGTGTAACATGGCCCCTCCTCCTCACCTCCTGGGCATTCCCTGCTCAGAGAGTAAAGCCAGTTCTGAGCCAGTTCTCTTAGTGTTCCCCCACCCTTGCAGGAACACCACTGAGGTTCAGAAGGGGCCAAACAACTCATACACGAGACAAAGCCAATCACAATTACCTCACTTGATTGCTTGATCCATTCTTGTCCCCAAGTGACAAGTTACTTTCATTTTTCCAAGATTCACTGAGGAGGAATTTTTTTTTTTCCTATCTAACTTGAAGAAGCTGGTTGCCTAAAACCTGCTTTGTTTGCTTTGGCCAAAGACAATTAGGAGCCATTTATTCAATTGCTATCTCATGTGAAGATCATTTGATATGAGTGCAGTGGAAATTTTCGATGAGCTTTCTATCTAGATAATGAACCCTTTGTTTGTGATCATAGTGAGATTAATGGTTGTCGTAACTTGATCTGCCTTTTTATACAATCTGTGCCTTTCTTGAGCTTGTTTTGTGATTAATTTTGGTTGTAAACAAATAAATTTGACTGATATTTGGTCACTTTCCAATGGGTGCTGATTATTCTGCCCATAGAGTTTGTTGTGCAGCCTCTTATTGTGTATTTCCTGTCATGGAAAAATCTGAGTATGTGTGTTGGTGGCTAACCATCTAACCCATTAGAATCAGTCTACCTGCTTGACTCCAACAGCTTTACTCCAGTTTACTTCCTCTATCACCAGCATTGTATTTCCACTGAAAGTCAATCTACCAGACACCCCTCTGATGCCTTATAATGTCAAAATTGTTCAATAAAAACTGTGGCTGTTTCAATAGTGCCTCTATTCTGATAACGGTTAGCTACCAACACACTCAGATTTTTCCCATGACAGGAAATGAGCTCTAGTCTTCAAAGTACTACAGACTGTAGTACTAGACTTTCTGAACCAGTCATCTGGCCCTCCCTAAGGGCCAATTGTGGTACCCAGATCTGAAAAGGCTCATGTACATGCCTGTAGCCTATTTGCCATTCTTCCACCCCAGGGCCCGCCTTAAGCCAATGCAACCAATATTGTCACATTGGGCCCTGTATTTTGGGGGTTCCCACATCAGCACAGCAAGCATATTGCCTGCTACTGCAACCAGCATTTCTATGACCTGTGGGTCAGTGGGACGAGCAAAGCGGTGGGGAGGGCAACCCTTGGGCCCCCCACCTGCCCCTGCTCTCAACTGCCCAAAAGGGCAGTTCATCACCACCATGTCATCATGTCACCACCAACTATTTCCAGGTTCCGTGTATGGTGCTACAAGCACTTTTCTTGGTGAGTGGGGCCCCACAGGGAGGATGGGGGCCCCGTGGGAATGCCCTGCATTAGGCCCCACCACTCCTGGAGCCAGCCCTTTGCCACCCTTCTGCCCATCGTGTTAATGAAGGTTCTTTATTGCATAGGAGTGGCAGTAGGCTGGTCACCCCTTCTTTCCTCCCATGTTACACCTCTGTTCCTCTTTGTGGTTGCATCAGTAGAATTCTGCCAATGCAATCACTGCTCTGATGTCAGATTGTCCCCAGGTCTGCAGTCTTGTTGCTGTCAGAGGCTCTTTGTGGGGGATTTGGGACTGATGCTACCTTGCCCAGTGGATGTTAACTGAAGGGCAGGATTGCTCTATAACAAATAATGATGCCTGTGAACAATATTTTTAACTAAGTCACAATATCTAACACTGAGTAGCCCTTTTTAACCATATCCATCTGGACTTTATTTCTTCACACTGTTGTATGTCACTTAAAAAAACACACTTTTTCTTGTGTCAGAGTGCCTCACTTCTTATTTTTCTTTAAAAGGAAAATAGAAACCTGAATATTCCCAAATGCCTTAAGAAGTTCTACCTGTCCTTCAGCTACCTGCCCTGCGTATTGTCGGCCTTTTCCTGATGAATCTTTAAAAATAGAGTGTGGTAATCCTGAGGGAAATCTTAATTATTTATAATTAGTGAAAGTGGAGAAGCAGTTCATAATATTAGCCCTAGCAGAGAGAGAAGTACTGAGGGGTGAGGTCTAGAGACTGTAAGGTACAATCTTGTCTCTCCCTTCTAAGTTCTATCTAATTTATATTCCACTGTTCTTCCATGATGGAATTCAAAAGGCAGCGTACCTAGGGTTCCCTGGTAGCATCCTCTTTGACCACCGAGGTTTTTGACCATTTATAGTAAAGACGATAGTGGTGGCACTGCTCAGGATTGTTGTGGCACAAGTCTGAGACTCCACAGTCTCATAAAGAGTAGGTTAAATGCACAGAAGATGGTAGCTGGTGTATCCTCCCTTGTTTACTTCAGCTGGTGGCAGAGAGAATATCAGTTTTTTACCAGGGGCGGGAAATCTTGCTGTCTGAGGTCTAGTAACTTGAAATTTCAGCTTGTTTGAAGTTTTCTTTAGCAAGTAGAACTGCATGCGTGTACCCCTTTTCTCAGACTATGAGTGATCATTTGGAAAAGGCTCTTTGCATGCCAATTATTTAATACAGACATTGCAAAAACCTGTCTGTCATGTCATAGATTATATCAATAACTTTTCGAAGAATAGCCAAACCCATACCCATTCTTCCTGTCTTAGCAGATCTTTTGTTTTGTGTAAAAAGCAAAAGGAAATTAGCATTTATGGGACATACTATCACAATAACACTACGAAGTCCAATAAACCACTCACACGGTTTAAGCATGTGAGATTTTGGTTTACTTTTAAATCATTAACATCCCAATTCAAACCTGTGTTGGAGCAGGCAGGCTGGCAGGCCTGCTCTGCATCCTAATGCAGGCTGGGAGGCAGCTGGAGTTCACCATGGGGCAAGGGGATCCAGGCAGCAATGGGATCTACAAACGACTTGGGGGAACGGAGGGCGGGACTTAGGTGGGACTACCGTTTGATTGGCAGCCCGTCCGTGCACTTCCGCTTTCATTCCGCTCGCCCCGCAGCCGTCCCTGGCCTGCTCGCCACCCTTCCCCCCCAGGCAAGCAGATACCTCCTCTGAGGCCAGGGACGGCCGCGGGGCGAGCGGAACGAAAGCGGAAGTGCACGGACGGGCTGCCAATCAAACGGTAGTCCCGCCTAAGTCCCGCCCTCCGTTCCCCCAAGTCGTTTCTATATCCCATCACTGGATCCAGGCCACTTTCCCCTTACCTTGGGGTAAGCCCCAGCCAGCCTGATGGGGCTGCTGGGACCAGTCCCAGCAAAATCACTGGCACAAGTCCGAGTGGCCCAGATTGAGGATGGGGGTTGGGATCTGGCCTAATAGCCAGATCCTGACTTCACCTCCTCCCGAGTTTGGCCCACCTACAAAGCCGCCTTTCTTGCCCCATTCCCCCACTCCATTCCTCCCTAGCGCGACAGCAGCTTACCTGCGAGGCTGGACAGCATTGCTAGGTTGGTGCGAGTCCCCATGCCAGCCCTGTGCCCCTTGCGCTGTCGCAGACTTGCCTTATTTTTGAGTAGATATGCCCAGGATTGCCTAGGAATGGGAAGCTCTGCCCTGGGAGGAAATGGGTGTAAGTGAAGACCCCTGTTACCCCTGCTAACTGGACAAGAGGCACTTTTTCCAGTGGTGTTCCTCTTATATTTAGCAGGGGGAGAGTAACTGTCCCTCTTCACCCCTGCGCAGTCTTTCTAGTGGCTGTTGCTGGCGGTCTGCCTTTTTTTAGATTGTGAGCCCTTTTGGGACAGGGAGCCATTTAACTTTATTATTACTATTTGCCTGTAAACCGCTTTGTGAACTTCGTGTTGAAAGGCGGTATATAAGTACCTGTTGATTGATTGATGTTTTGCTTTTTTGAATTGGAACATCGATGTTCCAATGTGTGCGTGAGAGGAGAGGGAGCCTTTTTAGTTGGTGTTAGCTAAAACTGGGGTGCACCAATGACAAGCAGCAACAGTTCCTCTCTGGATGTTTGATATAGGCGATAACAATGGCCAGGAGTACATTTGTACAGTTCTGGGTAGTCAATCAGCTGTGTCTCCTCCTTGAGAAGGGAGATCTAGCTGCTGCTAGTGAGATCTTGGTTATATTGTACACTACTGCAAAATGCTTTATACATGGAATTGTCTTGGGGGGGGGACATTCAGAAGCTATAGCTAGTGCAGAATGCTGCAGACAGACTGCTATTTGGACCTGTTCATAGTGACCATATCACATGTCGGCCAGTTTTTTACCCTCCTAATTTGCTTTCAGGGCCAATTCAAGGGGTGGTTATTCCCTCCAAAGGCTGAAATGGCTTGGGCCTGAGGTATCTGAAAGACCACCTGCCATCATAAGTGTCTACCTGTCAAGCAAGGTCCTCTGGACAGGTCTTGCTCCAAGTGCTACTGTCAGTGGAAGCCCAGTGCTTGAGCACACAGGGAAGGACCTTCTCAGTGGTTGCCCCACAGACTCTGGAACTCCTTTCCAGGAAGGTCCATACCGCTGCTCCCCTGAAGTCCACCCTTTTTGTGTGGGCTTGAAAGATAAGCAGTGAGAGGCCGATCTTTCGCTTGCTGATTGGAGGCTGTTTTGTTGCCCTGTGTTAGTTTGCTTTTGACTGTTTAAAAATTTAAATGCTTGTATTTTGTTTTAAGTTTTATGAGTTAAAAAACTGCCTTGGTTATATCAAGATGAAAGACAGCCTAAGAACTGTTTAAATCAACCCAAATATATGGTTTACACAGAACTGACCTTGGGAGATGCTTCTTTCTTGCAAATGCTTGCTTGGCAAATTCGCTTACACAAATATAGAATTTTGAAGCTATTCATGTCCTTGGAGTGCAATAGGTTGAACCTTCAGGGTTCGTTCAGATGGGAACATTTCATTCCACTATTCAGTGCTTTAATGATAAACCAGTATAGGAGGTGGAATCTATAAATAGAGGTTGAATGCTACGTGGCGGTGGTGCAACATTCTTTCAGGTTGATGGAGCTGTCCATGCTAACCCCTTTCAAAATCTCAGAGCCTAATCCTATGGACTCATATTGCCGGCACTGCTGCTCACTGGCTCCAGGTGTTGTAAATAGGCTGTAAAGCACCTGGAAAGGAGGGAGCGCCAATGCTGGGGCCGTGCCAGTTGGTGCTGCGCCCCAACATGGATGGTATGGCCAACCAGCACTCCAGCAGTGCTGGCCAGTGATAAGGCCTGCCAGAGCAGGGGGAATGGTGAGAGGCGGAACTGGGTGGGGGAGGGACGGAACAGGGATGGGACTGCTGGATCCTATCCTCTGTGTCGGGCTACACAGCCCAACATGGAGGTTCTCAAATCTGTGCTGGCAAACTGCCTTCTCCTGAGGTATCTCCTATGGCTGCTGTGGAGCCTGTAGCTGCAGCAGTAGCCATTTTGACACCACTGCTACTACAGGGGCCAGGCACCATAGGATTGGACTGCCTGTCTGCCATGTTTCAAAAACCTCCATGTGGAAGTATCTTCTGAGAGGAAATGTACGACATAATTTCTTACTTGTGCAGCATGTTGACCATTGGTTTATGTACAGTATTTGGTTCCTTAGCAAGCCTACAACCACCACCTAAACATTTTGAAATTGCCAAAGAAGCACATACCACGGAGACTAGTTCAAACCACAGCATTGTGTTGTCTTGAGTTGGCAGTGGATGGCGTCTGAAGGTAAAATCACTTAGCATGCATTCCAGAAGTCCTTGCATTCTTGATTAAATAATGTTAATAGCAGTGGTGTCATCTAAATGATTTAAGAACAGGAACTCACTTTTGATTGGCACGTGTCAGTGGGACTACCCCACTGCAGCCCTTCCCCCTTCGCCCCCCTAGGAATCCGGAGTCGCTCCCTTTAACCCTCTGAGTGCCGGCCAACCAAGAAGAAAAGCTCTTTGCAGAGGAATCAGGATGGGGGAGGAGGGAGAGTGAAGTGGGCGGAGTCAGCCCTAATTTTAACTAGTGGAACTGAGTTCCCCCGCGTTCCCCCTGTATGACATCACTGGTTAATAGGCTGTTACATCTTTTATCCAAGGCTCTCATTATACTTATCAAAGGTAAAGTGACTAATTCCTAATTCATTTTTTTCAGTACTGCAAATCAAAGCTCATCCATGTGAGATATCCACCCATCCAAGGCTATAGTTAGCAGGAGCAAACTTTTAGGCCTTCCAAGGACCGGTTTGTGCAGTTTAGTTAGTTATGCAATACATGATGTACAATAGATGCATAAAAAAGGAGTTCTAGAAATGTGGTGAAGAAACTGGATGGTTTATTAAGGATACAGCACGCACCTGCACGATTTTAACATTCTGGCCCTTGTGCACTCCCTCCGATGAATTACTCAGATAGGTACTGGCGTTTTGGTACTTTGTCCACTAATGACTACAGTCCTCTTTAGGCTGCAAACTTTCGGACGTAGCCTGTTTAGGATGCTTCATCATTTGTTTGCATGTATAAAGAGCAGCAGTCCAGGAATTCTGATGAACAGATTGTTGGTAGCACTACAACACATGCTTGTTCAGTGCCCTTTGGCCACAGGACAGCCATGATGACTAGAGATGCAGGCATAGCACAGTCATATCCCATACAAGCAGGCCTGAGGAGGGGAGGCAGGGGGGCAAAATCCCTGGGGCCTGGGCCATGACAAAATAAACTATATACAGTAGAAAATAAATTTACTCAGGGTTGTATTTCCACTACAGCTTTAATTCACAATTCATTTCTTTTACCCCAATGCATTCTGGCAACTGTAGTTTGTTAAGGGTAGCTCTAACAGCTCTCAGACACCTTAACAAACTACAGTCTGCCCAGAATGCCTTGGGAGAATGGAAGTGCATTGAAGGTGGATTAAATCTGTAGTGGACATGCGGCCCAGGTCTTCTCCATAAGCACCAGCATGTACAATTTAAACATAGGAAAGTGAAACTTATACCTTCAGACCAGAACTACTAGGCCCCAGGTCACCCAGTTCAATTCACAGAATTCCCAGGCCCAATTCTCGTTTAGTTTTCCAATTCCAGTTCCACCCATCCTTCTAGTTTAGTGTGTGTGTAGAACCCATGGCACTGGATCAAGTACACATGTGTATTGGCATTGTTTGAAGATGAAATGAACAGTATGGAGCAAAAAATATAGCAAAAAATATATAAACACAGAAGAGAAAATAAAAAAGTAGAGAAAATGAAAACAACAACAACAACAACAACAACAACAACAACAACAACAACAACAA
>JAJKFI010000003.1:37481167-37516413 GCA_029204185.1 Lerista edwardsae | reverse complement strand
CACACACACACACACACACACACACACACACACACACACACACACACACACACCTCCTCAGTAGTGCACTTTGCTCTTCAGACAATGCTGTACTGGAATTTGAGCTTGGATTTCTTGGAACAGGGAAAGACAAGAAAGAAATGATTCTTCTTAAGGTGAGATGAGGCTAAATACAGGTGTGCCCCAGTATCCACTGATTGGGTATCCAAGGTTATCCACAGATACCATGGCTACCGGGATGCCTATTTAACAGATAGGAGAACATTAAACATCTCTCTCTCCCTTTTTTTAACTTGTTGCAGCAAAACCACTGAACTTCCCCTCTTTAAAAAAGGCATCCCTAGTATCCATTGTTTCAGGCATCCACAATGGGGTCTGGAACGGAACCTCAGCAGATACCAGGGCATGCCTGTACTGTATATTACTTCTCAACCAACATATGTCCGTCTGTCCACCCGCCCGCTCGCCCATCTGTCCGTCTAAACTGCTCTGTGAACCTTCTGGTTGAAGAGCAATATGTCCTGCCTCAAATTTTTCAAATTCCTGCCCTGATAAAGCTTCCAATCTAAAAAAGATGCACAAGAAGAAACCAGTGGTGCTTGTGGGCGAGGGGAGGGGAGCGGAGCAGAGCTTCTGGAAGCAGAGCTGGTCCATTCAACAGGCCAAATGATAAACATTGCCTCAAGTTCATATTTGCAGAGGCACCCACTTCTGATCTTTCCTGTCTCCTCCACATTTCCTTTGTTTGGATGCCCCGCCTCTTCAGGAAACAAGAAGAGCAGACACTGGCGCAAGGTCAGAAGGGACAGCACCTGGCATGCCACCTTAGGGCACAATCCTAACCTGGAGTTAGGCCAGCACAGTTAGGCCAGCAAAGTTTGGCTGGCACGAAGGACATCGTAAAGTATGTTTGGACCACTCTCAGAGTCAGAGAGGCCAGCACACAGACGTGTGCTGCCCTCTCTGACTCTGAGAGTGGTCCAAATGCGCTTTACAGTGTCCCTTGTGCTGGCCAAACTTTGCTGGCCTAACTGTGCCGGCCTAACTCCAGGTTAGGATTGTGCTCTCAGACACCAGGAAGTCTTAAGCTAGTCCTGTCTGGTAGTGACAAGAGGGTTGTGATGTCCTAACACAAGAAAGGCTTCTATGCTGGCGAGACTGAACATACTTCCACCAGCCGCTCATCAAGGGAGATTGTCTAATGTTCCCTGTAATAATGGATTTTGCCCATTTTGTTCACTTGAGCCGGATACCTTAGTTTACATTCTTCTTCGCTGCCCTGTTTACGATAATTTATGAGATATTTTACTTGAACCGTTCTTTCCTCCCTCCTTGTTTCCCTTTCCGATCCCTCCCTTTTTTTAATTCTTTAAGAGACTACCTGGTATTTACTACTATTTACTACTGTTGAACTTTTATCAACAGCTGCAAGGCTAAATCTCATGGTCAGACTTCTTAATCGTTGATTTTTCCATATGTTCTTTCACTGTATCTCCCTCTTGTACGTGTGTTATGCCAATAAAGGTTTCTCAAAGTAAGACAAGATCACCATGAGAGCTACCAATAGCTTCAGACTGCACAGCTATGGTCGTCGCAGGACCATCTGAGAGCTGCGGTGGACACTTCTATCAGCCTTGTCCCCCGACTCTTGTCTTGGTTTCAAGTTTTAGTTGCACTGTTTGCATTACCCTTTTAATTGCTTTCAAAAAATATTGAGAGCCACATTGAGCACTAATGTTAGTGGAAAGGCGTGAGATAAATGTCTTAGCAAAATAAATACATGATATAAATAATAATAAACTGTAATAAAGAAACGATTAAAAGCACTCCACAGAAGTAATGACATCCACTTTATGTACGAGTCTCGGACTTGAGACTTATTATCTTGCTGGCTGCAATTAAGTGCTAATCATTAAACAAGATGGATAAAATTAATGAGAATGATGGAAAGCTTTGGACTCGTTTCTGTATAGATCTTGCTTGCACTGACATATACACTTGTGCAAGCACATGCATTTCAAAAGGAGGTCAAAAGCCCGCCCGCCCGCCCCATCCAGTTCTGCCCACCCGCAGCTCAGAACCGTCCTCCTGCCCTCCCAGACCTGCCCCTGCACCAGCTGAGTTTGGCTGGCACAGAGGAGGCTTGGCGTCCACGCTCCCAGGCTGATGCTACCGCTAGCATCAGCCTGGAAGCTCTAGTGCCAACGCGGAAGCGCCAACAGGCACCCCATGTCAGCCCTAGTGACGTAGCACTGATGCAACAACGTCAGGGCTTGGATTGCGCCCACAGAAACGTAACACCTTTTCCTTAAAATCACTTCGCCCCCCCCATTCCTTCTTTCTTTTGAATCTCCCTCTTTCCCTTCCTTTTCTCGCAGGAAAGGAAAAGCTGTGTGTTGCCAGTGTGCCGTCGGCCCTCTGTAGGCCATCTCCAGGAGAGTGCTGCTTGGTCTGCCACCGATCCCAGTTGGCCACTGTGGGAAACTCAGGATGTTGGGTTTGCAGCCCAATTGAGCCCCGCGCTGATCAGTGGCATTTCTACAGGGAGGGCAAAGCTCTAAGTTTTGCAAGAAGCCTTACCTTGCAGTGGACATCACTCCTCTCCTGCACTGTTCTAGCTAATCCTCACAGGGAACAGCAACATCTTGGCGTTGCTCACTGGCTACAGCAGCAAGGGAGAGGAGGGATTTACATGACAGGGTGAGGCTTCTTGCAAAACTTAGAGCTTTGCCATCCCTGTAGAAACGCCTCTGGTGCTGATGCAGCCACATCCAACATGGCACACGCCGCATCCCGCAGAGAGTCACAACAACCTCCTCGAGTTCAGGGAACATTTGTTCCCTTGCTCCATAGTAAACCTCTGTTGCCCTGCTTGGATCTGCCCCATCTGTTTTGCTGGTGAAAGTTCAAATGGACCTAAGTAAGCGGATTGAGGCTGGGAAGGGGAAGAGGATATCCGTGAAGCTGCTGCCATCCGTTCCTGGCCTGGTCTCTGCTGTGCTCCTTCCTCTCTCCATTCCTCCCACCCCCATGCCAACTTACTGGTGCTGGGGCTTCTTTGGAGGCTACTGGTGCTAGGCCATTTGTGGCAGCAGCCCAGCTGTTTAGAACGGCAAGTTGCATTTTGCCACCACCATAAAACACAGCAGTGCAGTGACTTAATAGGATTGGGCCCTGAATCTTTGGCCTGATCCAGCATATTCGTGTGTTTTTATGGCTCTTCTCTGTAACCGGCGTGAAGTTGCTATAACCTGTGTGCTTTCCTGTGAATGAAGACAGTGTGCCAGTGCAAGGATAGGGACTGGCCTTACTATGGTGGCAAAAGACATAGTTGTCAAATACAGCATTACATTGTGCAAAGCTGTGGAGCCTACACAACATGGTGGATAAGAGACAGGGCTGGAAATAGTAATAAAATTTCGTGTTTAGCACATGTTTCCCCCCCTTTAAGGGTTTTAAGTGTTTCACAGTTATTGTCTCAGTAATCCTTCTAATAGGCCAGTGAGACCGTCTCTGTTACAGATGAGGGCCTCAAGCCACCTAGGGCTCTCACAGCTGTTGAGGTTTGAACTGAGGAGTTCCAACTCACAGCTCATACTATTAACCATTCCAAAGGTATTTCAGCCACCACAAAGCCAGCCACATCAGCACAATCCTGATAGTAGCTCTTAAGATATCGGGCAGAGTTGTCACATGCCCTGTTGGAGTCACATTTACTAGATGTCAACATAGCCAAGGGTGATTCCTGCATCACCTGTTTCTCCAATGACTTAGCCCAGAACACAGAGGGGAAGCCTAGTGCAGAGTCAGGAGCTGGCCCCTCTTCTGTGTTTGGGCCAGGAAGCTAATCTGACAGCCTTACTGTCCTGCCTTCTTCGCTACAGTCTTGCTGCAGATATAATCCTAAATTGACAGCATCTGACCCAGGCCAGAAACTTGAGTCTAACTTGGCCTGCCTCCAAGCATAGAGCTGCATAGGAGACACAATGAACTACACCGAAGATTTTATATAAGAACACCGAGTGTATTCTCTCTACCTTGTAGTTAAGGGCAGGCAGGTAACCAAAGTTGAATGCCATATAATAGGAGGGAAGAAATCTTGGCATTAAAAATACGTAAAGCAGCTGGCATGCATGAGGTACCACGAACAAAAAAGAAGCGCAGGATGGACTGGATTTGACCGCAGAAAGACGGTGCTGGATCCAAGATAGTTTATAGTGAAAGGTCAGACCCAAGTATTTGAATGTTTTAACTGGTTGGATTTGTTTGTCCTTGAACTGCCACAAACGATGTTTCCGTGCTTTCTCAAAGACCATGATTTTGGATTTCTCGAAATTAAGCCGTAGCTTGTTCCTACATCTCTATTGCCATTGATTGCCAATTTTCGTTTTGGGCCTCCGCTTCTCAGGGACCGTCTCACCTCTGAGTTGCTCAGTAGCCCTAAAGACCAATTTACCGCCCCGGGTAGTGTCCATACCGCCCAGGATTCATCATCCCGCCCAGTTAAACTTAAATGGGATGCTAAGACCAATAGTCTATTCAATTCTATGGTTACCAGGGCTAATCCGCTTGCCTGCACTCCTCCAGATGATGAGCGGTCCTTTATGACACCTTTGGATAACTTTGATTTATTAATTAAATTTCTTGTGAACACGCTTGGGCAGACTCATCCACTTAGAGTGGGAATTTCTCAGTGTAAATACTGTGGGGATTTTGACAACACCTGTTGGGGTCTTAAGCAGGTTTTACGTTGGATATAGGAGTATAAGGATAACAAAAGCCCTAAGCTCCCCCCTGCTTATTTTAGTACTAAACTGCGACTTGCACAGGTTATCAAGAGGAATCAGCAATGCATCTGTGGTGAGCGTTGGTAACATTTGATGAAGGCAGATACTGCCAACAACCAAAGGCTCTTTTGGAAAATTGTTATCTCTCGTTTTTCATCAAACTAATTCTGATCCCCCTTACTCAATATCGGCACAATCACTACTTAGCATTTTGACCCCCCTCTAGCTATGCCACTGTCCTGGGGAGGTCATGGGTGTCTCTTCTGGGTAAGGGAACTTTTGTTCAACTTGGACCTGTGCCAGTGAAATTGCCCTCCCCTGTTCTGCCCTTAACCCGCCCCATTCTGCCTTCGTTCTGCCCTTCCCTGATCCATTCCACCTTCCGTTGATCTGTTCTGCCCTTGCCCTGCCCCGCCCCACCTCTTCTGCCATCCTACCTGTGTCTCTTCATGGATCTGTTGGCATGCGGAAGAAGGCCCCTGCTCCCCACCAGTGCTCGGGCAGCATGCGACTCCATGCACTGCTGGAACTTTTTTTTGCATAAGGCAGTCTATGTTGGCAGAATGCTTGTTCCACCAGCATATGAGCCCAATTGCTCTGGGTCTATTTTGTGCAGGCAATTTGAGAATCCCCCCCTTGTGGTTTCAGAGGGTAGTTGTGTACTTGTTAGTCATATGCCTAATGTTGCAGAAACGAGTACACAAGACAGCCAAATTGTGGCACACACAAATGCAAAAGCTGACATATTTGCCTGCGGTTTTAATGAATTGCAGTTCTTGAATTATTTTGGGCCTTGACTTTCCGTCACCAAGGTTGTGGTTGTAGTCTTTTGCCAGATGAGCTTCCAACATAATCCACAGTCTAAATTAAGGCTGGCATGTTTTCCTCCTGTTCAAAACACCAGTGTTTACTATAAATTTGAAAAAAAAATTAAAGTAAGATGTTATCTATGGCAGAGTCTAAATACTCAACTCTTCTGACATAACCTCTAAAACAGACCTGCCTAGCCCATGATTTACCAAACTGCCCAACACCAGCCATATATGGCAGCCCATTGTTTTCTAACTATCGTATTTTTCTGGAACATGTTCTCTGTAAATCTTTGACCCATTTTTGCCTGTTGGGGATGTCTGGCTATAATGTTTGCCAAAGTTGTCGTTATTGAAGGTTCTTGAGGACTTACATTTGTGTATGTTCATGCATTTGCAAGCGAGAAAGAGAAAGAGAGCATTCATGTAAATGCAGTTGCATGCGCACTGAAACATCATGTAGTGTGCAGCCTGCCATTACAAACACCAGTGAGTCTCATTTTGAACTGTTGCTAACGGACTATAGGATCAGGGGCACTTTTCTTAGCATATCTTTTAATCCATAGAACAATTTTGCCTTGACTTTTAAACGTGTAGAAAAGACTATTGAAAAATTAAAAAATGGGGTCTAATGGTCCTGAATGAGATTGATATACCACAATGTAGACTTCCAGGGTTTGGAGCCTGTGATTTTATTTTGACAGACAAGAGATTTATCCAGTTTTTTGTTCTGGGGGTTACAAAGTTTCAAGACTGTTTTGCAAACTTTGTGTCAAGGAGATATACAGTCTGTCTGCTTGTTAGGAAAAGTTCACATTGAGGAGGCAACGTGTGGCCGCTGAGTCATAACTTGGCCTGGAGTTTTCCCAGTTTTGTTTGGGTGGGACACATTTATTTACTGGAGGCTTTTGTGCTGTTTCTCAGTTGCATTCTAGATCGCCTATTAAATTCAACCTTTGTTAGAAATGATGAAAATATCTGTTTCATCCTTTCTTGGGCCAAAGGGCCATGCTATGGCATGCAAATTTGTACTAATGGTAATAATTATCATAACAACTTGGATTCTAGCTCTGTAAAAAAAATTTTTTTTTGCATCTTTTTTTTTAATACGACAGTCCACTTATTTTGCAAAATTGAAGGCATTCCAGTAGAGGAACGCTGTCTCTCATATTTACAGTCCATACATTCCTGTTCTTTAGGCCACTTTTTGGTGGGTTTTGAAACATTTCTGACATATACTGTATTTATAACAGTTATATTTATTTAGTCAGAGGGTAGTTTTGTACTTGTTAGTCATATGCCTAATGTTGCAGAAATGAGTACACAGGAAAGCCAGACGGTGTGTGTGTGTGTGTGCGTCCGTGCGCGTCCGTGCGTGCGTGCGTGCGTATGCAAACTTTGCAAGCACCCTTGCCTAGTTTTCAGAAGAAAATTGCAGCAGCAGGCATTCTGGATGGAGAGACTGCTTTCATGGCTGGAATCCTAACCTGTAGTACCCCCAATCTTCATACCTCCAAATTAAAATGTCACATTTTCTGATTTTGTCTAGTAGTTGGCATGCGTGTGAACCCAGTTTCAGCCATTTGCCTGGCCTGCACATCTTGCTTTCTAACATCCTGCACATCCGGCAAACAGCACATTGTACTCTCTAATTCAGCCTTCTGGGTATCCTGGAATGACTGTAAAGTTTTGGGGGAACAATCCTTGAATTCCATTTCTAGGCAGAGTCTAGCAAAATGACTACACACACACATACAATATGCAAGGTTTTGCAATATGCATTACAATATGCAATAGCAGCCTCAGGAGCACAGGACCCTGGTTATTATTAACAATTTATTAATAATAAAATAGTATTAATAAATACTAAATAAATAAATAAAACTGTAGTATTTTTAAAAATACTTCTCCCATACATACCAGTTCGCCCTCTTAGAACATCTAAAGGGGCCCTCCTTCAAGTGCTCCTTCAAATCTCCTTGCGAGAAAACCAAGCCTATGCTGCCCTGTCTTGGAGCTTCTTACTGCTCAGGGAAGTGGACTGACCCAGATTCTCTGGACCACCCAGACGGCCATTGTCCTGCAGAAAGTGAAAGCTGAGAGGATCTAAAACCTGAGGATTTTTAAAGGGCTTTCAGATCACAATTACTATTGTGCCATACATATTGGCGCTGATCTGGCTGTTAGTTGTGGCTCACTCATTAGTCTTTCACAAACTTGTTCCCCTGGTTTCAATGGGACAGCTAGCCTGCACTGGACCACCTAGCTTTGATAGAGCTTGATTGAGGGCACAATCCAAGGTGCGCCCGAGGGCCGACGCAAACTGCTTGTGGTGGCCCTGCACGTGCAGTGCTGGCACGAGGGTGCCGATTCTGGCTGGCACAGGAATGATTCTGGGAGGGAGGAAGTTTCTAGGTGTGGGTGGGCAGGCCTATAGGCGTGCCAGCCCAGGGAAGGGGTGGAGCTGGGATGCAACCATTAGGCCACATCCAAGCCCTCGTCAAAGCAGATCCGAGGAACCCATTGGAGTGGCTGGCGCCTACCCGGGGTAAGGTCACAAGGTGGAAGCTCCAGGTGGTTCCAACTTGCGCTGGATACGGCACAGGCACACTGACCTGCCCACTCCGTTGCAAGTTGAGGCATCTTGCAAAAAAAAAAAATATTGACATAGCTATAACTTTAGTCTTCCATTCTCTGTTAAATAAAATCAGGTTTTTCTTACTGTTTGCACTTGGGACTATGCTGTGCGCTTATTGAGAGGTAAGAAAAACTGAGCAGGGTTGTAAATATATTCCAGGGTTTTGCCAATATCATAAACAACTCAGGCTTTACTCGCAACAAGCCTTGATATATTTATCACCCTATAATAATTTAGTGTTATGTTGCCTTTTGCTTGGTATATCTACAGCTCTCTCAAGGTATGAATGAAAGCCCAAATACTCTGTTCTATACAAACAGTGGCGTACATAAGAGTCACTTTAATGAGATCTGTAAGCAAAACCTCTGGCCTCAAATAGTCTTAAGGCAGCCAATGAGCTTGCAAACTATTACAAAATAAGATAATAGATTGACTTCTGGGATGCATGTGATTGGCCAATGTGAGAAATGGGATTCTGGACTAGGTGGATTTTTGGTCTGATCCAGCAGAGGATTTCTTATGTTCCTCATCTTATGGACTGGGGTCATAAAGTGTACAAAATTCTGGTAAGCAAAATATACTGTCGGCGCAATCCTAACCTGGAGTTAGGCTGGCACAGTTAGGCCAGCAAAGTTTGGCCGGCACGAGGGTCACAGTAAAGCGTGTTTGGACCACTCTAGGAGTCAGAGGGGCTGGCTGGCACACAGACGTGCTTCATCCTCCCTGACTCTGAGAGTGGTCCAAACATACTTTACTGTGTCCCTTGTGGCAGCCAAACTTTGCTGGCCTAACTGCGCCAGCCTAACTCCAGGTTCGGATTGCACCCTAAGTCATTATAGTTGCTAAGTACTTATCACAACAAAATGGATACTGTGGACTTACCAGCCCAACTTCTACTGAATCTAGCATATAGCATGTCATCTACAAAGCTGGCATGTACAGTCAGCACAGTGGATAAATTCTCAGCAAGCATGCCAGAATTGATGTGGGGCAGTGGGCAGGAAGCCTTGATGCCCCCCAGGGTAGACCCAAAGAGCTGCCTGATACCACATGGTACCATATGATTCTATGGCACAATGCCACTGGTGACGCAGCTTAAAACATGATTCTGGAAAGAGGATTGGGCTCAGAGAATGGACAGACCGAGAAGGATCCTTGCTGCTGCAGGCTTCCTAAAGGAACTGAGCTTGGGGGAGATGCCCTACAGGCCCCACTCTTCCTCTTCCCTTGCTTGCATTTAACATCTCAGGATATCAGCACATGGCCTGCACACTTTAAAAACAGAGGGAGTGATCACCTCTGTACTACGAATAAAGTCAATACATGCTCGAATGCAGTGGTATTCAAACTTTCTAGACCGGGGCCCACTTTTTAAAAATGGCACTTGTGTTGGGACCCACCGGAAGTGATGCCATTCACCTGGGAGTGAGGTTGTGGCAGGAAGTGACATCATCAAGCAGGAAGTGCTGTCATAATAAAATGACACTCCTGAAATTCAAATTGGCATTCTTGGATTGCAGCAATTGTACAATCATGAAACATCCCTGACAGAAAGCAAGGTTAGGACAAAATATGATGTAAAAGCACTGAACTAAAACCAAAACTTTAAAAAAACGCTCGCTTGAAAATTCAAACTGTTAAAACTCACAAAAGGAATATAACAAGAGTAAGAAACGCAGTTTCCAAGATGGCTGCTCCAAACTTTCCGTGACTCACCTGATATCGGGGCACGACCCACCAAGTGGGTCCTGACCCACAGTTTGAATAACAGTGCTCTAATGGATGGGAAATGGCTTTACTCCGCCCAGGAGAATGAGTTCCCCTTCCCTGTGGAAGGATTGGCTGCCAGCTGAGAGCAGGGGCGGAGCTTGAAGGGTTTTAAGCTACACACTCCCTGTTCCCTTCCTCTTGTATGCCTGATGCATCTATTGAAAACAAAACCCAATCTACCATTGATTTTAATGGGGGAGAATGGCAACCTGTTTTGTGTTTACATTTTGTTTGAAAAAGGAGAAAATGGATTTTTTTTACTGTGAAACAGAACAGGTTAACTTTCTCCATCAACTTTCTTCCTAGCTGTTCGATCCACCTCCCAAACCTATGCAAGCTCCACCTATCCTTTGCTTGAAGAGCGGGGAGGAATTCCAGAGAAATTCTAGTTGAGGATGGTGGGGCTAGTTGAGGACGGTGGGGCCAAGGCAGGCTGCGCTATGAAGTCCCATAATTCGAGAAGCCTCCCCTTTAATAACAAAGAAAAAACTCTGGAAGTTTCATTAGCTTCCTCAAGCAAGCCAGAATTTGAAGCTACCTGTAGTTTTCAAACCAAAGTTTGTGCCAACCCCACTTTGTGGTTGCATTTGTGAACTAAGTGAAGCCAATGTGACACGCCTACAAGGAAGCAGGTCTGCTGCCCCCATCAGAACCCCAGGGAGAATCGCAGCAGCCCAGATGCTTCACAGTCAGACATCTCACAGCTCGCTCTATCCCTCTCTATCCATAAAAAGCTACCGACTCACACACCCAGTTTGCAGATACTCATCTCAGACCCCACTCTGGAAGGTGAATTATACATTCAAAAAACTACATCCACAGTCATGAAAGGAACATTAACAGCACTTTCAATCAAAATCATAGTGATAGATCCGTTTACAACCATGACACAACCCCCTTTCATTATCCCATCTTCCCATATTTTCAATATGGCTGCTTTAGGTGCTTTGTGACCCACAGTTTGGGAACCACTGCTCCAGGAAATACAGTGAGTAGTCCAGATATTGAAAATAATCATACCTTAGCAAATCCGAGTAACGTTCTCCAAGGCATATATCCTGAGGAGGGGGCGGGGAAAAGTTAACATGGTCTCTCAGCTCCATATACATAATCTTTTTAACTGAATACTAAATTCTCCAGTCTATAGGTAGCACAGTATCAAGAAGGAGTCAGAGTGATGTAGTGATTAGAATGTATTGGATGAACAGTGAGGAGACCACAGTTGAGTGTGGGGAGAGTTAGAATGGATAAAAGGAAATACTTTTTTACATAGCAGATACATAGCAGATAATCTGTGGAACTCCTTGCCACAGGAGATGGTGATGACATCTGGCCTAAGTGCATTTAAAAGGTGATTGGACAGATTTCTGAAGGAAAAGTACATCGTGGGCTATAGGCCATGGTGGGTTGTGCAAACTCCTTATGTTAGAAGTAGGCTACTTCAGAATGCCAGGTGCAAGGATGCAGGCATCTTGTTGTCTCATGTGCTCCCTGAGGCATCTGGTGGGCCACTGTGAGATACAGGAAGCTGAACTAGATGGACCTTTGGCCTGATCCAGAGGGCTCTCTCAGCTGCAAAGCCACTATGATCTACCTCACAGAGTGGAAGATAAAATCAATGGACAGTGAAACTTGTATGCTGCCAATTTGACCTCCTTTGAGGAAGAGTGTAATAGAATTTCAATGGACAATGAAGTGACTATAGCAGAACACCCTGTTGTATTCATGGTGACAGTAGGAGCAATAATTAAACAGTAATGATGATGAGGGAATATTTTTGGATATCTCCCATCTTGATTTGCTGTTTGTCAAGTGCATTATTATCCTGCCCTCATTTTCATGCAGTGACTCTGAGTTTGGACGCAATCACAAGACAAATAGGTTCTCATGGATGCTAGTCATCGCTACATGTGGGTGTTTGTTATTACTAGAAGCCATTGTGACATATGACTTGTGAAATTAGGAATGGGTTTGGTATTCTGATGAAAAATGCTGGATAGCATCTTAATACAAAAAACCCATCGTTCAAGATACCACTGCAGATACCTGAAACCATGGATACTGGAGATGCCTTTTTAAAGATATGGGAACATCAGTGGTTTTTCTGCAACAAGGTTATAAAAAAGGAAATGTGTTTAATGTTCCCCTATCTTTTAAATAGGCATCCCAGTATCCATGGTATCTGTGGATAACTGAAACCATGGATACCGAATCAGTGGATATTAGGGCATGCCTGTATATCAGAGCGCACTCCTAACCTGGAGTTAGACCAGCACAGTTAGGCCAGCGAAGTTTGGCCAGCACGAGGGCCACCGTAAAGCATGTTTGGACCACTCTCTGAGTCAGAGAGACCAGCACATGTGCCATCCTCCCTGACTCCAAGTGTGGCTCAAACACGCTTCACGGTGGCTCTTGTGCCGGCCAAACTTTGCTGGCCTGATTGTGCCGGCCTAACTCCAGATTAGGATTGTGCTCCCATTCTCATAAGGCACCTAACAATGTAAAATTATCACAGAAGTTAAAAATTTTAAAGAACAGCAATATAAAACATTTTAGCCCAGGGATTCACAACTACTTACCTTGATGACACACTGCATCAGCTGCAGTGGATCTAGAGCCCACCAAGGCCAGGAAGTTGCAGAGTGAAATGGCGTGCAACCCAGAAGCTGCTTCTGGGTTACGCCGGAGCATGACCCCTTCATTGGCCACAGCATACTGCAGTTCTCATATAGATCATGACCAGTGGTGTCATCTACTCACCAGTAGACGGTACGCTGGGCGGGACTTAGAGTGATCGACAGCCCGTTGACTCACTTCCGCTTTCTTCGCGCTCCCCGCGTGGCTTTCCCTCACCTCAGAGGGGGCGCCTGCTCGCCCAGGCACCCGACGCCCCCCCTCCATCCCTCCTGGCGAGCAGCCGCTCCATCTGAGGCGAGGGAAAGCTGCGCGGGGAGCGCGAAGAAAGCGGAAGTGAGTTGACGGGCTGTCGATCACCCTAAGTCCCTCCCAGCGTACCGTCTACTGGTGAGTAGATTACACCACTGATCATGACCCACCAATTTTTGGACCAGGAAGTGGCAATTGCCACCACATATAGGTAAAGGTGGTCCTTAAAATAACCTGGTCCCTGGTTAGGTATTCTAGATCAACACCAGCAATTTGAATTGGACCTTGAAACATACTAGTTGACATGAAGCTTGCTTCATGTGGACCTTGTTCTTGTATTAGAGGTGAGAGTGAAGAGAACTACTCATGTGTATTAGGTTCAGGTGAGGGTGGTTGGCTTCACTGGGATAAAATTAAAAGCCTCAGAAAGCAGAACCTTTTGGCTGCTCTCAGGGAAGGTTTGCCTCATTGTGTGCGATGAGTACAGGGGATGAGGGATGCAATGATAGCTGGTTGCAATCAGTCAGTAAAATTCTGTAGGTGTCTTTTGCTTCTCCTTTTGAGTTCCTCTCAGTTATAAACACAGGGGTTTACTAGAGGGAGGAGTCCTGTGGGTCGGAGCCTCCCAGCTTAAAATTTTACTATTTGGGTTTTACAATGCAGAGGCTCTGTAATTTTATTTCTAACCTTGTATGTATGGTAATAAAAATTGGGTTTTTATTCCTTTTGGCTGGTTTTCTTTTGAGAGGGGTTTGCCCAGGAACTCTCTTTAATTGTATTAAGCCTGGGCTGGTGGCAGCAGCAGCTACCCAAGGGGAGGGAAGTCACCCCCCCATCATAATGCTAGTAGCCAATGGCATGGTAGCCATGTAGTATGTGTCACCTGAGGAAGCTGTGTTAACTATGTAGTAGCTGCATTTTGGACCAATCAGAGTTTTCAAATGGTCTTGTTCATTACAGTACAGTCTCTTTGCATGTTCATTAAGATAGATGGATTTAATTCTGGCCTTATTGTGAGCTCATCTTCCTTTCCTGCATCTCTGAACTGAAACATTTTCTACTTACCCTTTTGTACTTCTCATCTAATACTCTGTCTAGTGAATATAGTCAGTTTCACTTTGCAATGTCTCTTAAGGCTCAATCCTATCCAATTTTGCAGCCCTGATATTGCCACCCCAATGGGGTGGTGGTGGGGAAAACATTTGTTCCAAAACCTTGTTGCTGTATTGCTGCTGCATCGGATAGGATTGGGCTCTTAGGCATTTGTATTGCTAAAGAATGAGTGTTCCCTTCTTGGGCTTGCCAAGATAACTGGCAGGAGAGATGACTGATGAATTCATGGCCAGACTGGAACTTTGCTAAGCATGAAAGCACAGTTGTGCACCCCCATTTCTCTGAACAGGGGAACATACGGGACAGTGCAACCCACATGCTGTTTGCCTCAACTTATGCTCTACTTGTATATTGTAAACAAAAAGCAAATGTTACAAAAATACCAGTGTCCTGTCTGCCAAAGTAAGCCAAAGTTGAGGCATACAGACGTCTTCAAGGCAATGTCCATTGCCCCTTGTCAGATCCCCAGAGAGAGAGATGCCATGAAGTGTCTTTAGCTATCAACTTCTTTTTGCCTGCCTGCCCATGTATTTATGCTGATGACAAGTAAGATCAAGCTATATTCGTACTTAATATTTATATAGTGCTTTCGGAGTGTGCAAAATGTTTCACATGTATTATCATGATGTTGGTCTTACAACAATGCGAATAATGTGAATAATAATGTAATGTGAATAATAGTATAATCCTATGTGTGTCTAGTCAAAAGTCCCATTGCATTCAGTGGGGCTTACGCCCCGGTGTCTAGGATTGCAGCGTGGCAGCCCAATCCTAACTAAGCCCTGCTCATGCAGCAGTCCCAATGAAGCACATGCTGCAAGAGGAGTGGAGGAGTCAAGGAGACGTCTTCAAAGTAAGCCTCAGCTGCTCCAATGAGTCTCCTCAAATTTGCACCAGCCATTTTGCTGGAGCAGCACTGAAGAGAATAAGCACTTTTTTGAAGTACTTTTTTTTACCCAGCGGGTAGTTAATCTGTGGAACTCTTTGCCACAGGAGGTGGTGATGGCATCTGGTCTTGATGCCTTTAAGAGGGGATTGGACAGATTTCTGGAAGAAATTTCCATTGTGGGCTATAGGCAATGATGGGTTGTAGCCTCTTTACACTAGTAGTAGGCTACTTCAGAGTACTGGGTGCAAGGGAGTGACAACAGGATGCAAGCATCTTGTTGTCTCATGCCTCCCTGGGGCACCTGGTGGGCCGCTGTGAGATACAGGAAGCTGGACTAGATGGGCCTTTGGCCTGATCCAGCAGGGCTCTTCTTATGTTCTTATGTTCTTAAGCAAAAGGGAAGGTGTGAGGAGTTTAGGAGCCTGGCACACACACACTCTCCTTGCCCAGACACGCCCCCATTCTCTCCCTCCCTGCTCTGTTCCTGCTACTGCCTGCTCCCTCTGATGGCTTACCTGCAGTAGCACACAGGCTGCAGTTGTCTGATGCTGCTGTCAGTTGCAGTGGTGGTTCTGCAGTGGCAGTGGCAGTGGCCTGCATGTGCCACTGTACGGTCATTTACAACAGTGGAATTGCTGTTCCGCTGCTGTAAAGCCCAGTTAGGATTGCGCTGTAAGTGTTGTTATCCTCATATTGCAGCTGGGGCGTTGCGGCCGAAAGAAAACGGCTTGCCTAAGGCCACCAAGAGAGAATTCCTGTCAGAAGCAAGATCTGAACTGACAAAAGTCCTCTTATGCAGTGTGCTACACCACCAGCTAGAAGATGTTTGAAATAATAAAGACATTTTTAAAATGTCTGCACAGTTAGTAATGAAACGGTGTGCTTCTTTTTTGAATGAAAAGAATGTAATATGTGTGCATGTATCAATTATTTGTGTAAAATGTGCGGCTTGTCTTCAGGCCTTTGGCATTTGGATTGCTTTCCAAAAAGAAAAGAAAAAAAGGAAAGATTTTTATAATCTTGTATGTTTGTTGACTATGGCGGAAGAACAGCATGCCTTTGTTTGAAAATCTCTTAACAAATTCATATGTTGTGCACAATAAAAAAAGGCAAAAAATGATTACCCAGAATAACGAATAACAAATAGCACACAAAAGGATAACCTGCCATCTTCCTCAGTTTCCATTTTAGGGTATGTCTGGGAAGTACTTAAAGTTTCATGTATCGCATTTGCCAAAATAAATATAATGCTAATCCAGAAACTACCTAAATTAATAAGAAATCCAAAGATATAAACTGAGGAATAAAAACCATCACATGCCAGTGAATGAATAATTGTTTGGGTTTAATCTGTTTCATACACAAATCTCCCTGAAAGCACACAAAAGGATAACCTGCCATCTTCCTCAGTTTCCATTTTAGGGTATGTCTGGGAAGTACCTGGACCTGAAAGGCCCTGAAAGGCCTTTCCTAACTAAAGAAAAGACATCTGCAGAGATCAGATTGAGCTTTGGCATCAAAAGGCACTTTTTTTTTTTAGCCTAAACCGTTCCATCAGAAAATGCTTTCTGTAGAAACATATCCTTTTATCACTTTTTACAGTTTCTTGTGGATGAATATCCACAAGAATTGCTGGCCTTTTTCTTTTGGTTTATGGCCAGACTTGCATGGGCCTGAAGATTTTTCACATATTTTTTTGCCAGGAAGAATCCAAGAAGCAAATGTAAGTTTATAGGCACTCTTCCAAAGCACAAATAGCACTTTCCATTTGGCAAGCTCTTTTCATCATATGGTGTTATCTAATATGAAATAATAAGGCAGGGGATAAAGTGAAGATCCCTCTTCTACCAGGTTCTGTTTGAAGGAGGCAAGAAGAAAGGGGCACCACTGCAAGCCAGCGAAATAGAAGCTCTGATAGGTTTTAGAGATAATTTAATAAGCACAAATAAATAGCATTTTGAAAAGGAGTCTTGGGCTGATAGCTCTTCATCAGGCAATGAAACAATAGTCACTGGAAGATGTACAGTAACATAATGCCTTATACTACTCTAGGGGCGAAGTGTGGGTGGAGCCGCTAATGTGAGAGAAAATTCTGGAAGTCTGAGAGTCTGTACATGTGTGGGTGGAGTTATGCTGAAAACAAAGCCTCTGATACTGATAGCCTAGCCCAGTATCTTTATAGCCTCACATTCAGTGATGTCATTCAGGGGGAATGGACCAGAACGGGCGTTCCGGATCCTAACGGGCTCCGTGGCTGGTTCCGGGTTCCTGACAAGTGCCAATCAAAAGTGAGGTCCTGTTCCTAAATCATTTGAATGACACCACTGCTCACATTGGTTAATAAAAGGTCTGCCATTTGCTAATTGGACCCTTGTTGTTTCGGAGGAACAATCTGCACAGTAGTGTAGTCATGGGGGGCAGCATGGTAAATATTGCAGGTGCCACAACTCTCCATGTAAGTGGCCCCTCCCACTTGCTATCAGAGCCATTCTAGGTAGCATTGGCAATTGTGTTGTCATCACTTCCCAGAATGGCAAGTGGGAGGGGCTGCTTACATGGCACATTATGGCACCTGTAATACTTGCAGGTCAGCTCTTCCCCCCTTAGCTATGTCACTGAGGGCACAATCCTAACTTGGAATTAGGCCGACGCAAGCGACACACTGTAAAGTGTGTTTGGACCACTCTCGGAGCCAGGGAGGCTGGCACACAGACTTGCGCCATCCTCCCTGACCCCGAGAGTGGTCCAAACATGCTTTACAGCATCGTTTGAAACACTCCTGGGCTGGCATAAGTGACTTGTGTTGGCCTAACGCCAGGTTAGGATTGGGCCCTGAATCTCCCAGTCTGTCAGCCATGAAGCTATGTAAAGTGAGTAGCGGGACAAGACCTGAGCTCACAGAAAATGACCTGGGAGAAAATGGAGTCAACGAATGGAGATACAAAAATGCTTCCGTCAATTTTCAGGAGTTGAGGAAGAATGGATCTCTTGGACTGGAGATGCTGAA
The DNA here is from genome assembly GCA_029204185.1 of Lerista edwardsae. Lineage (NCBI taxonomy): Eukaryota > Metazoa > Chordata > Lepidosauria > Squamata > Scincidae > Lerista > Lerista edwardsae. The sequence continues at coordinate 37,498,514 of JAJKFI010000003.1, read as the reverse complement.
CATGCTACCACAATGAATGGGTGGGAGAAGAGCAAGTGTCCTGGGTTGCTTCAGAAAGGAAGAGCTCATCAAGTTCTTTCTTGCCTGCCATATCATCTCCATCATTAGGGCTGGGCCAGTGTGGCATTTGTCAGCATATGATGGCAAGCAGGCGAGACCTCAGAGACTACAGAAAACAGGTGAGGAGATTGGTGGAAAAGGTTTATGCCAGTCAGGATGTTAACATTTTCTACCAATGATGCAGTGGAGGTTGCATTTCTACCAATGTTGCTCTAATGCATGGTTTTAATGTTGCTCTAGTGCATGGTCATGCATAGAAAATGGTTTTTAAAAGTGCAGGACAACCTAACTTTGGGTCATTTCATTTCTATCTATGGGAATAGTTTTGCAAGATGGTTCGGCTCCCTTGGGAGTATAATCAAGTTACCACTGTATCAACCCCTAAAGATGAGCCATCCACCCAAAACAAATTAGGATTAAGATTGATTTTCCTGCCTCTGTTCAATTCTATGCCTATCAGAGCATCTTTGTGTGTGTGTGTGTGTGTGTGTGTGTGTGTGTGTGTGTGTGTTTTCCTGATTGAACAACACAAGGAACTACTGTATGTACTTACATTTATTATTTCCATGTTTAGCTTTTTCTCTTTGTTCTAGTGAATATAAGCCTTTGGGTTTTGTCTTTATGGTTTCAGGCAAAGAAATTGGTGTTTTTATTTAGAGATAATTATACAGTATGTGCTTGCCTGAATTATGGGCATGGGCACTTGGTGTAAATTAGAATTTCAATCGTATCTGTCCTGAAGGTACTGTGGGTTAAGTGAGTGCTTTTGAAATTGCTATCTGTTATAGCAATTAGTCTTAAATACTCATCCCCACTTCCCCAAGTGCTGGAAAATTTCAGGGGTGCCTCATAACCTGGATTCTGGCATCCTTCAAAGGCTTATGATGTCTCTATAATAACATTTTCAAATACGTATGTAAGTTGAGCATTGGATACAGGTAGATAGCAGAACACACCTGCAAGGAACATCCGGTTACGTCAGTTCTACCAGCATATCTGAACCCCAAGGGGCAATGGATCTTGGCTTGCTCTCACCCAGCTTATCAAGTCTATTAATTAAATTGTTACACATACAGCCCACTCTCCTGCTGCCAGAACTAACGTTTTGGCAGTGGTAGCTGCTTTGGGGCCATTGCAAATAGCACTTGTGAAACTCTACACTTAACAAACACCACTGGAGAGGGTGGAGCAGCCTCAAGCATGCTGGTGGGGCAAGGAACGCCTGCTGACTTGGGGTGCAATCCTAACCTGGAGTTAGGCCGACACAGTTAGGCCAGCAAAGTTTGGCTGGCACCAGGGACCACCAGGACCACCGTAAAGCACATTTGGAACACTCTCAGAGTCAGGGAGGATGGCACACGTCTGTGTACTGGCCGCTATGACTCCGAGAGTGGTCCAAACATACTTTATAGTGTCCCTTGTGCTGGCCTAACTGTGCCAGCCTAACTCCAGGTTAGGATTGCGCCAATGCCAGCAGGGAGGGCAGAACAATGCAGGGGGAGGGCAGAACAGGGAAGAATGGGGAGGAATGGGGGAGGGTGAGAGGAGTGGTAGAGGCAGGAAGGGGTGGCACTCAGCACTGGCAACTTATGCTGGATGCTATCCTCTCCAGGAGCAGTGGACATGCCCCTTAGTCTAGTGCCAGCTAAAAAGGAGGCGATTGGTGGTTGGGAGGCTTATGGAAGGGTAAGGGTATTCCCTTTCCCCTCCCAAGCTTCCCAATCTAACCCCCCTTCCCCCCTGCATTAGCATACATTGCAGTCGATTTTGGAGCAGCTGCATGCTATGGCAGGGAAAAGGATAGGATTGGGCTCCCATTCTAGACTGCCTTGCCTCTCACACAGATGAAACATGCTAGCAAATTTGCTGGTGCAGGTCCCCATGGACCTGAGCTGGAGCAGCCATATTGAAAATATGGGAAGATTGGGATATTGGAAAGGGATATTGGAAAGGGATATCGGATGGGATATTGGAAAGGCTGTGTGATTCTTTTTCTTGTGTCAAGGTTGTAAATAGGCTTTTTCCCCTTTCTGATTCACTTTGCTATTGGAAAATAGCTGAGACATAACCCAATTTATGGCTGCATTCTCAGGAAGGCATCAGGCTCTGGCATCACAATGATGGCACTTCCAGCCATGACATCACTTCTGGGGGGTCCTGGACAGATTATCATTCTAAAAAGTGGGTCCCAGTGCTAAAACATTTGAGAACCACTGCATTAGAAAATAAGTAATTAGATGGACAGTGGGATCTCAGGAGGCACAGGGGATACATTCCCAGACTACTGCAGATACCGAAACCTGGAGACAATAAAGTCAGTTGCTTGGATCCATCAGACAACCTCCAGATGCAACCAGGAGCATCTTCCGGTCATGTCCAAAGATGTTCTGAGGCCCCCAGAAGTGTCGCAAGGGCATTTCCAGTTTTCGTAAAAACAAGAAGTGCCTTTCTGACACCTCCAGGAGCCTTTCTGAAGCCTGGAGAGGCAGCGCCTTGCTGGAGAGGCAGCGCATAGAGGTTGAAAGCCTCCCAGATGCAACCAGAAGGCATTTCTGGCTGCATCCGGGAGGTCAGGTGAGGTTCTCCGCCACATGTTTGGAACTCGCCGTGAGCCAAATCCATGGTTCTGAACCCACAGATAAAGAGGGCCTACCTGCAGTCTGCTGTGTGCCAGTGTTCTCGCATATCCAATAGTAGTCAAGCCTGAAGATAGAAACATTGAAACTAATTTGTTAATTGCCCCTGAGATAGGGCTTGGCTAACTCCTGGCAATCCTCATTAATGCCTGATACAGAAGAGAGGTAAATTGGGGTATTATTTTGATGATGGAACTGACAGGTGGAAAGAGCCACTGTGTTAAGAAAACTGGCAACTTATTTGGATTCCTGGAATCATGAGCTATAAGGATATTATTATGTATTCTTGATTGCTTTAGGGCACAATCCTAACCTGGAGTTAGGCCTGCACAGTAGGCCAGCAAAGTTTGACTGGTACAAGGGACACCGTAAAGTATGTTTGGATCATTCTTGGAGTCAGAGAGACCAAAATACAGACATGTGTCATCCTCCATGACTCCGAGAATGGTCCTAACACACCTTATGGTGGCCCTTGTGCCAGTCAAACTTTCCTGGTGTAACTGTGCCCACCTAACTTTAGGTTAGGATTGTGCTTTCAAAAATGTAGATCTTAATGGCAGGTGTCCTCGGGGCTATCTTAGGTGCTAAAGAGCCGTGATTTTTGCTGGCTGTAAAAGCTGGTTGTTAAGCTAGTTCAAGATGTAAAGATGGGTTATAAAGAAGTAAATTCAAATCCAAGAGCAAATAAGACAAACCGCAGCAGTGGGAATACACAGCATGGCTGGTCAATAAATTGTCATTTGTTGCTGTGCTGTAAAAGCTTTGGGACAGAGGTTGAAAGGTACTATTGTTTGTTGCATGTAGCAGTGTATTATGGTATGGTTGCATTATGGATTCAACTAAACGCTCTCCATCCATATTCATTTCTCACGCTTTTACTGTCTGTTTTTCTGTACATGGACAGCACAGCGTGCATTAACAGTAAAAGAAACATCGGACCATGTGAAAAAGCAGCATCAAACATTCTGGATAAATTTTCTAGTCTAGTCTAAAAATCAACCAGGGATTCCTACTGCAAATAAGTCAGCTATTTGTGATTTGTTCTAGTGGGTGGACTTTGTTACTTGGGAAAGTGAAAGAGGGTCCCTGAGAATCTTTAGGGCCATCTGGTTTTATATGGATGGGTAATGTTGTGAAGTTTGTAAGCTCCCAGTAGATTCCGTGGATGGACAAGGTGCTGGGGGAGAACGTTTAAGACAAATAAAATTCAAGGAATCATATTGAACAGTCTGGCATACCACTTTTCAGGTATGGTCCAAAACATCCTGGTTTCTACAAATGCTGGCCCTGCTCTTTCCAGGGCACATTAGCTGCTGCCTTTCCTGGAAACGTGGAGATGGGCTAGGCAGGAGTGTCAAACATAAGGCCCGCAGAGGCTCTTTATCCAGCCCTCATTATGATTGGGTTCTCCCAGCTTCAGCAAAGCTACTTCTGCCTAGGCTCCGGGAAAGAGAGAGGGTAGGAGGTCTCGGAAGGCAAGGAAGATTATGAGGGAAGGTGCAGTTAGAGGGGAAAGAGACACTGCCAAGGCAGTGAGAGAGCCTAGCTATCACGTGGGCCACCTTTTCAGCAGCACCTCTCAGATGCCGAGCTGCGAAATGATGCTGCTGCAGAAGCAACACAGCTGAAAGGACCATCTGTGTGACAATTGGGCTTTCCCGTTGTGATAATTGGAGTCTCTCATAAGTTGAAAATATGATCATGATTTGCATGTTTTCTCTTCTGAAATCTGAAGCTAATGAGTTTCCTGTGAGAACCAAGTGCTTATTTCTGGCCATCATCTGCTTAATGACATCACTTCCTGCTTGATGATGGCACGTCCGGCCCTCAGCAGGTGCCATGAATGCTAACTGTAGGAAATGAGCTTGACTCCCTTGGGCTATAGTGTTGAGATGCTCCTGGCACAGTACAGAGAGTTCCCAGGTGGCTTTCCATCCAGGCCCTGATCAGTGCCAGACCAGCTTGGAAGCCTGTGCCTTCAGATTGTAGTTAATATAATCATATGTAAGCTTTTACAACCCCCTCCCCACCAAAAGTGAACTAATGACAGTGGGCAGTGCATTGTCAGCTGGGCCTGAGGCGCTGCAACAGTAATGCAATCCAGCATCACAGTCTCCACTAATTTTCAGAAGTTGGCACTGTCTTCCAAGTTGCGTCTGGGAGGTTCTGTGCACTAATCCCATCATAGTAATCTGATTTGTGCTTTCCACTCCACAGGCAGAGCTTTGAAAAAGTAGCGGTAAAGGGAGTAATGTAGCGATCAAAATAATCCACAAGACTTTACGCTCCAAGAAATAGGAAGGATTTTTAATTTCCAGCAATGACTCGCATGCTGGGCCTTATTGACACTAAAAGAGTCACTTCTCAGTTACTGTTTGAAATACCAAAGACTATTTAGGATGGTCAAAAGGACCCAGAAGCCTGCTTTATTCTACTTAGTTAGAATCTATGTCCTGAGAAGTGACTGGAGTTTTCCTTGCAGAATAATAGTTTCGTTACCTGGGACGTGGGGAAAGAATTGTTTTTGTTGATTGTGTCCTTATTTCAGCATAGAGGCGTGCCCCAGTACCCACTGATACAGTATCCACGGTTTCAGTTATCCACAGATACCATGGATACTGGGATGCCTATTAAAAAGATAAAAAGGTAAAAGTTTCCCCATGACCGAATCATCTAGTCGTGACCGACTGTAGGGGGCGGTGCTCATCTCTGTTTCAAAGCCTGTAGAGCCGGCGTTTTGTCCGAGGACAAGCTTCCGTGGTCATGTGGCCGGCATGACTCTACACTGTAGCACACGGAACGCCGTTACCTTCCCACCGAAGTGGTCTCTATTTATCTACTTGCATTTAGGTGCTTTCAAACTGCTAGGTTGGCAGGAGCTGGGACAAGCAACGGGAGCTCACTCCGTCACGCAGTCTTGAACTCCCAACCTTCCGATCGTAAAGCCCAGCAGCAGTAAAAAAAAAATAAAAAAAAATTAAAAAGATAGCGGAACGTTAAACACATCTTTTTGTTCCTTGTTGCAGCAAAACAAATTTCCTGACGATAAGGGCGGTTCAACAGTGGAATAGATTGCCAAGGGAGATGGTAGATTCTCCCTCACTGGAGACATTCAAGCAGAGGCTTGGCGGGCACCTGCTGGAACTACTCTAGGAGGATTTCCTGCTACATGCAGGGAGTTGGACTAGATGACTTTGTAGGTCCCTTCCAATTCTATGATTCTATGAAAACCACTGATGTTCCCCTATCTTTAAAAAGGCATCCCCAGGATCCATGGTTTCAGGTATCCACAGGGTGTGGGGAGGGGGTCTGGAATGGAACCCCAGCAGATACTGGGGCATGCCTGAATACAAATTTTAATGTCTACACTAATTAATGGAATTCACTGCTACCGTATGTGGTGATGGCTGCTTACTATCCCGTCCTGCCCAGATCTAGCCAGGCCTTGCACTGGTGGAGCTTGTGTCCCATCAGTACAAGCCCCTGACTGCTATTATGGCAGCTGCTGTGATGGCCTGCAGGCAAGTTCCACCAGTGCAATTGGCTGGTGGCTGCGGGTACATGCCAACGATCTGCAGAGCCTCAGCTGGGGCAGGTTACTCTGTAGAGGAGGCATTCCGGGGCATTCCAAGGAAGGATTGGGGCATGGATTGGAACTTGCTGGGGACATGTCAAGGGTGGGCGGTGGGCAGATATCAGTGGCAGTGACAACTCCAATACCTTATGTCCCCAGCCCAGGTTCAACACACACCCTTGGAGCCACTCAGATTTATGCTAGCCTGAGCTGCCACAGATCTGAGTAGGCCCACTGTGTAGATCCAACAGCAGAGTAGGTAATTTAAAAAAAACAACAACTGATGCCCGGTCCCCAGCTAGCCCACAGCATGCCACAGAGGCTGCACCAGTGCCACTGCATGGGCTGGGGTGGCTCAGGGTAAGATCAGAATGTTAGATCATATTAAGAAGGGATTGCACACATTGACGGAAGCGTGACCTACCCAGGGCTGTCAGTCATGATGGTTATGCAGGGCCTCCAAGTTCAGAGCTATATAATTGGGAGGTAGGTGAGGGGCGGGAACAGCTGGGAAGGGTGTTGGCTTCAAGGCTTGTGGTTGACCCACTGTGGGAAGCAGAATGCTGGCCCTGGTGGCCTGATCCCTCAGGGTTTTTGATGTGTTCTAAAATGTGGGAAAGGGAAGTGGTTTTCTAAAACCTGCCTGGAACACGTATTGTCGTGTAATGTGGCTCTTGTAAGTTGTGGTGGTTATTTTAATAAGGAACAGAGATACTATCAGTCCTGTACAATCCTAGGCATGTCTACACAGAATCAAGCCTCACTGTGTTAGTGGGGCTTACTCCCAAGAAAATGGGGATAGGATGACCGCCTAACAGGGAAATCCAGTGGTTCTCAAACTTTGTAGCGCTTGGATTCTCCTTTAGAATGGCGCTTATGTTGGGACCCGGTGGAAATGATGTCATGGACAGAAGAGACATCATCAAGCAGGAAGTGCCATCACTGTGACTTAATCAAAAGACATTCCTGGAATGCAAACTGGCATTCTTGGACTTCAGCAATTGGACATCCATGAAACAAAACAAGATTATGTTGAAATACTGAACTAAAAACATTTTTTAGAAAGCCCTCACTTGAAACTGTTAACACTTACAAAAGCAATATAGCAAGAGTAAGATCTGCTTTTGTCCACCCCTTTACTGCTTTACAAAAGCCTGTTCCAGCTTCCAAGGTGGCACCACCAACCTAATTTGCCAAGATGACGACCAACCAGCTGCCAAGATGATGGCTCCCAGCATTCCGTGACCCACCAAGAGGGTCCTGACCAGTGGTGTTATCCTGGCAGAACGGCCCAGTACGCCGTTCCGCCAGTTCTGCGGACAGGCCCGGGCCGCGCCGCCTCTCCCGAGGATGGGTGAGCTGCTCTTGGGCCCGCCCACCCTCCCTCGCGTCCCGAATCGCTCTGAAATGGTGCAATTTGGGCGCTGTGAGGCGCAGGGAGGCGTGGCTGCCCTCCGCCATAGGGGCGGAGGGCTGTCAATCATCCGGGCGTTCCGGTTCCTGGCACACCTGGATGATGTCTCTTGTCCTGACCCACAGTTTGAGAAACACTGGTATAATTTATATCATGGAGTTTACTTACAATTTTCTGTTCATTTGCTGTAAAAAAAAAGAGACTCCATTGGTACTGATAGATTTTGTTTTTATTATTTTATTGACATTGATGGATTTCCTTGTGGTTTTATTGTATTTGCAATTCCATTGTATTTTAGTGTGGTGTCACCATGTCATATGCCACCTTGAGCATTTTTATTTTTTAAAAGGATAAGGGAGGGAATACATTTTTCAAACAAATACATTATTCTTCACCATTCTTAAGTTCCATGTTTTCTGAAGAGGAAGCTCCTCTGTATGAGAGATATGAATAGGGTAGCATTACAAATCTTGTATAAAAGAAAAGGTGTTTTTTCTAAAAGTGACCAAAAGGTGGCAGCTTTACGCACTGCAAGAATTTCCACAGGCGCATATCTGCTATCCAGTGCTCCACTTCGACTTTTTATCACCTACATGCTGGAGAACTAAACAGTTCAAAATATTATTGTGACTCAGTCCAGATTCCAAGGTCATTTTTCACCACTTCCATCTTAAGATCAACATTGTTTCTCCCTTAGTCTAGATAGATGTAAGTCAATTTAATGCAAATTTCACTCCCAAAACACCATGCATAGAAATTTATGGAAGAAGAACATTGAAAACTACCATCAGACAGTCTGATGGTCCGGCCTTTCTCTATTTGGTTGCTATCTGTCTAACCCTGGGGGCGCAATCCTAACCTGGAGTTGGGCTGGCACAGTTAGGTCAGCAAAGTTTAGCGGGCATAGGGCTACCGTAAAGCGCATTTGGACTACTCTCGGAGTCAGGGAGGATGGCACAGATGATTGAGCGGGTGGTGGCATCCCAGCTTCAGAGGGTGCTGGAGGAAGTGGATTATCTGGACCCATTCCAGTCTGGCTTCAGGCTGGGGTTCGTGACGGAGACTGCCTTGGTTGCCTTGGTGGATGACCCATGCCGGGGAATGGACAGGGGGAGTGCTAAGAGGAACACTCCTGCTGGACCTCTCGGCGGCTTTTGACACCATCGACCATGGTGTCCTTCTGGGTCGGTTGGCTGAGTTGGGGCTTGGAGGCACTGTTCTGCAGTGATTCCGCTCCTTCCTAGCTGACAGATCCCAGAAGGTGGTGCTGGGGGATGCTTGATCGGCATCCAGACCTCTTAAGTTTGGGGTGCCACAAGGTTCCTCCATCTTATCCCCCATGCTATTTAACATCTACATGAAGCCGCTAGGAGAGGTCATCCAGGGCTTGGGGTGGGGTGCCATCAATATGCTGATGACACCCAGCTCTATCTCTCCTTTCCCCCTGATTCTGAGGAGGCGGTTGAGGTCCTGGATCGTTGCCTGGAGGCAGTCAGGGCCTGGATGTGGGCGAACAAGCTGAAATTAAATCCGGATAAGACAGAGATGCTCCTGGTCCAGAAATCCACAACTCGGGTATTGGACTACCACCCTGCTCTGAATGGGGTTGCACTCCCTCTGAAGGAGCAGGTCCGCAGTTTGGGGGTTCTCCTGGATCCACAGCTGCTCCTGGAATCCCAGGTGGCAATGGTGGCCGGGGGAGCCTTTGCTCAGCTTCGGCTGATCCGCCAGCTGTGACCATACTTGAGCTGTGCAGACCTGGCCATGGTGACCCACGCCCTAGTGACATCCAGATTAGATTACTGCAACGCGCTGTACGTGGGGCTGCCTCTGAAGACGGTACGGAAATTGCAATTAGTGCAGAATGCGGCTGCTCGTGTGGTTGCTGGGGCTCGTCGGTTCGACTCTGTTGGGCTGTTGCTTCAGCGGCTGCACTGGCTGCCAGTTCCTTTCCAGGCCCAATTCAAAGTGCTAGTTTTGACCTTTAAAGCCCTTTACGGCTCAGGTCCAGGGTATTTGAGGGACCGCCTCCTTCCATACAATCCTGCCCGTACTCTTAGGTCATCTGGGAGGGGGGCTTTTGACTGTGCCACCACCAGGAGAGGTGAGGGGGATGGCAGCCAGGAAGAGGGCCTTCTCGGTGGCGGCCCCCCGACTTTGGAATACCCTCCCCCTAGAATTAAGAACTGCTCCCTCTTTGGCAACATTCCGGCAGGGGCTGAAGACTTTTTTATTCAAACAAGCCTTTAACTGTTGATAGGGAGGCTGGCATTTTTACACTCCACCTTTTCATTTTAAATTGCAGGATCCACGGGGCTTGCTATTAAATTTTTAACTGTTTTTAATATTCTTTTTAATCATTGTTTTAATTGTATTGTATTGTCTTTTAATGCTGTAAGCTGCCTTGGGTGCCCTTGGGCAGAAAGGCGCGATAAAAATCAAATGAATGAATGAATGAATGAATGAATGAATGAATGAATGTGTGCGGGCCTCACTGACCCAGAGAGTGGTCCAAACATACTTTACGGTGTCCCTTGTGCAGGCCAAACTGTGCCTATTAAAAGATATATTTGCAGGCTGTTCCTCCCCCAGCCCTGATTCCTTGCATATTTGCTTAACCAACTAGTGAGACCCACATTCAAATCCTCATAAGCCACAAAGCTTCCTATGTATCCCTGGAACAGTCATGACATTTTAGTGAATGCTTTCTCATTGTTTTCAGCCAAACCGGAGGGATTTCCTAACCTGGAGTCAGGCAGGATGGCGCACATCTGTGTGCTGGCCTCTCTGACTCCAAATGTGGTCCAAATATACTTTACGGTATCCCTTGTGCTGACCAAACGTTGCTAGCCTAACTGTGCCGGCCTAACTCCAGGTTAGGATCACACCCTGAGAGTTTTCCACAATCAACAGAAACAAAAGGAGAGAGAGGTTACAAATTGGCAATGCCCCTTTGAAGGAAGCAAAATCAAGAGAGCAAATGAGAAGGGGCATTAAGGGTAAAGCTAGCCTCCGTTTCATCTTGTGTCTGTGCCTGCATTGCTGACTACCTTTACACACACACATAAAAGTCGCTTGTCAGCTTTTCTGCAGCTTTAAACAAATTAGACATGCATCCCAAAAGGTGTGTGGTGATATTAAAGTCCATTTTATATGCTCCGTAAAGCTTTCCCCTGTGGGCACTTGTAACAACATGTATACTTGGAAAGTAACCACCAGTGTGGATGCCTTTGTAAGTTATATGAAGCTGACATGGCTAAAATAACTTCCAGAAGTGGGAGAAGACTGGAGGACATATCATCAGATCAGCTTCAAGCTGTGCTTATGAGTAAATAATATGAATCTCTTTAGATCAGTTTATTAAAACCATTTCCTGAAGACACACAAAACATGGTGTTTAATGAAAGTGCCATTCTCATTGAGTTATGGGCGGCCGCCTCTCTGTTCGGAATAATTGGATGTGTCTTTATTTGTTATCTCCAAATTTGAGGAGAAGAGAGACACTAGATGCAGCATGGGCCAGCAGCTAAAAACAGCTGCTAGTATCTCTAACGTATCAGGACATGTAGTCTCAGCATCAATAATTTCATTATGACAATGGGGAAAAAAGAGTTCCCTATGACCATATGTGGTTTGCATTCCAGTTTTCTCTAAAAGACTTCCATTACACCGCACAAACAAATTAAGGCAAATTATTTATCAGTGATTGCTCCTGGTCATCATCCAACTACACACATTAAAGAAAGAGGAGAAGGAAAAGGATGGGGTGTGATTTCCTCTGCCGCAGCAGTATGTTCATGATTATTCTTTTTAAAACGTAGGGAAGGGAAATTCTGTGGGCCCACTACACCAATGGATAACCAATATGATATCCAGGACCCACTTTTAGCACCAGGACCCACTCTTCAAAATGGCAATCTATGGGGCTCCACCTAGCTTAATGAGTCTAAATAACGTGATCTAGAAAAGTGGTTCTCAAACCTTTAAGCACCGGGACCCACTTTTTAGAATGACAATCTGTCCACAACCCACCAGAAGTGTCTCTCACAGCCCGGGCCACCCATCACCCAGTGGTTAGATGCAGTGGTGTCATTCAAATGATTTAGGAACAGGAACTCACTTTTGATTGGCACTTGTCGGGAACCCGGAACCAGCCACGGAGCCCGTTAGGATCCGGAACACCCGTTCTGGTCCATTCCCCCTGAATGACACCACTGCCTTCGCCCCCCTAGGAATCCGGCGTCGCTCCCTTTAACCCTTTGAGTGCCGGCCAACCAAGAAGAAAAGCTCTTTACAGAGGAATTGGGAGGGGGGAGGAGGGAGAGTGAAGTGGGCAGAGTCAGCCCTAATTTTAACTAGTGGAACTGAGTTCCCCTGCATTCCCCCTGCATGACATCACTGGTTAGATGGCCTCCGCTTAGAATCAACAGGACGTTGTTCCCTCCCTCCCTCCCTCCCTCCCTCCCTGAGAGAAGATCTGGTGCTTCCAACACTGCTTGTCCACACAGACTGTGGTTAGAACACTGCACCCCGTGACTGGCTGTTATGTATGCCAGCTCTTTTGCAGGTGTAATATTATGTAGAAGGTGGGAATGAATCTGGACTGAGTGTATGATCCACAGTGCAACCAGCTGATGAGCAGCCCATTTTCCCCCAGCTGCAGCCTCCTGGGCAAGAAGCTATAATGGCCTTCTACCCCCAAACATTTCTGACTTCATTCCTTCACATACTTGGTGACAAAGATTACTGAACTGCTTAGTTAAGTAGCTCATTGATTTCTCCAAGGGCTTTGTTTTGCCAATACACACAGTAGGATATTGGTACAATTTTGCAATTTTTTTTTTGACAGCTGCAGGTACTCAAAAATGTGAGTCAATTCATGAATAATATATTGACATCACAATGAATAGGCACCATCTTCTAGTGAGGAAGGGGAAATAGGTTGTGTTTTCCAAAAAAAAAAAATCTGGCTTTTTTTTTCTTGGAAATTTCTTCTTGTGCAGGAGAAAGATTACAAATCTCTGCTCTGCATTGCCTTGGGGACAAAGGCCTAACAAGTTCCTGTTACAGCTGTTTCATTCTCCATGGCAGAACCTGCTGGAGACACGAGGTTTTAAAATTGCCAGAATTTCTCCAGAGACTTTTGTGCATCCAAAGATAGAAGCAACTGAGGTCTGCCAAAAGGACAGGAGGAGGATGGACTTGCCTCTCTTCTTAATTAGGATTATTCGTAATTTGCGAGTGCCTGCCTTAATTAGCAGGAAACATTACGGGCAGCACTTGTCCTGATTTTCGGTTATTATTTTGCATCCCAGACAAAATCTCAGTAGACAGCTGAACATGTTGTCTGCTTCATAAAAAAAAAAAAATCACTGCTTCAGCAGGGCTGGCTCAAGACCTTTTGGCACAGGAGGCAATGTGCTAAATGCTGTTCCCTCTTGCCTCTTGGGGTGCTCCAGCCTCTATTTTTCCCACTCCCTGGATGGGAAATGGAAGAGGGGGTGGAACAGAAGAGAACACGTCCCCCCCTTCTATTTCCAATTCAGGAAGTGGGCGAAGGAGGTGGAGCAGTGGAGGTGAGTGGGCAAATGGAGGTGCAGCATCACTCTCGGCCAATCTGCTGCCTGCTGCAACAGCCTCAGCTGACTTTGTGGGTGGGCCAGTCCTGTGCTTCAGAGTGCAATCCTAAAGTGGACTTAGGCCGGCACAGGTAGGCCAGCAAAGTGTGTCTGGTACAAGGGTCACCATAAAGTACATTTGGACCACTCTTGGAGTCAGAGAGGCCAGCGCACAGACGTGCGCCATCCTCCCTGAGTCTGAGAGTGGTCCAAACGTGCTTTGCGGTGGCCCTTGTGCCAGCCAAACTTTGCTAGCCTAACTGTGCCGGCCTAAGTCCAGTTTAGGATTGCACCCTCAGTCTCATGGACTGCTCTCTCCTTCATTTTTTGAACTGCCAAGTAACATAGAGTGTTCCCATGCCAGGCTGAGTTGCAGTTAGAGATTGCTGCATGTTTGGGGCTCCAGCCTGGATGACGATCTCCTTCTTCATCCCAGGCATCCTCTGAAACCCACAGCTTGGATCTGTTCAATGCACTTGTGTGTTAGCTCATCTGTGTATCCACTGTGTTTTAAAATAAAGCCCTGCATACCCACATGTTGTCTGGATCTCTGGAGTGGAGAGCTGATTTCTCCTCTGCTTCAGGAAGAACAAAACCCAACTGGATATGCTTGTGTCAGAATTTGCTAATGTAGCACTTCGATGGAGGCCCTAGAGATGCTTAGCAGTAGACCTAATTTTGCTCCTTTGCAAACATTGTGTCTTTAAAGAAACTACATTTTGGGGGAAGGGGAAGAAGTCCCTATAGCCTATTGTAACTAATCCTAAATACATACAGCTGAAACAAGCATAGATTCTTCCCCTCTTTGCCCCACCATTCATCTTCAATCTTTTTTTCCCTTTTATGTATCACAATTTAAATTGTAAACTCCTGGGGGCAGAAACCTGTCCTTTTAATACTTTGTAAAGTGCCTGTACAGCAATACCTTCAGTAGTTCTGGGAATGTGTTTCCCAAAAGTCAAGCACTTGTCCCAAAAGTGAAAAACAGTGATATAGGATTTGCATTAATGCAGTGGTTCTCAAACCTTTTAGACTGGGACCCACGTTTTAGAATGGCACCTCATGTCGGGACCCACTGGAAATGATGTCATTAACCTGGAAGTGATTTCATGATCAGAACTGACATCGTCCGACCGGAAGTGTCCTCACTGTAATGTAATCAAATGACAGTCCTGGAATGCAAACTGGCATGCTTAGATTGCAGCAATCGCACAACCATGAAACATCCCTGGCAGAAAGCAAGATTAGCACAAAATACTAAAAGCACTGAACTAAAAACAAAGTTTGTAAAAAACTGTCACTTGAAAATTCAAACTGTTGACACTCACAAAAGGAATACAGCAAGAGGAAGGTCAGCAGCTTCCAAGATGGCTGCTCCTGGTTTTCCGCAACCCACCCGATATCAGCTCGCACCCACCAAACAGGTCCCAACACACAATTTGAGAAACACTGAATTAATGTAATGGGCAGGAAATGGGTGCTTCTTGGCCCAGAATGTCCTCCCATTGGGTAGGGTGACTGTCAATCAAGACAGCTAAAGTGAATCAGCACTAAAGGAAGCAGTGTTATCTGTTATACCTGTATGCTGAATGCAATAATACCTTCCGTTATGCTTCCTTTAGCACTGATTTGTTAAAGTAGTTTTATCCTGCAATGATTGACAGCTGTTCCAGCCAATGGGAGCAGTGCATTCCAAGCCAGTCATCTCCTGCTTAATCTCCTTCACTTTAGAAATCCTTAGAAACTCCAATCTTTTGGAGTATGTATTTGCCTAGTAAGAGTCAACCCTTATTGCCTCATTAACCTTACAGATTAAGCAAGAGGTTGTTGCCCATTTCATAGTGCCATTAGTAATGTGATTTGACATTTGATGTGCAATTGAATTGGCATACCTCTACAGAGCAAACTCTGATGTGATGATTTAAGCTGCACTGTTGCAAACTCTTGACCAAAAGGCATTGCAATAGTATAGTTAAAGTTGCTGCGTGGGGAGTCACTTTGCAAAGCAAATTACTCCATAGGCAGTGCTGTTTCCAATAGTTGCCACTGATTGCATAAGTCATTTTTTCCTAGATAACCCAGTTTGAGCAGTGTATGTGATACTATACTTCACTGTCCCTATTTCATCACCACTTCAGGCTTTCAGTCACTGGTGATCCTAGAGCAGTGATGGTGAACCTTTTAGGCTCAGTGTGTCAAAACCTAGGAAAATGCTTAACTTAATTCGGCTGGTGTGTCAACCCCGCTCCCAAACAGAGGAGAAAATGCTTTATATTCATTTATTTGAACAAAAAAAAAAAAGTCCAATCATGTGTGGTGTTATGTATTAGATAAAGAAACATCAAATAATTACAAAAATGAGTAATACAAACTCAGTTTTTGTTGGGTATTGGTGACTGCTGATGTGTCACCCCAAACGTTGCAGTGTGTCACCTTTGACACGCGTGTCACAGGTTCGCCATCACTGTCCTAGAGCAAAACCTCCGAGCCGTAAGTGGCTCTGAATGTGAGGGGGCGGGATTGCTTTACACAGGAGCTCAGGCTCCTGCAAAACGTAGCGTTTTGCCTCCCTCCCTCTAGGAACATATTGCTTTCAATTGGAAGAGTGCATTGCATTTTTGGCAGTTTCAATTTAATCCTAGTCTGAGAAGGTCAGGAGGATCTAATCTTAAATGTGTTATGCAGTGGGACCTCAGTATCAGCAAGGGTTCTGTCCCAGAAGCCCTGTGGACACAAAAATCTGTGGATACCAGGATTTAAATGTTTAATTTAAATAGGAAAGTTTAATGTCTTTAAATTGAAAAAAGTGCAAAAACTGGGTTTCCTAGCTTTGCACTGCAAAACTTTCCAAGCTTCTCAGGGTTAAAAATAGCTCTAAAGACCCACTTCCAGGTAGAGGTTCCTCACTCCTTCCAGGTTCATCCCAGAATGCATCAGTATAGACCTAGAACACATTCAACCACTAGATTTAGTAATTACTAAATTAATTACTTTAATAACTAAAGTAATTACTTTCCATTAATTCAACCCCATCTAGTGGCTGAATATGGTATAGGTCATAGTGGTCCAACATGCGGCCCTGGGGCCATGTGCAGCCCCCCCCCCGAGGCCCTTTTGGCGGCCTCCAAAAGTCTGGCCACTGTCCCCCCTCCGCCTTCTCCTGCTTCAGAGGCTTTTCAGTCCTCATCATGTCATCAGGTCACTGCCAATTACTTCAGCGTTGGCTCAATCAGAGCTCATGCAAGGGTCATACGCCCTCCCAATAGTCAAAAGTTGGACCTCCCCAGTATAGGTCTATATAGGCAGTGGGAGGGAATGAGAGGGCAGGAGGTGTTTCTGGGTGGAAAGGGGAGAAAACCCATGGTGGGGAGGAAGCAGGAAGGGGTGGATCTGGAAGTAACGGCACATGCCAATCTTAGCCCTCTTTCCAAAACCTCTCTTGGGACATACACCCACAAAATAGGTGGTGTATGTCCAAGGAGACCCATCGGCAATTAGGCAGCCTATCAGGAGGTAAGTGCAAATGTTTTTATGTGCCTCCTGCAGGCTCCCCCCCCCAAAAAAAATAGGACACAGCACATGCTTTTTCAGCATGGCTACATTGGTGCTGGTGGTGGGAAATAAGATTGGACTGTCAATCCTACGTAATATCCAAGAAGACAGTTGAAGACAAAAGCAATTGATAAATGTATAAGTACTGAACTATGAAGAGAACACCTTCTTTCTGTCTACATGTACCTCACCTGCTCTTTAAAAAGAAAGAAATGCACCTTGCTGGAGTTTTTCCTCCCTCCACACTTTGCCCTTTGGCCTGAGTTCCTTAGATGAGTCTTGTTTTTCCTTGGTATGGTCTTGATCTTTTTAAAGTGCCATTTTTTGAGCTTCCATCGTAACTGAGAATGGTGCCAACTTTGAACTGGTTGGCCTACACTTAGGGTCAAGTTAGGGTCCAATCCTAACTTTCTAGCACTGATGCAGCCATGCCAATGAAGGCACAATCCTAACCTGGAGTTAGGCTGGCACAGTTAGGCCAGCAAAGTTTGGC
>JAJKFI010000003.1:37463455-37480767 GCA_029204185.1 Lerista edwardsae | reverse complement strand
GCCTGCTCGCCATGGGGGATGGGTGGGGGGGCGCCGGGTGCCTGGGCGAGCAGGCGTCCCCTCCAAGGCGAGGGAAAGCCGCGCGGGGCGCGCGAAGATACCGGAAGTGAAACGACGTGCTGTCACTCACTCCTACTCCCGCCCAGCGAACCGTCTACTGGGGAGTAGGTGACATCTCTGGACGCATCAGATGTCATGGCCAGAAGTGCAGTCATTGTGATGCCAAAGCCTGCTGCTTTCCTGAAAACGCAGCAATAAGGTGGGTTATTTCTCAGCCATTTTCCAATAGCAACGTAAATCAGAAAGAAAATAAAAGCCTATTTACAAATTTGACACAAGCAAAACAATCACACAGCCCTCCCCCTTTCCAGTGCCCCATCTTCCCATATTTTCAATATGCCTGCTTTAGGTGCTCTGTGACCTAAAGCAGCCATATTGAAATTGCGACCTGAAATTGGCTTGTGATCCACTGGTGGGTCCTGAGCCACAGTTTGGGAACCACTGATCGAGAGCATGTCTCTGTGTGGCAAATGGGTGATTCACCTGGAGTTCTCAGTGCTTCCATGACAGGCACTTTTCCAGGTGATAAAATGAGCATAGTTTCAGGTTTATCCAAAATGATAACATTAGCATAGGCAGAATTAGCCTGTGCTGTTCTGCCAGTATCAGATATCAAGATGTAAAGGGTTGGCGGAATTAACATTTGCAGTGGGAGCTGAAATTTGTGCTCTGCTGTTGTCATCTTTTTTTCCCTTAAGTGTCCATGACAAAGGTTCTTCCTACTTCTTATCGTCAAGCAGATGAACACATTTATAATTTCACACAGGCTTTACACCTGGCAGACTGATTAACCTAGACAAAGCTGTGGATAATTGGATTTTTTTTTTAAAAAGGGTAAGTATCACTTGTGCTAAACTTGTCTTTGAACTTTATCTATAATGATATACTATATATTATAAAAGTCAATCTCTCTCGGATAATAAGGTCTTTGTATCAGCATTAATTAAACATTTTAGCAGATTAATGTTGCCTTTTCCAAATTACTAGACTATGTATTTGTCCTGTTCATAGTTACGGATTTATCTGGACAGAAGCACCTAATGTCATAAGTTGAGACCTTGTGAAAATTCCCTCAGGGAAGGTTTGGCTCAGAGAAAACTTGCTCACTGAGCCCAATTCTCCCTCCTGCCCCATGATCAGACCTCTTCACCATTGAAAGGGTCCTTGGGAGAAACTGGCCTATGAGGATTCTTGCCACAAGGGGGTGCCCTCCCATTCCCCTTGCAACTAAGCAGAAGGGCCATTCTCTCTCTCTCTCATAGCTTAAAGGGCCTTGTGGTGGGAGGGGGCTGGTCTCAAAAGATGTGGGGCTGCAGGCATTCATCTCCTGAGATGAATTGGCCTTGTTCTTAGGGTGGTAGGCCCCAGGCTAAAGTGAAGCAAAGGGTGGACTGCATGCTCCCCTTCAGGCACTGGAATTCCTATCCCAGCTGGCAGAGGGCTGGTGCCCGTGTTTAGTGGTCTACTGCTGGAAATATCCTGAGACTAAACAGCTTTGTAGGGGGAGTGTCTGAGTGTACACTCTAGCCTCCTACTCCTCTCTCTTCCACACTTCCTCATCTACTCTGTTCCCCTCTCCTCAAATCAAAGAAGTGCAGGAAGAGGACGAGATGAAAGTTAGTGGAGGTGGACCATGGGTAATTATCTTTGCCAATCTACTGCCTGAGGTGACCATCTTAGATCACCTAATGGGCAGGCTGGCCCTGGGTAATATTTGATGTTAGCTGGTTACTTCATGTGAATGCCTGGCCGTGCAGAATCCTTGTTCATATCATCTCCCCCATTTTTCACAAAAAGAATCTTTAGTGGGACATCCACTAAAATTGAGTGTTGGGAGAGTTAGAACAGATTAGAGGAAATACTTTTTTACCCACCAGATAAAATCTGTGGAACTCCTTGCCACAGGAGGTGGTGATGGTGTCTGGCCTAGGATTAGTCAGATTTCTGGAGGAAAAGCCCATTGTAGGCTACAGGCCATGATGGGTGCTCCTTACATTAGAAGTAGGCTAATGATTCCCAAACTTATCTCGGTGACAACATCCCCACAGCCTCCTCAACTGGGTGACGCCATCTTGGATCTCATAAACACTTTGGGAACCCCTGTTTTACACTGATTTATTTCCTTTGTGCAATAATGAATTGTTCATTTGGATCATATTCCAAACAGAAGCCACACTAATACAGTCACAACATCCATTTTAAAAACTTGCCTACAGGAGTCCCACACTGAAAGCAGTATTTTAAAAACTATGCTATCAACCACCTCTCTCTCTCTCTCTCTCTCTCTCTTTCTCTCTCTCTCTCTCTCTCTCTCTCTCCCTCCCTCCCCCCCCTCTCTCAGTTTCTTTGTCATTGGAACTCGTCTTGCATGGTAAAATATATCAAATGTGCATAGTCTGTGAGGACATTCATCTCCCAAATTCTAGTACTGATGTGGTCTTATTGACTAAATGTCTATTTCCTTGAAATAAAAAGCAAGGAGAAAACTTTGCTTTTGCGGTTTAAGAAAGTTGCTTGCCCGAGTTTGCAAAAACAGGTCTTCTTGCATCTAATATCCTCAAAGGAAGAAATGTTTTTTAAAGCGCTCTCAGACTCTCTAGAATAATTGAATTGGGTTTTTCATATGCTGTGGAAATTCTAAGTCATTTCAGAGATAATTTCAGAATGTGTCCACTTTTCAGCTTTGGAGTGGGAATCAATCTTGGAATCAGGGCACACTAAAAGTTCAGAGTGAAGGAGAGCTAAAGCTTGTTCTCTTGGACTCTCAAATAAGCTTCGTATTCTGACGGTGAACTAGTCCCTTAAATACCTTATTCTGTATTCTGTATAATGTTATACTGAAAGGCCTTTCCTTCCTTTTTGATTGTTTTTGTGCCTCTACCTATGAGACTGTTCTGTTCAGAGCCATGTGTTTGATAATGTTCTTTGGGGCTTTCCGCCCTGGGGAGTCTCTGACCTTAGTTTTAGAGCCATTGGTATTGGGGACGTTAGCACCTGTAGTGAATGCATTTTCATTCACTTACGGCATTCTAAGACTGATCAGTTCGCCAGAGGCTGTAAGATCAGGCTGTGCCACGCTCCCGACCCTTGTATCTGCCCTAAGGCGGCATTAGACCACTACCTCGACACGAGGCCCCCTTCCAGTGATTACCTTTTTATTCATGGTGATTTGTCACCTCTGACCCTTTTTCAACTCAGGGTTGTTTTTTATAGGGCTTTGGAAGCATTGGGCCTTTCTAGAGAGGATTTTGGGCTCCATTCCCTTCAAATCGGGGCGGCTACCACTGCAGCTGAGTTGCCCCCCAGGGTGATACAGAGAATAGGCCTCTTTCCATACAATCCTGCCCGTACTCTTAGATACGGGGGAAAAAGGGAACTCTTAGAAAAGGGGGGCCCTTTTGATTGTGCCGCCACCAGGAGAGGTGAGGGGGATGGTGGCCAGGAATAGGGCCTTCTCGGCAGTGGCCCCCCAACTTTGGAATACCCTCCCCTTAGAGTTGAGAACTGCTCCCTCTTTGGCGGTATTTCGGCGGGGGCTGAAGACCTTTTTGTTTCAGCAGGCTTTTAGTTGTTGACGGGCTGGCTGGTTTTTGCATCTTCTTTTTACACTCTTGTATATTTAACGATCCACGGGGTTGGCTGTTTTAAATTTTAATTGTTTTAATTTTGTTTTAACTATTGTTTTTAACTATTATACACAATGATTTTATTGTATTTTAATTGTTGTAAGCCGCCTTGCATGCCTTCAGGCAGAAAGGTGGGGTATTAATTAATTAATTAATTAATTAATTAATACATGAAAAGAAAAGAGGAGAAAGAAGGTGGGAAGTAACGCTTAATAACATGATATTATTTAGTAACAGGGCAGAAGATTTAGTCGAGAGGGTTAATGCCTCCGTTTACCTGAAGATAAGAACATAAGAACATAAGAAGAGCCCTGCTGGATCAGGCCAAAGGCTCATCTAGTCCAGCCTCCTGTATCTCACAGCGGCCCACCAGGTGCCCCAGGGAGGCATGAGACAACAAGATGCTTGCATCCTGTTGCCACTCCCTTGCACCCGGTACCAGTAGCCCACCACCTTTGTAAGGAGGTTGCACAATCCATCATTGCCTATAGCCCACGATGGACCTTTCTTCCAGAAATCCGTCCAATCCCCTCTTAAAGTCATCAAGACCAGATGCCATCACCATCTCCTGTGGCAAGGAGTTCCACAGATTAACTACCCGCTGGGTAAAAAAGTACTTCCTTTTATCTGTTTTAACTCTCCCAACCCTCAGTTTTAGCGGATGTCCCCTGGTTCTGGTGTTTTGAGAGAGGGAAAAGAACATCCCTTTATCGACTCTATCCCTTCCATGCATAATTTTGTATGTCTCAATCATGTCCCCCCTCAGGCGCCTTTTTTCCAGGCTGAAGAGCCCCAAACGCTGCAGTCTTTCTTCATAAGGGAGGTGCCCCAGCCCCGTAATCATTTTGGTTGCTCTCTTCTGCACCTTTTCCAGCTCCACTATGTCCTTTTTGAGATGCAGCGACCAGAACTGGACACAATATTCCAGGTGCGGCCTTACCATCGATTTGTACAATGGCATGATAATATTGGCTGTTTTATTCTCAACCCCTTTTTTAATGACCCCAAGCATGGAATTGGCCTTCTTAATTGCTGCCGCACAGTGGGTCGATACCTTCATTGAATTGTCCACCAGCACCCCAAGATCTCAGCACCCCAAGATAAGAGCTGAAGATCTGAAGGTCGCCAGTTCGGGACAGCCGGAAGTCTCTGTGAGCGGCAGACCTCGTTAATTGCTGCTGATTAACAGCTGAGCTTCGGCTGCCTTTTGTGAGGGGGAGTTGTGCCGAAGTTCAGCCGCTTCTCTGGTGGGAGCAGGGAAGCCATTTATCAGCCAGCAAGAAGACAAACGGGTGGCCAGAAAGAACTAAATCCAGAAAGATCCATCTGTATGTGTGTAGTTCTTGAAAGATAGAACATTTTCTGTATAAATTGTAAAAACCTTCGGGTTTCTGAATAAAGTCTGCCCATGTAAACCGCCTTGAGTTATAGTCATTAGAGAAATCTGGTGACCTAAGAAAGGCGGTATATAAATCCTATTATTATTATTATTATTATTATTATTATTATTATTATTATTATTATTATTATTATTATTATTTGAAAGTTATATAAATTGTAAAATGATTCTTTATGTCTCTTTCTTATATATTTCTAGCATTTTTAATTAAATTTTTAATTTCTATCTCTGCCAAAAATAATTAGAAGTACTCTGTTCACTTGCCTCAACAAATATTTCTATAGCAAAAAACATACTTATTAAAATTAAGACAACATGATATGAGAAGAGGCATAAAAAGAAAAAAGAAAACATATCGTAAAACTATCTTAAACCTTCCATTGGGTCTTAATAATATCTCTTTCTCTCTAAAATAATATCTTTAAATATAAGCTTGGATTATCACGTACTTAAAAAAAAAAAGAAACTCAGAGGAAATCCGCTTTATAATCTTGGCGCAAGAATACAAGCTTACAATCTTATTTCGCTTCTAAAATCAATGATAACTATTTCTTTATCACATACAACAAAGGAAAGAAGGAGCCTTTCTACACCCTCAACTCACTGTTTCCCTTATTAACATCTGTTTATATTTTGAAACAAAATTTTCCCATTTTTAAAATTTCCCTATCCTTTTAATTACAAAAAGCCAGACTACTGCAAATTTAAAAACAAATATCTGATTAGATTGTGTTCCTTTGCTGCCACCAAAGGAAACAGCCAGTTCACAGACTTCTCTGCCACCGATGCCTGTGAGCTGACATTAAAATGTCTCTTCTACATTCCAGTCTTCTTCAAACGCAAAGCAAAACACTCCATCTTGAAATGAAGGGGGGATCAAACTTTCCTTGTTAACGGTTGTCCAGTTACCTTCTTCTGATTTATTGGGAGCTCCATCAATCCTTCCAACAAAAGTCTCTTTAATCCGAATCCATAAAAATTCTTCAATAGTTCTTAAAATCTGGTTATAAATCTTTCATCCTTCCTCAGTGATCTGTTGTCTGTCGCCATTTTAAACCAGCTACGCAGCAAAAATTCAAGCTCTTCCATCCTTAACAGCACCGAACAGAGTACTCAATATATTTCCAAACTTCCCACACTTCATTAAAAAAGCAAATTAAAAAGAAAAGAAAAAGGAAAGATGCACTTCAGTGGGAATCTTGTAACTTAAAACGAAGTAAATTTAGTCCCACTGATCTCTCACTGGCCCACTGCCAAACCTCATGTGCAATTGACGCCTCGTTGTTATTCTCATAAATCTTCTGCGTCTCCTTGCCAGTTCTTCCCAGACGTCTTGTCTTCACTGGAGCTCATGAAGACCTTTCAGAGATGTAATCCATCAAATTCTTCCAAGATGTTAACCCTCTCAAATGAAAACTGCCAACATAGCCTGCATAAGCAGGAATTCTTGAGTCCTCTGGTTACAAGCCAGGCATCATTCACCTCCAAAATTGGCCATTTTTGGAGGCTAGATGCCAAATGCTCACCCCTAGCCCAGCTCTCCTGCTGAGTTAGGCCAGAATCTCTATGCAGAGATTCGGGAAAAGAACAAAAGCTTCAATCACTTTCCTGCCTCTCGGCAAGAAGCGATCGCCATGTTGGAGTCTCCGCCCACTCCCCGCGGCCAGCCAGAGTTCTAATTTGTGGACACTCCTTCATATTCTGGGCTCAGAAGAGGGCAGTTGCCAGCGGTATGGACTCCCAGCTGCGGCTTGGGGGCATCGCATCCATTCACTGGGCTGCCAGAAGGGGGATGTTGTGGGGCCAGTTGCTCCCGCTTTGGATTGAATTTTTGTCCTCCCATTTACCCCCACCCCAGGTTTTAGTGGTACGTGGTACCTAGGCAGCAATGACCTGGTTCAGAGGACATCTGTGTCCTTGAGGACTTGTGCTGCATTAGGAACTCTGCCCCCGGGATAGTCATCCTGTGGTCTGACCTTATCCCTCGCCGGGTGTGGAGGGGGGCGCAGAGCCCTGTCAGGAGTGACAGGGCCAGGAGAAAGGTTAATCAGTACCTTGGGAGGGTGCAACGTAAGCTGGGCGGGGCGGTCGTCAGGCACCCAGAGTTATGCTTTGACCAGCCCGCCTTGTTTCATAGTGATGGGATGCACCTGTCTCTGACAAGTGTGGACTTATTCCTGTGTGATTTGCAGCTGGGTATTAGGAACGCTATTGTTCCTGGTGGGGCGGTGGGTGCCAAGCGGTAGGCTGGCCCTCCCGTGTGGCAGGAAGCGTGCTGGGGGGGGGTAGGAAGAGATGTGTTTGGTACATCCTAAGGTAGCACTTCTGGGGATATGGCTGATGCAGATCATACGTTGCTGACCCAGTTTGGTGTGATGGCTGGCTTATCCCTGGATGGAGGTTGCAAAGGCTGCCCTTTGGCTATGCTGGGGTCAGCTGGCGCGCTCATGCTGCCTTGATCCTTTGGGGTTGGCAAAGATGGATTCGGCTCGGCTTGGCCCAGTTCGTTGGCTCCGGGTTCCTGGCCCGGAGTCAGGAGTATGCTCGTTGGTCATCCTGACTGCCGGGGGGGGGGAGGCAGACGGCTAGTGCCATTTCCCCCATAGATCCAGCACGCTTGGGGGTCAGTGTAATACCTGATGCAAGTTTATATATTGCTATAATTAATAAAGTGGCCCATTATCACTCCAACCTTGTGTTAGCGTGCTTATTTGGGAGGTGCGGGGGTAATTTATGTTCCATTCCTGAGCATTTAAAGACAGAAATTTTTCTAACCAGCAGCTGGTACTACTAGTATTATGGAAGGTGCGTGCCTACTACCAAACAGCCCCATCTCCCGCCCTCTGTAGTTAAGTGCTTAGTAATACAAAATATGTTGCAGACCACTTTTGTTTTCCATGTTTCTGTGCCCTGCTGAACTTCATTGTAGGGGCAGAAAACCCCTGCAATAGCTGGATGTATTCTTGCTCTACGCAGTCATATTAAGGGTGCTTTTAAAATCTGGTGTTCTTGTAACATGAGCACATGGAACTCATCTAAGGATTAGAGAGAAACGTTCACATGAGAAAAAGCACAGATGCAAGGCCATAACCTCACACCTGGAAATTTCCCACACGCCAGTTCTGTGCATTTAAAGACCGCAGAGGGATAAAAATGGCTCAAGCAACTGATCATGTGATTGTGAGGAATATATTGACTCTGGCAATAAAAGATCTGCCCGTGTCATGGGACAATCAGGACAATCACCTTCAAAGGGCCAGGAAGTACACCTGTGACATGTTATCTGGGTTTTTTTTTCCTACCAGGAAATAGTGTTAGGAATATTTACATTTTCAACCAACCTGTCATTGTCAGGGAAAGGGAACACAGCTGGAAAACAGGAGCGGGCTAGCTGTTGCATATAAAGGATGCTCTTGTTTTGATGCGCCACCTCCTGCATGGCACATTAGGTTCTTCAGTAGAGTTCAGTGCTCTCATGTGTGAAAGTAGTGTAGGAAAGAAAGAAAGACAGTGAGGATGATCAGAAGAAAGGCTTCTGAAAACTAGCAGTCAGGAGAGAAATTCACCATAAAGAAAATGGTGCATTCAAACACCACACTTTTACATGCACCTCTCCTAAACCCCACTGATGTGTCATGAAGAAGATCCTGTTTTAGAGAAAGTTCTGCCTCTGCACTCCCACCAGCTGCACTTTGGATGGAAGTGGCACATGGAGCAGGGGTTGCCCAGCAGATTTACAGCCCAATCCTGAGCTGCCCATAGCTGGTGGTGCGCATGTACTGCTGGTGATGAGGGCCTCAGGATTGGGTCCTTAGTGATCCATCAAGGGCGCAGTCCTAACCTGGAGTTAGGCTGGCACAGTTAGGCCAGCAAACTTTGGCCGGTACAAGAGTCACGATAAAGCGTGTTTGGACTACCCTCGGAGTCAGGGCGGATGGCTGGTCTCAGAAAATGAGAGTGGTCCAAATATACTTTACGTTGTCCATTGTGCCAGTCAACCTTTGCTGACCTAGTTGTGCTGGCCTATCTGCAGGTTAGGATTGCTCCCTATCAAAGGGTCAAAGAATTTAGGGTTTAAATGGGATAACCAGCACTTTGATATGGATGACATACGGGAACTCTTTAATGCGAGATGGGATGTATGCAGACATGTCATGTAGCGGGTATGCGGGGGTATGCGAGTACCTGTTCCTAGGATTAAGGGCCCCGCCCATTTGCCTGCCCCCTCGTTGACTCTGTCGGTGCTCCGCTCCGCCCCCTGCCACATTTGATTTGCCTGCACGTTTGATTTGCCTACACGTTCTCAGAGCCAGACAGGCAGGCAGGCAGGCAGGCAGCGGAGCGAGGGAGACTGATGGCAGCAGCAGCGTGAGCAGGTAGGCTGCCTAGGGCTCCCTCCCAAGGAGGCCCAGCGGGGGGGAATCGGTAGCCTGCGCGGTGGCCCCGGGGAAGGCCCGGGATTTCTGGGCCTTCTCCCAGGCCACCATGTGGCCTACCGAGGAGGTGCGGCAGTTCCTGGGGGTGGTTCCTGGGTTCCAGCTATGACCTCACTTCCGGTGGGCGGGCCCCGACACAAGTGCCAATCAAAAGTGAGTACCTGTTGCTAAATCATTTAGATGCCATTACTGGATGTATGTAGAATGTGTTTTCCATTGCTTTTTCCTTTTTTCCTGCTTCGCATCTTTCTTGCCATCACTTTTTTTTTTTAACTTACCCTGGCTGGCATTTAGTTATTTATTTAAGAAATTCATATCCTACATTTGATATGAAATTCACATCCTGCAAAAGCCTCTTGTGGTGCAGAGTGGTGGGCTGCACTATTGCAGTCAAAAGCTCTCCCCATGACTTGAGTTCAATTCTGGTGGAAGTCAGGTTCTCAGATAGCCGGCTCAAGGTCAACTCAACCTTCCATCCTTCCCGGTTCAGTAGAGTGAGTACCCAGCCTGCTGGGGGTAAAGTAAGATAGCTGGGGAAGGCAATGGCAAACTACCCCATACAACTAAGAGCGCAATCCTAACCTGGAGTTAGGTCAGCACAGTTTGGCCAGCACAAGGGATACCGTAAAGTATGTTTGGACCACTTTCAGAGCAAGAGAGGCAAGCACATAGATGTGCGCCATCCTTCCTGACTCCAAGAGTGGTCCAAACGTACTTTATGGTGTCCCTTGTGCTGGTCAAACTTTGCTGGCTTAACTGTGCAGGCCTAACTCCAGGTTAGGATTGTCCCATAAATCTGCCTAGTAAACATTGCAATGTGACATAATCCCCATGAGTCAATAATGACTCAGTGCTTTGCACAGAGGACTACTTTACTTATATTAATCCTTCTGTTTGTGATGTCCCTACACCCTTGGGCACCTTTGTCTGGAGAGAGATGTGTCTCTAGAAGGCCATGCAAGAACTTGGCTCTCTTTACTCATTTGCATCTACATCAGTTGACCAGTTGGACTAGAGATGTGCTTATGCTCATTTATTCCATGTTGCTTCCCTTTACGTTCTTGGGTGGACATGTCCTACCATGCCCGGCAGTCTGTCCTGCCATGATCCCCTTTACATAATTACCTTCTTTGTTCATTTGCAGATGGAGCAGCAAGTCTCCACAGGATTGGGCCCGCATGCGGGCTGGCTCCTTCTGCCAAGTTGCGCAACGAGGGAGAACACGCAGACCAATGTGATCTATAAGTTCTGGTTTATTGTTGAATACAGACTCATATTTATGGTTCAGTTTCCCAAGGCATTCGTTCATTAATTAACCCATCAGAAGGCTGCATTGATTAGCTCAGGAAGTATCGGCAAACAAGATTAACAAGGGAAAACAAGCTTAGGGGTTTGCTAACAGGCTTAAGGGTTTAAGGGTTTCATTAACTTTTTACAATCTCCTTTCCGTCTTAGCGCTTTCTCAATCTTCCGGCCGTATCAGCGCAGGATGTTTATTTTCCCGATCTTCTCGCTCTGTGTTGCAAGGGGTCAGCCGGTTGTGGCGGCTTTCTGCTGTGTTGCAAGGGGTCAGCCGGTCACCGTGGCATCTTGCTCTGGTTCACCTTGTCCCGATCCCATAGTCCTTAGCAAAGACCACTCTCTCCACAACATCCAACATCTCCCCCTCTTCTTTTGAACAGCTGCTCGGAAGTTTTAAAGGCAACATTTTGGATACATTGAAAACAGCAAGGTCCAAACAAACACATTAAAATACATATAACTACTATCATCAGTACTGGCTGAATTATATGTAGCAACCAGGCTGGCACT
Source organism: Lerista edwardsae (assembly GCA_029204185.1). NCBI lineage: Eukaryota > Metazoa > Chordata > Lepidosauria > Squamata > Scincidae > Lerista > Lerista edwardsae. The sequence goes on along the minus strand of JAJKFI010000003.1, from coordinate 37,469,434 downwards.
CCTAGTGAATGGAACCAGTCTGCCACGGGGTCGGTCTGAATTCGGATGTTTTGCAAGTTTTGCGTTAGCCTTTTGAGTTTACTGACAACGGAATCTGAGTGATCGGAAAGATTAAAACAACACAGACCTTCCAGTTCGTCACATCCGTGATTATGGATTGCAAGTAAACAATCTGTTCTGGAGAACTGCTCGGCGCACCCCCCTGACATCCATGGCTATATCTGCGAGAACGCTAGCAGTTATATTTATTTGATTTCTAGCCCAGCACGCCAGCCGGCGTATCTGGTCTGCATTAATAAAATGTGATTTGCTGCTGGTAGGACTCAGCTTTGTTTAGGATTGAAGCAGCGTTGCTGTAAACATGAACTTTTGTGAGTCAGAGAGATTTGGTTTGAAATATTGGTAATGTTTACACCACCTTTTTATACAAGCCTTGTTAAAAATGGAACTTCCATTATTTTAGGAAACAGATATTTAAAGGCTTAGGCTTTATAGTTCACACAGCACAGCGTTGAAGGAAAGAATGCATGTTTTTTGCTGAGATTAAGGGACAGGAATTTCCTGAGAAGATAAAAGTCTTGAGGATAGGTGTAAGACGCTGGGTGAGTCACCCTGCTACTTTGCTTTGGAGGAAAGAGGAGGGGGTTTGGAAACCCCAACTCAGTGTCAGCTGTCTCCCCCCCCCCTGGGCTAAGAGGGAGGGGGAGCATGTGATTCTAAGAATGGCTGAAATATTTACTATGCCAGTCTGTAGCTATTCCCGTTGTTATAACTGTCTTTAATACCTCTAAATGAATATCTAAGAATAACAGACACTATCATGTTACACCAATCTCCATTCAATGTTCTGCGTGAAATTCCCACAGAATCCCCAATAGCCCTGCCTATTAAACCACATTCCAAAGGACTCCTAAATAAGTTTAGCTATAAAACACTAACAAATAGACAATCATACATTCAACTTAAAATACTTTCTAAAGATTACATGGTTTTCTTTGGCGAGGTTTAGTGGCATTCTGATGCACACTAGTGTTTAAACTTAACTCAAATTTTTTCCAAACAGAGAACAAATAGTGCACAAAACCAAAAAAAGATATATCATGGTACCAGGAATGAGCTCAAAAATGAAAAGAAGTGTTGCAACAATATTAGGCCTTAAGGATGACACAAGAAAGAGATAGCAAGCAGAGAAGCAGAAAAGAAGTCTGGACACAGAGATGTGCCCACAGAGATGCACACACACATATGGAATTTCCTTAAGGTGTGCCTACACACCCACACACATACACACCCCTATATATACACACACTCCCAGTCCAGGTCAACACACACATACACACACCTGGACTTTTACTCAAACACATGCTTTTACATCTACACTTGGATTTTTACCCAAACAACACATGTAGGGACAGACAAGACATACAGCGCGCGTTTTTACGACACATGACAAACACATAACATTTAACACTGGAAAGCCCCCCCCACGGGGGCCTTTTTAAACAGCCCAGAACCACCATGCAAAACACAGAAACAAACAAAATGGATTCTTCTTCTTTGCAGGCGAGGCTTCCATTTTTGCAAAAACAACATTTGAGTGGGGGTAGCAGAGTTTTTGTCAACAACTTTATGTTAGCAGGGACCAAATCGGGATGGTCTAGCAGCGTGGCAATTTGTTGTTGCGCTAGTCTATTGTCTGTCTTATAGTTCATTATATTCTCTTGTATTTTATTGATCATAGTCCAGTTAAAGGGGACCCATTCTGCCGCGTTAGATTACTTGCGGGGCTGCTTTGCTTTTTTATTACTTTGCTTGCAGTTGCTGCGCGGTGCTGGAGGCGGGCTCTGAGCTGCTGGGCGCCCGCTCCTTGCCTGGAGCGCGCCCGCCTGCCCGCCCCGACTCCGGGCTCTGCTTCGGGTTTTCCTGTGCGCCGCCGCTTGTAGGACTTCATAGGCTTTCTTCTTATTTTTTTTCCATTGTGACAAATCCGGGTAAGTTTTGCCTGGGATATTCTTGTTCATGGGCAAAGGAGCATCAGCGGGGTCAGGTGGGGCTGGGGGATTAGCGAAGGGGGCTTCCTCAGGGACTGGGCTTGTATACGGAGGGAAGCTGTCAGTGGGACCCCCCAAGGCCGTCTTTTTAGCTTCGGAAAGGGGATACACTTCAACCTCCTTAGATGGTGCCCCTGATGCTGTCAATCCTGTATCTTTACCCTCCTCCTTTTCAGCAACTCCCAACGCCTGCCTTATTGCCCGTTTGGCTTCCACTTCTCCATGTAACTTAGGCATAGTTTTAGTCATTGTCCTGTAAATGGGGGCTAATCGCTGTGCCTCAGCATTCTTGTTCTGTACTGAGTCCCACAAATTCGTCCCAATGTCTATCCAAGTTTGTTTTACAAACACGTCCTTCAATCGTTTAAGGTGACCTCTCCGCCGTGCCCACTGACAGACAGCGGCGGCATCCTTCTCTTTCAAATGGCAGTCGTACTTCAAAGCTAATTTACACAACAATCGGAGCGCTGCCTGCTCCGAGACCGATACGGTCGTTCCCATCCCTGTTCCCTGACTCACCGGTCAGTACCCTGACCCACTGGTCAGTCGTGGCCACTTTTTTTCCTTTTCCCGCCTCTCTGGCGTCCGCCTCTCTGGCGTCCGGGGGACCCCTTGGCTCCTGGCCGCGGCGATCCACTTCCGTCCGGGATGCTAAGCCTCGGGCTCCTTAGGCGTTCGATCGCAGAATCGCGTCGGGGTCACCAATTGCCAAGTTGCGCAACGAGGGAGAACACGCAGACCAATGTGATCTATAAGTTCTGGTTTATTGTTGAATACAGACTCATATTTATGGTTCAGTTTCCCAAGGCATTCGTTCATTAATTAACCCATCAGAAGGCTGCATTGATTAGCTCAGGAAGTATCGGCAAACAAGATTAACAAGGGAAAACAAGCTTAGGGGTTTGCTAACAGGCTTAAGGGTTTAAGGGTTTCATTAACTTTTTACAATCTCCTTTCCGTCTTAGCGCTTTCTCAATCTTCCGGCCGTATCAGCGCAGGATGTTTATTTTCCCGATCTTCTCGCTCTGTGTTGCAAGGGGTCAGCCGGTTGTGGCGGCTTTCTGCTGTGTTGCAAGGGGTCAGCCGGTCACCGTGGCATCTTGCTCTGGTTCACCTTGTCCCGATCCCATAGTCCTTAGCAAAGACCACTCTCTCCACAACATCCAACATCCTTCCCCGCCTCTTAGGTATTTAATTTCTAAACAGCAGTTTCTTTCATACCATATTGGAAGCTGTTTTCTTGAGTCTTGTTAATGTTCTGTTTACCATTGTCTCTGGCTTCTGGCTCAAAAGACATTAGAAGCAGCAGCCAGTTCTCCAAGGCAAACCACAAAAGGATTCAGGAGGAAGCATTTTGTGATAAGAAAGTACATATAACAATATACTTTCCCTGGACTGGAGGATGTTGGAATTTGCTGATTCTTACTGTAGAACACTTCTGCCAGAATCCAGAAAGCCAGCGACTGCATATTATTTTGAGTTGCTGTATTGAAAGAAAGTAAGAAACAGAGGCAGATCTAAGGGAGGGCAAAGCTCTAAGTTTTGCAAGAAGCCTTACCTTGCAGTGGAAATCACTCCTCTCCTGCACCGTTTTAGCCAATCCTCACAGGGAAAAGCAACATCTTGGCGTTGCTTACTGGCTACAGCAGCAAGGGAGAGGAGGGATTTACATGACAGGGTAAGGCTTCTTGCAACACTTAGAGCTTTGCCCTCCCTGTAGATCCACCTCTGGTAAAAATAGTCTTATTATTACAACTGCTGCCTGTACTTCTGCAGTTGGTCTACAAAAGGGCATTTAGAACCCGGGGCCCATAAATTTTTGGCACTCACCATGACAAAATTATTTTTGGTAATAATGGTCACAGAAGAAGCACAGACAGTGAATTGAATGTGTGTGTGTGTGTGTGTGTGTGTGTGTGTGTACACACTACCTTTTAAGTTTGTATAGTTATATTTGTGTATTTATATATATCTTTGTAACTGTATATATAGTTTATACAAATATACCAATAAACCATTGAAAATAAGTTTTAAAGAAATAAGTTTTTGTTTTTCCTGAAAAAGAAGTTTAAGCATCTTGGGGTGGCCTCTAGGACATCTCCTGCAGCCAGGACTGCCCCTCCCCTGCCACCCTCTTCATACTCAACCACAGCAAGGTACAACATTTTCAAAGCCTTTCTTCCTGGCTCCAAATGGGGACAATAACACGGGGACAATTAAAGAGTGTCGTTTCAAAAAAAGTGCTAAAACAGTGGTTCCCAAATGTGGGTTGGGACCCACCAGTGGGTCGCAAGCCAATTTCAGGTGGGTCACAAAGCACCTAGAGCAGCAATATTGAAAATACGGGAAGATGGGATGCTGGAAAGGGGGAGGGCTGTGTGATTGTTTTGCATGTAACAGGGTTGTAAGCAGGCTTTTTCCCCTTTCTGATTCACTTTGCTATTGGAAAATGGCTGAAGAATAACCCGATTTATTGCTGCATTCTGAGGAAAGCAGCAGGCTCTGGCATCACGAGGACGGCACTTCCAGTCATGACATCACTTCTGGTGGGTCTCGATCAGATTGTCATTCTAAAAAGTGGGTCCCAGTGCTAAAAGGTTTGAAAACCACTGTGCTAAACAGTTTCGGAACCATATGCTCTATGAAGAGCATAGAAATTAACTATCATTTCTGTTTTCTGCGGTTTTGCAAACAGATGCTGGTTGAGTTTTTCCGCCAGCAAGAAGCAAGGATATTATTAAGAAAGGTTTCCCAAGAAAAACAATTTCCAGACACTTGAGAGGAAAAGCAACTTCCAGTTCAAAGAGCCCTCAGAGTCAATTGGACAAGATTTGGCCTACCATCAAGAAATAGCGGATTCTTCACTGTCAGCAGCTGAAGAGAACTACAGGCACTGACTACAGCACATAATGGGAAAGAATGCCGATGAGGAGTTCAGAGCCAAGTTTTTTAATTATCATGTGGAGGGATGCAATTGAATGACCCAGGAACCACAGTTTACGCAGCACCTGGATGTAGGATATAAATTTGGAAGTGACAGATGAAATCTTTTCACATAACTCATATTTATTTCTGACAAGGATGAACAATGTCTGCAAGAATTACATTTAAGAGAAAGCACAAAAATGATCGTCAGAAGTGCAAAAATCCATTGACTGTAACCAGCTAATACTGGGATGCAGTGCAGTCAAGGATGCATTGTTGAACCAGGTTGTACCGACTAATTACACATCTTGCCATGTAGAAGATTCAGCAAACCGGGGAAAGAAAAAGAAAGAAGATATTAATTCTGGACAGGCCATTATGCTGGGATGTTCTTTTTAGCATTGCAAAGATGTCAGATGATTCAGTGTGAGGAGCTGGATTTGTCCTAGTATGAATCAAGGGCTAGCTGAGCTTAGTAGCTGTTCATTGATGTCACATGGAACATGGATGGAACTGTGCGCACAGATGCAGAAGAGTCTGTGGCCATGCTGCTCTTGCAACCCAAAGCTTTGTGGAGCTCCCATGGGTAGATGACACTCCACAAATCGGTGAGGAGCAACTATGGACAAGAAATCCCAAGGGCTTCTAGGCATCCAGCTTCCAGCTTCTTCTAGGAATGACTATGAACAGTCTCTTTATGGACAGTGACCCCCCCTCCCACCAGCCCCATTGTGGTTTGAATTTTCCTTAGCTTTATTTTAGCTGTTGTTATCTGCCTTGAACCCTTCAGAATGAGTGGCAAGTAAATTGAACCAACTAACTAAATGCTTGTAGTAACTAACTCAGATGTTCCCAAAACTTTTAGCATTGTGACACATTTTTTTAAAAATGACACTCTATTGGGAACCACCTAGCTTCAATTTTTTTTTTACTTTTCCAGCCACTCAAGCCTCCATTGTGTGTGTGTGTGTGTGTGTGTGTGTGTGTGTGTGTGTGTGTGTGT
>JAJKFI010000003.1:37449822-37463445 GCA_029204185.1 Lerista edwardsae | reverse complement strand
GTGTGTGTGTGTGTGTGTGTGTGTGTGTGTGTGTGTGTGTGTGTGTGAGAATGGACTGCCTTCTGGAATGTTTCTGGACCACATTCATCATGACCATTCTGGTGGCCTTGCATTCCCCTTCACCTGGCCTTTGTTAAGAGCCAAGGCACGTTCACCTACTTGTGAGCAAATGGGCATGTATGGCTCAGTTTTGCTTTCCATAGCACAATGCATTTTCCTTGTCAGGGTGCGGGGTGTGTGTCTTCTGAAGAGTTTGTTAAGGCCTATGTTCATTGGATTGGGACCATTCTGGTGGCATTCCCTGCAACCTGTTTTTCGAAAAGGCCCAAGGTATGTTCGCTTGCTTGTGCGCTCTGTTTTGCTTTCTGCAGGGCTCAATACATTTTCCTTGTCAGCTATCAGCTCATCAGTTTCATGATGCACCGAAAATTGGGTTGTGACCCAGCGGTGGGTTCCGAACCACGGTTTGAGAACTGCTGAATGAATTGATTTGGCCAAGTTTTTAGTCAAAATTCAAAGCAGCTGACAGGTTTTTTTTTTAATCCCTGGTGTGCCTCCATTTGGGGATTTTTTTGATTAGCTGCCCATGTTTTCTCTGAAGTGACCTCTTGAGATTTATAGCCAAGGGGACTTCCAACATTCATTGTGATTCAGTGTGACCATGCAAAATCACTACAGCTCTGTCTGAAGATGACCAGAATATTTCTAAAAGAAAAAAGAAAAAGTCTTCAACCTTCAGCATCATCTTGGAACATACGCTCTTGATTAGCAAACATGAAGAAAAGTCTTAGGGGGTTTTCTTTTCCCCATTAAAAGATTAATGAGAGAAGCGTTTTAAAAAAAACACAGATTGCTGTAAATGGTAAGTTTATTTGACTAGCTATTGACTGGAAAATGAATAAGAAAAGTGATAGCCTTCTTTTAATTACCTCATCCCGAAAACAGCTCTCAGAAAACAAATAGTTTGCAACTGGTTTGAATGCAGCTGGATATAAGAAATTAATTGAGGCTAAAGTTACTTTGGCTGAAGAGAACATTCTCCTACTTGGGTCAAAAATAATGCTTTCAGGGGGCAAAAGTGCTCATTTTTTTCCAGGTTTGTTTGCTGTCATGTTTTCCCAAGATGCTGTGTTTTACAGCCCAATCTTATCCAGCATCCCATGTGGCAATGCAGCCATGCCAATGTGGCGTCCACGGCATCCTGCATGGTGGAATGCCCCTGCCTGCCTGGTGGGTCTGCTCAGACCTGCATTAGCTTTATAATTGGCACAAGACTGAGTGGATCCCTGAAGGTGGCTCAAGCCTGGGACGAGAGCTAGGATTTGATGAATGCCACTGCCACTCCCTTCCAAAGCCCAATCTGCTCTCTTCCCTGCCCTGTCACCTCCCCGTTCTGCCCACCTCTGCCCTGTTCCCCCCCCACCTCTTCCCTTGTGAGAACCTACCTTTGTCAGCAGGTCTTTACAGAGGCACTGCCGGGTGGGGCTGCTCTGGCCTTGCCACCTGTGTTCCAGAAGTGTGTGGTTCCACATGCTTTCAGAATGTCATTTGCAAAGGCTGAAAAGCACACCTCCATCACCAGAATGCTAGTTCCAGTGGTAGGGAGAGGGGATAGTATTGGACCATTAATGTCATTTCTCTTATGGAGGATCTTTCTGGGAATCGGCACATAGGCTAGCAGTGGCATTCCCAGATGGAGGAAAAATGCTAGTTTTTCAGGCGCATGAAGCACCGTGTAAAGCTGCCCCTACCCCTCATGTTTGTAAAGAGCAAAAGAAGGCTAGGCCATGGTTTGACTCCATTTTGTCAACATGACTCCATTGTGTGGGAAGAAGCTGCTAAAATACCAGCTGGTGGTAATCAGCTCACTTCCTGATGTAATCAGGAACAAGCCCAATCAGGAAGTTTCCATCCAGCTAGTGCTGCAATCAGGAAGATTCTGTACAGTTGAGACCCATCACTTAGGTTGTGTATGTAACCTTTTCTGACCATTCTGTGACCTCCATCACCTCCATCAGGAGATGGCCGATCTTTATCCTGGTTGGATAATTGATTGTGTTAGAGAGATATAAAGCTACCCAGTTTTGGGGGTACAGGTCATCACACCAGCAAACCAGCAAGACACCATCAAGACCATCAGACCCCATCAAAGAAGACCATCAGATCTCCAGACCTTGAGATCACCTTCTCCAAGGCATCCAAGATGCTCAGCATGAACCTGCTGCCTGCATTGGACTGAGAAGGAGGTGAACCTGCAAGACTAACTACCTTGCATGAACTAGGGCCTAGTCTAGAGTTAGGCATGTAGTTGTTTACTTATTTTAAGGTGTATCTTAGTTAAGTCTCTGTTAGTTCTTTTAAGCCTTTCCTAGTTTTTGTAAACGCTTGTTTTCTTAACAAATTATAGTTAACCTATAAGCTTTGGTGGTGAGTATTTAGAACCAAACTAAATTCAGTTTTGCTGTTTGGGCACTCTATCAGTTTAAGTTAAGCTTTATAGCTTTGGGATAGATTCCTGTAATTGGGGCTAGTTCTGCCTGGAGAGTTTTAAAGTTAAGAGTTTCTTCATTGCTCTTAGAGGCTGTTACTCTTAGCTGTGGTCCCAGACTGGTAGTAGAGAGTGTGGGCCTTGTTGCCTTGCATTCGAAGTGCTTAAGGACACACTCTGATGAATGTTCACAACTCATAAGGGCCCTGGGCTGGTTATAGGGCATATGAGCCTGTGAATTACAGTGTTCAGAGCCGTTCATGGCTGTGAGAACTAAATGGAGGCAATGCGTCTCGCAGCCATGAATGTCTCTGAAGGTGAGGTGGAGGGGCCACTTCACACAGTGCTTCAAGCGCCTGAAAAACTTAAACTTTGCTCCCCTCTGGGAATATTATTATTATTATTATTTATTAAATTTATATCCCGCCTTATTTGCCTAAAGGCGCTCAAGGCGGCTTTACAAAGTATAAAAACTAACATTAAAAACACTTTAAAAACAATATGAAAAACAATACAATAAAACAATTAAAACCAACAACAGTACAATTTAAAACAACAAAACCAGTGGATCATAAAATATAATAAACCAGCCAGCCCGCCAGACCTGTCAACAATTAAAAGCTTTTTGAAATAAAAAGGTCTTCAGCCCCCGCCGGAATGTTAACAGAGAGGGAGCAGTTCTCAATTCTAAGGGGAGGGTATTCCAAAGTTGGGGGGCCACCACCGAGAAGGCCCTCTTCCTGGCCACCACCCCTCTCACTTCTCCTGGTGGCGGCACAGTCAAAAGGGCCCCTCCAGATGATCTAAGAGTACGGGTTGGATTGTATGGAAGGAGGCGGTCCCTCAAATACCCCGGACCCGAGCCGTAAAGGGCTTTAAAAGTCAAAACTAGCACTTTGAATTGGGCCCGGAACAGAACCGGCAGCCAGTGCAGTCGCCGAAACAGTGGCTCGACAGAGTCAAACCGACGTGCCCCAGCAACCACCCGAGCCGCCGCGTTCTGAACTAGTTGTAGTTTCCGGACCGTCTTCAAAGGCAGCCCCACGTAGAGCGCATTGCAATAATCTAATCTAGATGTCACTAGGGCATGGGTCACTGTGGCCAGGTCCGCACAGCTCAGGTACGGCCGCAGCTGGCGAATCAGCCGAAGCTGAGCAAAGGCTCCCCTGGCCACCGCCGCCACCTGGGACTCCAGGTGTAGCTGTGGATCCAGGAGAACCCCCAAGCTGCGAACCTGCTCCTTCAGAGGAAGTGCAACCCCATTCAGAGCAGGGCGATAGTCCAGTACCCGAGCTGTGGATTTCCGGACCAAGAGCACCTCTGTCTTATCCGGATTTAATTGTAGGCTAGCCCAAGCAGTGGCGTTTCTTGTTGTTGTTCAGTCGCTAAGTCGTGTCCGACTCTTCGCGACCCCATGGACCACAGCACGCCAGGCCTCCCTGTCCTCCACTAGCTTCCGGAGTTCGCCCAATTTCATGTTCATTGCTTCGGTGACACTATCTAACCATCTCATCCTCTGCCGCCCCCTTCTCCTTTTGCCTTCAATCTTTCCCAGCATGAGGGTCTTTTCTAAAGAGTCCTCTCTTCTCATGAGGTGGCCAAAGTATTGGAGCTTCAGCTTCAGGATTTGTCCTTCCAGGGAGCAATCAGGCTTGACTTCCTGTAGGATGGACCGACTGGACCTCTTTGCAGTCCAGGGGACTCTCAAGAGTCTTCTCCAGCACCATAATTCGAAAGCATCTATTCTTCGGCGCTCTGCCTTTCTTATGGTCCAGCTCTCACAGCCATACATAGCTACTGGGAAAACCATCGCTTTGACTATGCGAACCTTTGTTGGCAGGGTGATGTCTCGGCTTTTCATTAAGTTGTCTAAGTTTGCCATAGCTTTCCTCCCAAGAAGTAAACATCTTTTAATTTCATGGCTGCAGTCACCATCTGCGGTGATCTTGGAGCCCAGGAAGATAAAGTCTGTCACTGCTTCCATTTCTTCCCCTTCTATTTGCCAGGAAGTGATGGGAGTGGTGGCCATGATCTTAGTTTTTTTAATGTTGAGCTTCAAGCCAATTTTGGCACTTTCCTCTTTCACCCTCATCAGCAGGTTCTTTAAGTCTTCCTCACTTTCTGCCATTAGAGTGGTGTCGTCTGCATATCTGAGGTTGTTGATATTTCTCCCAGCGATCTTGATTCCAGCTTGTGAATCATCCAGCCCAGCCTTCCTCATGATGTACTCTGCATATAAGTTAAATAAGCAGGGTGACAGTATACAGCCTTGTCGTACTCCTTTCCCAATTTGAAACCAGTCGGTTGTTCCATGTCCAGTTCTAACTGTTGCTTCCTGGCCCACATACAGGTTTCTCAGAAGACAGATAAGGTGGTCTGGTACTCCCATCTCTTCAAGAACTTGCCACAGTTTGTTGTGATCCACACAATCAAAGGCTTTAGCATAGTCAATGAAGCAGAGGTAGATGTTTTTCTGGAACTCTCTGGCTTTCTCCATGATCCAGCGAATGTTGGCAATTTGATCTCTTGTTCCTCTGCCTCTTCGGAAACCAGCTTGTACATCTGGTAGTTCTCGATTCACATACTGCTGAAGCCTAGCTTGTAGGATTTTGAGCATCACCTTGCTAGCATGTGAAATGAGTGCAATGGTGCGGTAGTTTGAACAATCTTTGGCATTGCCCTTCTTTGGGACTGGAATATAAACTGATCTTTTCCAGTCTTGTGGCCATTGCTGGGTTTTCCAAATTTGCTGGCATATGGAGTGCAGCACTTTGACAGCATCATCTTTTAAGATTTTCAGTAATTCCGCTGGAATGCTGTCACCTCCACTAGCTTTGTTGTTAGTGAGGCTTTCTAAAGCCCACTTGACTTCACACTCCAGGATGTCAGGTTCGAGCTCAGTGACTACACCATTGTGGTTATCAGGAACATTTAGATCGGCCTTATAGAGTTCCTCTGTGTATTCTTGCTACCTCTTCTTAATCTCATCTGCTTCTGTTAGATCCTTGCCATTCTTGTCCTTTATTGTGCCTACCTTAGCATGAAATTGTCCTTTGACATCTCCAATTTTCTTGAAAAGATCTCTAGTCTTTCCCATTCTATTGTTTTCCTCTATTTCTTTGCATTGCTCATTGAGGAAGGCCTTCCTATCTCTCCTTGCTGTTCTCTGGAAATGTGCATTCAGTTGGGTATATCTTTCCCTTTCTCCCTTGCTTTTGGCTTCCCTTCTTTCCTCAGCTATTTGTAAAGGCTCTTCAGATAGCCACTTTGCCTTCTTGCATTTCTTTCTCTTTGGGATGGTTTTAGTTGCTGCCTCCTGTACAATGTTACAGACCTCCGTCCAAAGTTCTTCAGGCACTCTGTCTACCAAATCTAAGCCTCTAAATCTATTTGTCACCTCCACTGTATATTCGTTTGGGATCTGAGTTAGGTCATACATGGAGGGCCTAGTGGTTTTCCCTACTTTTTTAAGTTTAAGCCTGAATTTTGCAATAAGAAGCTCATGATCTGAGCCACAGTCAGCTCCAGGTCTTGTTTTTACTGCCTGTATAGAACTTCTCCACCTTTGGCTGCAAATAATGTAATCAATCTGATTTCGATGTAGACCATCTGGTGAAGTCCATGTGTACAGTCGCCGTTTGTGTTGCTGGAAAAGGGTGTTTGCTATGACTAATGTGTTCGCCTGACAAAACTCTATCAGTCTTTGCCCTGCTTCATTTTGTACTCCAAGACCAAACTTGCCTGTTACTCCTATTACCTCTTGACTGCCTACTTTAGCATTCCAATCCCCTATGATGAGAAGGACATCTTTTTGGGGTGTTAATTCTAGAAGCTGTTCTAGGTCTTCATAGAAACGGTCACCTTCTTCCTCTTCAGCACCAGTGGTTGGGGCATAGACTTGGATTAGTGTGATGTTGAAAGGTTTGCCTTGGATCCGAATTGAAATCATTCTATCATTTTTGAGGTTGTACCCCAGTATTGCTGTTCTCACTCTCTTGTTCACTATGAAGGCTACTCCATTTCTTCTAAGGGATTCCTGCCCACAGTAGCAGATATAATGGTCATCTGAATTAAATTCTCCCATTCCTGTCCATTTTAGTTCACTAACTCCCATGATGTCGATGTTCAGCCTTGACATTTCGCGTTTGACCACATCTAGCTTACCTTGATTCATAGATCTGATGTTCCAGGTTCCTATGCAGTATTGTTCTTTGCAGCATCGCACTTTCCTTTCACTTCCAGACACATCCACAGCTGAGCTTCCTTCCGGTTTTGGCCCAGCTACTTCACTCTTTCTGGAGCTACTAGTACTCGTGTTCTGCTCTTCCCCAGTAGCATAATGGACACCTTCTGACCTGAGGGTCTCATCTTCCAGTGTCATATCGTTTAGCCTTTTAGTTTTGTAATCCATGAGGTTTTCTTGGCAAGAGTACTGGAGTGGGTTGCCATTTCCTTCTCCAGTGGATCACATTTAGTCAGAACTCTCTACTATGACCTGTCCATCTTGGGTAACCCTACATGGCATAGCTCACAGCTTCATTGAGCTACTCAAGCCCCTTCGCCACGACAAGGCAGTGATCCATGAAAGGGGTTTCTACAGGGATGGCAAAGCTCTAAGTTTTGCAAGAAGCTTTACCTTGCAGTGGAAAGCACTTATCTCCTGGCTACAGCAGCAAGGGAGAGGAGGGATTTACATGACAGGGTAAGGCTTCTTGCAAAACTTAGAGCTTTGCCATCCCTGTAGAAACACCTCTGAGCCCAAGCTGTCAAGGCCCATGTAGTGAGGATGATGGCAGGAAGCTACATAGTAAGTGGTTGCATTCTGATGCTACTGAAATTTTGTCATGAAAAGCAACTTGGACTCAGCTCTAAAAGTAACCTTGCATGTGATTCTGGTTAGGTGCAGTATTGGTACAATAGGGGGTAAAACCCAAATGAGTGCGTAAACCAAATTCACTACACAAATTCTCTACCCAGGAATCCCATCCAAAATTGTTCACTCTAATAGTCCAGTCCTCTTGGTGAGTTTCATTTTCTCATACTCTTCCTCAGTGTCTATTACCCCAAGTGTTTCACTTCTGGAATATATCCCAGGATAGGTAAGCGAAAAGGCAGCACTAAAACAGGGTGATGTCTAGTCTACTTTCTGATATCTCATCTCCAAATAATGAGAAAATCCAAAATGGTGCTAAACAAAGGACTTTAGTGAAAGCGTTCAATGCATGGAATGTGGTTGTTGCTAATAACCTTTTAGCCGTTCCTCCGAAGGACAGCTGAGCTCAAAATCCTTTAGAATCCTTTATTACAGCCTTGCACCATTTTGGATGTTTTCCCTTCTGCCTTGACATGGTTGTCTGTAATCCCTATCTGGCTTCCCCAGTGCAAAGAAGGTTAGTTTGCTGCAAGCTTGCCCTGAGCACATCAAGTGAAATAAATGATGAGCTAGGACCATTTCAACAGTGGATGATGTACCATTCATGGTTCCTTGGCAATGAAAATGATTTTATTGTGTGGAGGTAGGGAGGGATGCTCTAGAGCAGTGGTCTGGGAACAGGGGTAAATTACCCCAAATGGCCTTCCCGTAAAAATGAAATTCCTGGGGGTAATGGACGGTCGCACTGCCGAGACACAGCCGGGCATGCATATGAATCTATATGGATGCCCGGCTGTGTCTTGGCAGCACGACCGTCCATTACCCCCATTCCGGTTCCGTCGCTGGCTGGCTGGTTCCGTTTTGTTTTGTTTTGCTCCGTCCACTTTCGCTGGCTGGCAAAACGTGCCCCAGACTGCTCTACGCCTGCTCTGCTTTTCACACCATGGCAGTTTAGAGCACGTGGACGCAGCGAGGAGAGTGGCAGAGTAGCGGCACGTTGGACCTGAGCGGCAGCGGAGCTGAGCAGCAGTGAAGAGGCAAGCCAGGGATGGCCGGGCATCGGAGGTGAGGGAAGGCACGTGTCTTTCCCCCACCCCTGCCTCCATTGCCCTACCGGGGCATGCGTCTTCCCCCCCTCCGTTGCCCTGCTGGGGGGAGCTGCGCACCCCTCGCTGTCCAGCGAGGGATGCGCGGTTCCTCCCGGCAGGACATCAGAGGCGAGGGAAGGCACGCGTCTCCCCCCCCTCCGTTGCCCTGCCAGGGGGAACTGCGCATCCCTTGCTCAGGCTTCTTGCAGAACATGCAGCCTCATCATTTCGATTGCTGCCCAAGGCCAGATGTGGCACTTCTTTAATGTCCTGAAGTGTCCGTGTGTGATGGAAGGTGTCTCCTAAGACTGGGTGCTGTTGCCAGGGGAGGGGCTGATTGGAACGGAGGTTTTTTTAAAAATTGATTGCCTAAGAGTGCACGTCTATGAATGTCTACTCAGAAGTAAGTCCCACTATAGTAAATGGCACATACTCCCGGGTAAGTATTAATAGGATTGCACCCCATCTTAATTAAAACTGCAGTCCAAGGCACACACTACCCCAGAAGGAAAGCACATTGAATTCAATCTGACTTACTTCTGAGCAAACACAAGTTGACAGATGCCGGCTGGCCACTGAACGTAAGGAGCGTGCAGGCTGGGGCAAACGTGACTGGCTGCAGAGTAACAGTCTGAGCTGACACCAGACTGTCCTCCTCCCCCTCAACTTGTAGCCCGGTGCAACGATCCTCTGATCTGGACTGGGGCTCAGCGTGTCATGGGGTGTGTGGGGCACGTGCGCATGCGCAGGACACCAAACAGAGGTGCCAGGCAAGCATACAGCGTGAGGCGAGAGGGAAAGCAAGTTGCAGGAGACAAAATGTAGGAACGCTTGTTGAGTTTCTGTATTAGTACTATTTGCCTTCTCCAGAATGGAAAAGCAGATACTGTGCTGCTAAGTTGCCTACATGCACACTCCTTGTGATGTAAAAATGAGGTATTCCCTGTTTGACAAGTGCGTGAAACAGATATCTACATAAAAAAATGGCTACTGCTATCATTTTTTGGTTTGATCCAGAGTTGCAAACAAATCTTTTAAATTCTGAAATAAGTCTTGGGAGGCTGCCCCTTTATCTTACTTTCTGACCTTAAAAGTGTTTTTCTTTAATCCAGTACAATGGCTCTCAAACTTTTTATCACCGGGGCCCAAAGGAAGTGATGTCATCAAGCAAGAACATTTTAACACCCCATATGACAAAATCAAATCTAACTAAGCAGGTTAGATATTTACAATAAGAGTAAGATTAAAAAATATTTAAAGAACTATCCTAACTCTCCCAAACCCTTTACAACTTCATATTTACATAGCATTTATTAAGCTCATTAATTAATCAAATAAAAGCAATGGGTTCCAATATGTAATTTTTTTTCTTTTGTTCTTGGGGGGGGGGTAATGTTGGCGTATCTAAATATATTTTGGGGTAAAAGGTAAAAAAGTTCCCTGACCCCTACTCTAGAGGCCATGATGGAGAAGACCCTGGAGAACCTGGTAAAATGCCAGACTATTACGTTTGACATCCTAGGCTTTTTTTTATTATTTTTGGTAGGAGAATTGGTGGCCAGGGTAACTGCACACAATAATAATAATAATAACCTAAAGTCCTGGACTTGCTTCAGTGACATTTCCAGGAAGCTTCCAGCGCAGTTAATTTTAAAATGACAAAATGGCATCCCCTCTTTGAAATAAATTGTATGGAGGCTGCCAAATTGTTACCATACACTCTGTACAGTACACTATGGAGGCCACCATATTCCTGAAAAATTCCTGCATTCAAAATCAAAATAGGTGGAAGTGATGTAAGCATAGTGGCAGCCATCTTTTCTAGCTCCTCAACGTTCTGGCGTGGCCAGCATGCTAGAACTGAAAAACCAAATGCAACTCAAGCATGCTGGAAGCTAAACAAAAGAACACAGCCCTAGTTGACAAATCTCCCCACCCCCATGCAGCCACACCAATGGAGCAAGTGCTGTATCCTGGTTGCTTGGGATAACAAGAGCATTGGGAAGTGGACTTTTGGCTGTGAAGGGGGCGGAGCCGCACATGCCCATAAGGTAGGCTCCAGGACAAAAGCCTCAGCCACTGCTACTAATGCGGATGCAGTGACAGATTGCAAGAATGAGGGCCCTGCTGTAGCTGTGAGATAAGAGGGATGGGGAGCTGCATGATCCTGTCAAAGCAGCACCAAGACAAGAAGGAAAGGTCCACCTGGCCAAATACTGTAGGAGGATGGAGAAGGATGACTCTGACACTCAGCAGGATGGCTCTGAATGCGGTGGGAGAGGACTCCCAACCTGGTCTAGGGGTGTGGGATCCCCACAATACCATTTACTTCCTCACTGTAGTCCTATTGGTCTTTACGAGCTAAAGGCAGAGTCTCTGTGCATCACTTAGGCCACAATCGTGTACCTGGGAGTAAGCAACATTGAATACTTTTGAGTAACTCTCCACTGAGATGCATCCATTGAGTAGTCTTGTGTTTGGCGCACATGTGAAAGGTCTTCCTGTGTTGCTCCATGGCTTTTTCACACATGCAGGTACCATCATTATTGATGGTACAGAATTATTCATTTGTGTGGTAACTCACCCTACATTGCCCTCTTGGAGTAGGAAAAAGATAAACATCCCTTCTTGAAATGATATGAAGTGATATGATAAATGCTTTTATTTTTGGCTTTATAAGAAATCATTATGGGGGCTGATATCATCTCTGGCAATGTCTTTTCATGTGTACAGATGTTCTTCATTAGTCATTTTTTTTAATTCTAAGAATGTTAAAACTCTGAATGGGTTTAAAAAAAATCCTGGGAGCCATGTAGCTGGAATAAAAACCATGATTT
This sequence comes from Lerista edwardsae, assembly GCA_029204185.1. Classification (NCBI taxonomy): domain Eukaryota; kingdom Metazoa; phylum Chordata; class Lepidosauria; order Squamata; family Scincidae; genus Lerista; species Lerista edwardsae. Next base: position 37,452,159 of record JAJKFI010000003.1, on the reverse strand, counting down.
ATCATCTTTTAAATATTTTTTTAAAATACTCTTATTCTCTATGAAATTATCTATCTCCCTTCTTGGTTAGATAGCCATATATAATGAGAACTGGTAGCTATGGTATGGCTGTCTCTGATTCAGGACTTCTCTGAATCCTGGTCCTGTTAGACATCTGTGTGATCCAGTTATCCCTGTCTTCTGTTCCTTCCCTCCATTGTCTCTGCATTTGCTCTGCACTGCAGATAATCTTTTTGGCTGTTGACATGGGATGACTTCATGGCCAAGGTAACGGCATGCAATAATGGCAGCAGGATGAACCTGAAACCTGAAGTCCCAGACGTGCTTCAGATATTGGCCTGGTAAGACTGTAGGCCAGCATTTCTCAACTGGTGGTACATGGTATTTGATGTGGTGTCTGGTGGTACACGCAGGACTCCCAAAGAGACCACCATTGCAATGTGCCAAACAGTGGTAGGAGGCTTGGCTTAGCGGCAGAGCTCCAGTCTTCATTTTTCACACACACGAACAAGCTGTCCCATTCATCCTGAGCCTCTCACTGGCGTTTGTTGCATCATGTCATGTCATGTCTGACCTTCCAGCCTGGAAGTAACTGGTGATGGCATAATTGCCAGTTACTTCCAGTCATACCTCCAATAGGTGAACCATGCAAAGTGGCATGGTGGGAAACAAATGTTGAGAAATGCTGGTGTAGGCTAAAAAATATGCTTCAGTGCATAGGAAAGGTAAAGTGATTTCATCTCAGGGTATGCCTCTGTATAGTTTTCAGAATGAAACTTGATCCAATATCTCTGCCTCTGGGCAGCTTGCCAGTTTACCTACCTGCCACTTCAAAAATCACTGGAAAGCAGCCAATAGCGAACGTTGATGACCACATCCTTATCAGTTTCGTTCTGGACGTCATTGAGAACACAATGCCCACCTTTTTCCTAAGCTCCACCTAGGAAGGAATCTGAGTGAGCACTGAAGGCTAGACTGATATTGATATTGCCAGAACCAGCGAGTATGTGTGCAAACAAGATTTTACTTCCTTTGTCTAAGCCAGTGATTTTCAACCACTGTCCCATGGCACTGTTGTGCCGTAAATGGTCCACAAGTGTGTTACAGGAGTTGGGGGAGGGTCATTTCTTAGTAGGTCCATTGGGGGATGTGAGCCCCCAGCTGGCAGTGCAGTGTGGCTTGTCAATTGTCAAAAAACCTGATAGTGTGCTGTGCCTTGACAGTTTTATTTGTTTAGCTAAAATATTTCTATACCGCTTTTTAAACATTCAATGCAGTGTGCAACAAGATAAATGACATGGATCAAACATCTAAATAAAAATAACAATTGAAAACCGTTTGTTTATTTACGAGATTTATATATTGCTTTTCTAAAATTCAAAGTGGTTTACAAATTTTTTTTTAAAAAGCTCATTAAAATTATTAAAACAAATGAAAAATCATTAAAATAAGATGAACAGGAAGAAACAACCGTAAAAGAGCAGAACAGAACTAAATATAAAACAGTATAAAAGGTAAAAGATTCAAAAGTTTTAAAGTTTTAAAAGGGGTCCATAGTACCTCCCTCCCCAAAATTAAAACAATTAAAATGATATTGAGCAGACTGAAATATAAAACAGCACTGACATAATATAATGCAGCAACTGGATTTAAAAAGGACTTGAGGTGTTTTCTCCTCCAAAGCCAAGTGGAACAAATAGATCTTTAAACCCAGCCAAAAACAATGTAACAAGAGGGCTCTCCTCAAGCTTTCTGGAGGCTGCACCTCATTGCCTTCCCCTAAGCTTGGGCTCTTGGGCCCTCCTTGATTATCTCAGGTGATGTGCAGGATTATATGGGGGGAAGGCCATACTTGAGGTAATTTTAGTGCCTTGTCAATGTGCTGTGAGATGAAACAAGGTTGAAAATTGCTGGTCTTTAACCAGTCCTGGCCACTGAAAATACTCATGCTCTTCAGAGGCTGGCTCATGTCTGCCTGAAAACATTCTGAAAATCTGTACATGTTGCAGAATGTTGGAGACCCTACAATAGTTCCTCCCCAGTTTCCGCTGCCTTTTTCTTATCATGAGCCGTGATTCCTCAGGGAGCTGTGGAAACCAGCTAGGGGAGCTGTGGGAATCCTTGCAAAAAACCCGCTGCCCTATATGATGTATAGATTACAGCCCTAATGGGGGGCTGCAGCTAATGGTCCAGTAGGTCAGGGAGCCGCCATAAGAAAATGTTTGGTAACCGTTGATCTATCCTGATGAAGAAACTTTGAGTTCTGATAAAAGAACATTGTCTTATAGCGCTCTCTCTCTCTCTCTCTCTCTCTCTCTCTCTCTCTCTCTCTCTCTC
>JAJKFI010000003.1:37427524-37446452 GCA_029204185.1 Lerista edwardsae | reverse complement strand
ATAATAATAATAATAATAATAATAATAATAATAATAATAATAATAATGCTCGTATTTATATACTGCCTTTCTTAGGTCATTAGATTACTCCTCTGACTAATTCAAGTTACAAGGTTTACATAGGCAGCCTTTATTCATAAACACAAAGGTTTTTACAAATTACAAGGAAGTTCTATCTTTCAAGAACAACATACAGATGGTACTTTCATGGTGTAGTCTTCTTTCTGGCCACACAATTTGCCTTCCTGCTGGCTGATAAGCAGCTTCTGCTCCCACCAAAGAAGCGGCTGGCCCAGCACACTCCCCTCTCACAGGCAGCTGTAGCTCAGCTCTAATCAGTCGCAGTTTACAAGGTTTGCCGCTCACGGAGACTTCTGGTGATCCCAAACTGGCGACCTTCGGATGTTATCTTCAGGCAAATGGAGGCTTTAACCCTCTCGACTACAACCTCCTGCCTGGGTTATTGTATCTGGCCTGGGTTATTGTAAAGATTCTGATTCGGGGCTTCTAGAGCACAGTTTTGTAATTGACTTGATCATCCATCCATCCCCCATTCTTTATTGCTGTTCCAGTACATCAAGTCTCTAAATATTTGAACAATTATTTGATATTTGACCAATATTTTTCATGTTAGTTCATTCTTTTTACTAGTTGAATACTAATCATTGTGCTTATGTAATGGAACAAGCTAGTTAGCTGTCCAAGGTGCTATGTGACTTATTCTTTTTTTCCCATTGCACAAAAAAGGATTTGCAGTATTTCTTATAACACTAGCTGGTATTGCCAGATTAAGATTGTCAAAATAGAGAACGCCATGGACCCAGGACATTTTACTGCATGGAAGTGAAGGAAGTTCCAGTAACAGGTGAAGCCATAAACACCTGCCACTCTAGACAGACAGTACCATTCCCAACTTTGTTCCTCAGCCATCAGGATCTCTTGCATTGCTCCTTTCAATTCAAGTGCACTGCATTTGGTTCTGTAGACTATTGACCCCAGAATTACTGCTGTCATATTTAAAAATATTACTGTGCATGCTATTCCAGATTTTTAGAAATCACAGCCACTGGGCATGAATGTGTTTAGGTGCCCTGGCTATTTTAAAAAAGCATGCACATGCATTTATGTGCAAGAATAAGACAAAACAAACAGCAACTGCTTAGGAAACCACAGGAACAGAGGCAGCCAATGGCAGTAGTGTTATCTGTCTAAGGATCATCTCCATGCTACAACATGCCTTTGGCAGCTGTCAATACCTGCCCTGTGGGAAAGATGACTCTGCATAGAATTGTGAAACAAAGCTCCTCCATTGAGTTGTATAGATTGTATGATTCTGGAACAAGGGATATTCCTTTCAGGTGACCTCTAATTTAAGAAGTGCTTTACAAGTGCTTATTTCCATCTGAGACAAATTTGGGAGTGCAGGAGTGTGTTAAAATATGGTTTGGGTTGATGTGTCAAAGCAGTTTAAATGCTATTTATTCCCCCCCCCCTTAATAGCATGCCATCTATTCTAAAAGTTGTGCTTTTGTGGTTATGGTATCAAAGCATTACCATCCCACTTTGTGCTGATAGGGATCAGTTTGCTAGCTAAATTGTCCTGGGAAATAGTTTGCGTTTCCCTTTACACAAATCTATGAGGTTACAGATTGAAAATGTAGAGCGTAATGAATGCAACCTGAAAAGCAATTTCATGGGCTGTAGTACTTGGATGGTAATAAATTCTGGGATTTCAGAGCGATAAAGACCGTTTTCTGCTCTCGGTTTTGTCTTGAGAAAAGGATGCAGCTGCCCCTGGCAGAGCACACATTGCCATGTGGTGACTGGAGCAGTGGCCTGAAATGAGAACAATTTTAGGCCCAATTCTATCTAATGTTCCTATGCTGATGCAGCTGTACCAACAGGGTGTGCACTGCATTTTGTGGGGGGCAGTCATGGAGGCCTCCTTAAGCACTGCACTGTGCTGTACTGCACTGCATTGCATGGCTCTGCATTGCAGCTGCATCTGTGCTGGAATGTTGGATAGGATTGGGCCCTAATGCTATACATGCTGATTATCTCTTATCTGGACTGCTAGGGACGGGATGGTGTCTGGATTTCAGATTTTCCTGGACTTTGGAATAATTGCATAAGTATAAGAACATAAGAAAGGCCTTATTGGAGAACTGCCTCCTCTTGCTCTTTTCACTTTTCCCCATTTGGGTGTCTGCTGGCCTCTTTGACATTTTTCAACAATTTATAGGCCCACACCACAGAGCAGAGAATAGAACTTACAGCCCATATGTGGAAATGAGCACAAGACCTTCTTTCTACAGAACGTTTTTTTTTTAAAGTCTTAGACAAAGATGTCTTGATTTTGGCATAGTCTTGATTTCAGATGTCCAGATAAGGGAACATCTACCTGTATCTAAGTTTGCCCTAAGACTTCTCAGCAGGAGTGGCATCAGTTAAATTGGCCAGGTTGGAAACAACTGGTTGGGCTGACTCCTGACTTCTCAGTATCAGTGGCAGTGCCCAGCGCAGCATCAGGGGGTGGGTGGTAGCAATGAGGGTGCAATCCTAACCTGGAGTTAGGCTGGCACAGTTAAGCCAGCAAAGTTTGGCTGGCACAAGGGCAACCACAAAGCGTGTTTCGACCACTCTCGGCGACAGGGAGGATGGTGCGTGTCTGTGTGCTGGCCTCTCTGACTCCAAGGGTGGTGCAAACATACTTTATGGTGTCCCTTGTACTGGCCAAACTTTGCTGGCCTAACTGTGCCAGCCTAACTCCAGGTTAGGATTGCACTCTGAATGAAGTTGAGTGGTGCACGTTGACCCTAACACTAAAGCCAGTTCATGGGTGAATGGCATAAAAAGTGTCCAGGAGTCATTTGTGGGGTTATGTAGAGAAGCAATTCTTCGGCAAGGCTCTTCTTGAAAAGAGAAAAGAATCAGGCCATCTGTTGTTGAAGTACATCTCCGATGTGAATTTTTTTGCAACCAAATTAATATATAAAAACAAAAGAACTGAGATATAAAAAGGTAATTTCATCTCTCTTATCATGTAAATCTCAACCACGTTCCTAGGAAGAAACATTAGCAGAAAAGTATTTAAATTAACACTAGTAATTACCACTAATTTTTTTTCCTGATTGTTTACAACTGCTTATTTTCTTCTGAGACAAATTAAACTCTAGCTGAATGTTTACTTTACAGAGTCCTCTGCAATCTGGGAAAGAGAGCAGAAAACATACCTCCTTGCTCATTATGTCAATTGTTAAGATGCTAATGGACACTCATTCCATTTACTGTTTCAATCCAACAAGAAATATACTGCTCATTAACAGAAGGGCAAGTTGAAACAATGGGATGCACTTTGAACAGAAATTAAGACTTGTTTGGGTACATTAATATTAATATTTGAGTTTAACACTTCCTGCAAAACGCCATCATTTTACTGAGCTTTGGTAAAATCAGGCTGTGGTTTTGCAGTTTTAATTTCCAGGACCAGCCTGGCCATGGTGAGGTTGATGAAAGAGATTGGCTCAAGATGTAGACTGGTAGGAGGTGTCCACCTCCACTTGCCCACCTCCATTGCTCCTACTCTTCCCATTCCCTACCTTTGAAAAGGACAAGGAGAAGGGAGATGAGAAGAGGAAGTGTGGAGGGAGGAGAGGAGAGAAGAAGAGAGGGGAAGAGGTGGAGCTAGTGTGTTTAATCCAGGGAAGAGAAGGAGGAAGAGAGAATTAGAGGTGGCAGTTGGCGCACCACTGCAGCAGCGTAGCTATAAAGGGGTGGCATGTTATGTACTACAGAAGCCTCAACATGCCATGTAAGCAGCTCCTCCCACTTCCTGTTGGAGCCATTCTGGGCATGCTGTGATGACTGCAATATGTACCGCTTTGCATTGTTGCCCAGTTGCCATACTTGGGGTGCAATCCTAACCTGGAGTTAGGCCATCAAAGTTGGGCCAGCACAAGGGACAGCTAAAGTATGTTTGGACCATTCTCGGAGTCAGAGAGGCCAGCACACAGATGTGTGCCATCATCCCTGACTCCGAGAGTGGTCCAAATTCTCTTTATGGTGGCCCTTGCGCTAGCCAAACTTTGCTGGCCTAACTGTGCTGGCCTAACTCCAGGTTAGGGTTGCACCTTTAACTGCTGCCCAGAATGGCTCCAAAAGCAAATGGGAGAAGTTGCTTCCACCAGAGGCAGATCTAAGGGAGGGCAAAGCTCTAAGTTTTGCAAGAAGCCTTACCTTGCAGTGGAAATCACTCCTCTCCTGCACCGTTCTAGCCAATCCTCACAGGGAAAAGCAACATCTTGGCGTTGCTTACTGGCTACAGCAGCAAGGGAGAGGAGGGATTTACATGACAGGGTAAGGCTTCTTGCAACATTTAGAGCTTTGCCCTCCCTTAGATATGCCTCTGGCTTCCACTGCCGATTATGGTGCCTGCAATACTTACTGCACTGCCCCCTTGTAGCTACACTACTGCACCACTGGGTAAAGTGAGAAGTGTGCTGCCTCAGATGCCTGGACCTCTAGGATCAGCCTCATAAATTCTAATGGGGGGGGGGATTGAGCCATTTAACTTAATGCCAGGTCACAGACCGAGTAGAGTTCTCTTTCCTTGGTTGAAGAAAGAATGGGATAAGAATGTTGTGTTTTACAACCTGACCCTGTAAAGTTGTTATATCACTGAGGTGACAAACCGTGGCAAAGCTATGGTAGTGCCCTGTACAGGGCAAAAGAGGGAAAACTACCCAGCTCTGAACAATTTCTGCCACTAAAACTCCTTGCTTTTTAGAAAAAAAACACTGTGGCACCAGCAATGCCACTCAGGCCCCAATCCTGATCTCTGCCACAAGCACTTGGATAAGGGATAATCTACCTGCACCTGTACCTTGGTGAAAAGTTGCAGGGTAGTGCCTGAAAATGAAGCATTGTGGGAAAGTAAACCATTGGTTGCAAGAGGGTTCTGTATTCCTGTATTCCATATGCCCCATTTGTTTCTTTAGATTTCTTACCCCTTGCTTTCTACTCAATTTGGACAAGGGGCGGTTAAACACACAGGTTTGCCACTGTCCCATCTAGGTTTGCCCTTAATGTACTTTAGAATAATATTTTATTTATTTTATCCTTTCAACAACACTGTTTGGCAGGCTATTGATGTTTATACTGTACACACTGAAACCTGTAGCTGTGAGATAGTGGAGGCACAAAACTATCTAGTGAGCACACAGGCGGATTGTGATCTAAATCCAGGTTCAGCTCTGTATCCATGTGGTCAGTCTGGCTCCCTTCTAATTATCTTCTAATTACATTGCTAATTTCTTTTCTTATCCTTCTACCACAATTTTCTTATTAGCTCTCCGTTCTTTATGATCCCATACCCACAGCCAAATTTCTTCTCAGTTGTCCCGAGAAGCATAAGTAATCTACTGAAAACTCTCTCCTTAGCAAAATAATTAAAATAAACAGAATATAATGGACAAAATCATGATTCTTATGAAGCTTCAATAAAATTCTAATTGACTTCCAAGGGGTCGAGATGATATTGGTTATATTCTGCAAGGAATACATTTGGTTTGTTACTAACAAAATAACATAGTTTAAATAATCCTGCCCATTAACTTGCTTAGGAAGACAGTATCAACTTCTGAAAGGCCTATTTCAAGGCAATAAATGTCTTGCCTATCTCCAGTCGAACCAATGTAGGCCACTTATTAAGCTACATCACTTTAATAGAGGAAGATAGTTTCTGCTAGGTAGGGATGTTTTTTTTCAGTGATCAACAAAGAATGCTAAATAATGAGAATTTCTACTGAAAATGCAACATAAAACGAAATTTAGGTCAAAATGCAAAAAAAATTCGTTTTTGCTTATTTTTGACAGTTTGTCACAAATTTAGATAAATTTCACAAAAATAACACCACTTTTGTTTATTTTTGACACTGTTTTGAGGAATCCACAAATAGTTTTCAGTAAGGGATCAGGAGGAGGAGTGGTAGAAACAGGAGGAAGCTTGCTTAAACTTGCATGAACACTCATGTTTATAGTTAACAGTGCATGCTGGGACGACTTTAATGGAATGTGGAAGTAGGAAGTAGCAGTTTTTTGTTGCTCCAAGCAGCAACCAGAGTGCAACTCAAGAACCTTTAAGCAGATCATTTCAGGATGGGTTGTATATGCCAATAATTGCTTGCTTTTATAGGGCCATTCAATCATTTATTGTGCTGTTTGCACAATTTGCAATAAAAATTTGGATAAAAACACGTAACACCGCAATTTGCTATTTTAATCAAGGAATTTTGGGGGGGAAATCACCAAAAAAAAAACCCAGCCCCTACTGATAGGTGCAACACATCAGTGTTGATATTGATACTAGGTGCCAGAAACAAGAAGCAAGGGAAAGCCCATAAAACATGCCCTGCTAAGGAGCTTGTAGAGGCAGCTTTGATGGACATGGTTGGACATATAATAGTATACTGGGAAAGATGACCTTGGTCTGATCCAGCAAGGATGGATCAAAATTAGGCCAAAAAAGGATGGTGGCTACAAGTAAAATACTTGCTTATGTAGACATTCTATGCACACTCTATCACATATAAACACATGAATTGCCCAATGTGTATTTAGAGATATGCATATGGGGTTCTCGCTTATCTCTCCACCTCTCCACTCCACTTCTTGAGTCTTTTGGCTGCCTTTTCAGATGATGTGAGGAGCAGAACAGCTTTTGGAATGAGTGGCCTGGAAACCAGGGAAACATACAGACCTCAGAACTGGGATCCATGTTTTAGGGCTATAATCTCAAGCATAGGCTAAATTCTGCGCAAGGACAGGGCATATACGCAGTTCCACAGTGCATGGTTGCCACCAAAATACGTTTGAAAGGATCTGCTCAAGCCAAGCTGGGTTGATGAGAAAATGGGATCGCTGTACATTTCACTCAGCACTGCAGCGAAGAAAACAACATTTTTGTAGTATAAGCCTATTAAAAGATTTATGTTTTGTCTGTAGAAGTTTATTCCAGATGCTCTCAAATATCTCCTTCAAAGGAGTATGTATGTACTATAACATTATGTTCTCCTCATAAGAAATATCACATACTGTTATCATTGTCTATCAGGTAAACAATTACTTATTTTAAAATTTTGCATGTGTACCGTATGAAAAACACATATACACATTTTGTTCCAGTGACGATTTCTGAGGAAAACTGATGGTCTCATTACACATAAGGAGGGAGACTGTAATCAGATTTTTTTCGTCAAAAGCAGCCATGCTGTGTGATTGGGTTTGAGGTGGTGGAGGTTAACTCTTTTTAATCCTTCACAAATTCCCTTCCTTGTGCAACACTTACTGCTGTGGAGAATAAGGGGCCAGGTTGCTAGCGCCCTGAGGCACAGGCCTCAGAACAAGGCCTGAGAAGGACGCCCATCTGCCTCCTGATGTGGTATTGGATGCTAACGTTGCCACTGGTTCTGAGGGAGCAGGTGTTGGACAGGTGAGCTAAGCCGTCAGCTGGTGACCAACATGGCCGACCTCTGACACCATCCTGAGCAAAGTGGAGAACATACAGACACAATACACATACTGATACATAATGGTGCACTGAGTAGATTTCACAGAAATGTGAAAATAAACCTAATCAATCAAAAGATAATAAATCACTGGTGCACAGTGACTGTAAGACTTTGCAGGGGACACCTTTTGCTTTCCGGTGAGCAAAAAAAGAAAAGCAACCACCGAAAAAGTTGCTATGAATAAAATAGCACTGTGCAATCCTGAGTAGTTAAGACCAGTGGTGGGATTCAAATAAATTAACAACTGGTTCTATGTCCTTCAGAGCAGCCTTCAGGGCCATCTGCTGCCTTTCTTCCCTCTCCCAACCTAAAATTAGCAACCGGTTCTGCATAATAGGTGAGAACTGGCTGAATTCACCACTGGTTAAGACCAATTGTTTTGAATAGATATTGACAACACCAACTCAAAATATGCTATGGTAGGAAGTACAGCCCTTCATTGAAATGGCAAAATGCCCATCATGCCCATGGTAGTAACCTGCAGGAGGCTGGCTTGTAGGTTGTCCCAAAGTGTTCTGGCTACCATTCAGGGAATTGAGCCGTTGGCTCTGAAAAGCTTAGTTGTGTACAAAGCATGTCTAAAAATAATCCATTTCCCAGTGTTGGAATAGGGGAAGTGAAGTGAGTGGCAATTGCTCTATTGTACATGACAGATTACAAGCAAGTTATCCCACACTACTTTATATGCAGGGCTATTCACATGAGCTTCATTTCGGCTAGCCAGAATTTTTTTTTTTTAATGCAGCACATTTACCAAAGTGTACATGACTGTTTTGTTTATGTGTGCTCTGGAGAGCTTGTATGTATTAATGACAGACAAATGTACATGTTCCCTTTGCTGACAGTCTAAGAAAGCTCTCCCCAATGAAGGAAGCAGCTGAACTAAAGGACTGTCGCTGACATCCACTTGAGAGTTACTGATGTGACAGTTCTGTGGCTGCTAATGACAGGATTACTGCGGCTGTTGTTACCCAGAAGGATTTCTCGCTCTCTCTTTTTTTCCTGCAGACAGCCTATACGAAATGCAGGGCAAAGCAGAGGGCTGCTGGTTCAGATTGTTGGCTTTGCCTGCAAAAATGGCTTGCCAGGAGTCCTTTTGTGCACACTGAAGTTCGTCAATGTCACTGGCTGCAGGCGGCTGCCTTGTCTTTGGTTCAAGAGCTGTTGGGTGGGAGCCCCTAGATTTGCATCACCTGGAGGGTTTTGTTTGGGCAGATCTTCGGCAGTGCTGGCAGCTGGGAATTAGCATTTTAACTGTCTGAATGGAGAGAGGACAAACACTCCGGCTGGAATATTGTCTCGGTACAAGAAAGGAAAGCTCTTCTAAGATTTCTCATGCCCTCTTGAAAGCAAGATGTACTTGAAGCGGGATTCTAGTGGGTATTTCTGACACTTTTCTGTTTTTTTTAAAAGCAGGGCTCCCGTGACTTGTACTGATATTTGAAGAACAGAAATTATCACATGAAGCTTGTTCTAGCATACTAATGGGGAAGCTAGGAATTGTGTCACTTTTTGAATTTTGCTTATCACACAGCAATTAGAAACGCAAGAGTCCTGCAAGAAAACCTCTAACCCACCCCCAGTTGAGTTTCTTTCTCCTCTAGGAAATCAACTCTTTCTCGAGGTGACCGGTGCTCGACGCAAACCCATACCGTTCCCAGAGCTCTCACAGATGTCGAAATTCACAGACGTTCAGATCCACAGATTGGGGGGCCTCAAGCCTCCAAACATGACTGGAGTGGAGCTCCTGTCATGTTCAAAAGGAACCAGTTGAGCTTCCCCTGGCAGGGTGGGGTGGGGTGGCGTGGGGTTGACAACTGCAGATTCTCAAATCCGTGGATGTTGAACCTGTGGATAATGTGAGCCTACCTGTATGTTCCTTTCGTTTTGCTGTTTTGGGTTTCTGTCTGCCGAAACAGAGTATACCAGCATATCTAGGGGAACATCAGCCGAATCGAAACTAACTTTCCAACACTGGACCTACCATTATGTGGGAGGGGGCAAAAGCCCTGGGCACTGCGCTCCTGGAGCTTCTGGAGGCCCGCCCCTGCCATCGTATGGCTCAGAAATGGAGCCTGGCATGGCATGGGGGCAGAGTGGAATGGCATACAGGGGCAGGAAACAGTGGAGGGATGGACCTCCCTGGACGGCCCATTGGCTGGGTCTGCAACTGACCCGGCCCATGCAGATATGGTAGCTGTACCTTAGGGCAGGTGGCTGTAATTCCCTGGGAGAACACATGCAGGTCCTGGGTTCAGTTCCTCACATCTCTGCTTAAGAAGGATCTCAGGTAGTGTTACTCCAGCATTGTTACCCCCTGTGCAATCTAGTTGAAAACCCTCTTGAGAAAGCCCTATTCAGGCATACGGATCTCAGTGGCCCCCACCCCAGAGGTGCAGTATCTGTAAAGAGTTTCAGGGAATCATGTTGGAACGCTGTCACAGTACAGCATTTGGAGAATGAGAGCAGACACGATCCAGGCTTCTTCAATGGGGGTTGATGGGGCCAGACAAATAATCCTAGGTTAGATGGACTAGAATAAGACAGCTTCATGTGTTAATGCAATCAAGCTCAGCTTGAGTTGTAGCTCAATGGTAGAACATATGCTTTGCACGAACCAAGTTCAAGCTCAATCCCTGGCAGTGACGGCCAACTGAATGTCTTCTTACACAGGTGCCTGTGAAATGTCAGCACAAGCATGGCAGTAGCATGGCACTTATTCTTTGGGGAGGGAGGAGACAGCGCTAGCTGACATTCACTTGACACTTATCTCTGTAGGTGGTAGGCTACACCTGTCTGGTGGTAATGTGCAGCATGTATTTCAAAGTATTTGTGAATTAAAGCCTTGTTCAAATGTCTTGAGCAAGTTCTTTCGACTGAGCTTGGGAATGCAGGACACTTTTTGATGTTGAAGGAGGTTAATGCAGACACACTGAATTCACTGAATTTCCCCGGTATTGGATGGCTTTAATGTACTCTCAGGTACAAAAAAAAGAAAAACTTCTCGCCAAGGATCTGTATAACCCACACAATCTATGGGTTTTCAGGGGCCTGTTAAAGGGTGTTTTCTAATGTAGCATAACTACACCTTCATATCCAAAGATTGCCTTAGTTTTAAGGAATATCGACATCCCGGATAAAGATGTTTAGTAGCATCTTCTGTAAGGGCAGCAAAATAAATACTAATGAACATCAAGTGTGTGTGGGTGTGGGTGTGGGTGTTAGGGGGGGTCACAGCATTTTGTTTTGCGTAGCGCCTCAATGTGCCATGAAGGGGCCCCTCCCTCTTCCCTTCTGAGCCATTCTTGTCTGCTAGAGCAGTTCTTCCCAAAGTGGTGGGTCACGACCCACCACGCTGGGAAGCACCGGCCAATGCCCCTTTAAGCAGCAGGGAGTGGGGGAAGGCAGCAATGTGATCCCCAGGATTGTGCTGCTGCCCTTGACAAAATAAAAAGGGCTTATTTTATACTCACCCCTCGCAGTGCTGGCCTCTGGGGTGTGTGGGGAGCACTGGGGACACCCCCACAGGGCTCCCCAAGCCTCACAATGTGTTAAAAATGAGAGCACAACCCACTTCTGGGGCTCCCCACACACCCCCAGTGGCCAGCGCTGCGAGGGGTAAGTGTTAAATAAGTCCCTTTCCCCAAGTCAGCAGCTCGATCCTGAGGATTGTGTTGCAGCCTTTGCCCCGCTCCTGCCACTACTTGTTGTTGTTGTTGTTGTTCAGTCGCTAAGTCGTGTCCGACTCTTCGCGACCCCATGGACCACAGCACGCCAGGCCTCCCTGTCCTCCACCAGCTTCCGGAGTTCGCCCAATTTCATATTCATTGCTTCGGTGACACTATCTAACCATCTCATCCTCTGTCGCCCCCTTCTCCTTTTGCCTTCCATCTTTCCCAGCATGAGGGTCTTTTCTAAAGAGTCCTCTCTTCTCATGAGGTGGCCAAAGTATTGGAGCTTCAGCTTCAGGATTTGTCCTTCCAGAGAGCAATCAGGCTTGACTTCCTGGAGGATTGACTGATTGGATCTCTTTGCAGTCCAGGGGACTCTCAAGAGTCTTCTCCAGCACCATAATTCAAAAGCATCGATTCTTCGACGCTCTGCCTTTCTTATGGTCCAGCTCTCACAGCCATACATGGCTACTGGGAAAACCATCGCTTTGACTAGGCGAACCTTTGTTGGCAGGGTGATGTCTCGGCTTTTGATTAAGTTGTCTAGGTTCGCCATAGCTTTCTTCCCAAGAAGTAAACGTCTTTTAATTTCATGGCTGCAGTCACCATCTGCGGTGATCTTGGAGCCCAGGAAAATAAAGTCTGTCACTGCTTCCATTTCTTCCCCTTCTATTTGCCAGGAGGTGATGGGAGTGGTTGCCATGATCTTAGTCTTTTTAATGTTGAGCTTCAAACCAATTTTGGCACTTTCCTCTTTCACCCTCATCAGAAGGTTCTTGAGGTCTTCCTCACTTTCTGCCATTAGAGTGGTATCGTCTGCATATCTGAGGTTGTTGATATTTCTCCCAGCAATCTTGATTCCAGCTTGTGAATCATCCAGCCCTGCCTTCCTCATGATGTATGAATCATCCAGCCCTGCCTTCCTCATGATGTATGCCACTACTTACAAGGTTCCCAACTCCCTTGTAGGAGTTTGGGAACAGCTGTGCTAGAGCAAAATGGAGAAGACGTTTGGTGATGAACAATCTTAAATGAGAAGGCTCCAAAGGCTGGCGTGACTATTTCGAAATGGCAAAGAAAATGTTAGCCTGACCATCAGTTAGCAAAGGTTCATTTCACCCTGTGCTCCTGTTTTCTTTCTTGTTCACTGAAAGTAAGCAAGGAGAAGCTTGGAGCAGCAGCAACCTTCCCCCAGCACCTCTGCCACGAGCAAGCAATTGTGACTGAGCGAGCAAGCAGGGAACTGTGGCACCTGTGATCAGGTTCTGATCACTCCTTCCATGAGACTGCTCAGGACTGCTGTACCTCCCACCTTATCCTTGCTCACTTGGCTACTGTTTTGAAAAACAGGCTGCAAGAGCAAGCGGGCACAGAAGAGGACATTCTCTCTCCAGGCAGGTCAGAAGGAGGATACAACAGCAGTGGTGGAGGTGGATGGCAAATAATATGGGCACAACTTCAGGCAACGTTCCAGCTTGGCCAGATGTATAAATAGTCATTGATTAAGAGTGCAATCCCAACCTGGAGTTAGGCTGGCACAATTAGGCCAGCAAAGTTTGGCCTGTACAAGGGACACCGTAAAGCACAGGACTGCAATTAACAGCGCAATCTTGCACTGCCCGTCGCGCTGACGCTATGTCATCACGTCGGCACGACAGCCCTAGCGTTGACGTGGGAGCACCAATCGGCACTCCTGGGTCGGCGCTAGAGTAGCAGGACCGATGCTGCAGGCAGCGCTGGCCCTGCTGTGCCCGTGCTGAGCCTTTCTTGCGCCGACTGAAGACAGTCGGCGTGAGGGAAGCTCCGTGCAGAAGCGGCGAGGGGATTGGTGGGAGGAAGGAAGGCAGGGGTGGGTGGGACCTGGGCGGGCTTGGGAGGTGACGGTATGGCCACTTCCTCAGCCCGTCAGCGAGGCCCCACGGCCCCAATTCGGGCCACGAATCTGTGCCCACTCTTTAGCAGGCGCAGATTCGAGGAGCACATAGGGGAGGCTAGAGCCTCCCCTGCGGTAAGGGAGCAAAAATTCCCTTGCTGGGGGGGGAGGCTCCAGCTTCTCCTGAGCAGCGCTGGACTCTTTGGTGGCACGGCTGCATCAGCGCAGGAGTGGGCATGGGACAGTTGATAGGATTGGGCTGTAAGAAAATTAGCTGTAAGTAGGTCTCATTGAAATTAATAGTAAAGTTGGTCATAAATGACTTGTCTCATTGATTTCAGTGATGCTTACAGGAAGACTAAGAGTGCAATCCTAAACTGGAGTTAGGTCGGCATAAACTAAGCCAGCAAAGTTTGGCCAGCACAAGACCCACCATAAAGTGTGTTCAGACTGCTCCTAGAGTCAGGGAGTATAGCTTTGTGTGCTGGTCTCTCTGACTCCACGAGTGGTCCAAACATACTTTATGGTGGCCTTTGTGCTGGCCAAACTTTGCTGGCTTAGTTTATGCCGGCCTAACTCAGTTTAGGATTGCACCCTAATTTTCGTAGAGTACAACCCAATATTTGCTTATTGCTTCTATATTGTAGATAGATTCAAAGCAGTTCAACACAAATTTCAATATCAATAAATAACCAATGATTAAAATATTTTAAATTGACTTTTTATATTTAATATAACTTAAGGACTATAAATATAGGGACGTGGTGGCGCTACGGGTTAAACCGCTGAGCTGTTGAGCTTGCTGACTGGAAGGTTGGCAGTTCAAGACCACATGACAGAGTGAGCTCCCGTCACTTGTCCCCGCTCCTGCCAACCTAGCAGTTTGAAAGCATGCAAAAATGCGAGTAGATAAATAGGTACCACTTCGGTAGGAAGGTAACAGCGTTCCGTGTGCCTCGGCATATAGTCATGCTGGCCACATGACCACAGGAGCTTGTTCTTGGACAAACCCCGGCTCTTCGGCTTAGAAACTGAGATGAGCACTGCCCTCTATAGTCGGTTACAAATAGACTATTCGATCGTGGGAAAATCTTTATCTTTACCTAAGGATTATAAAATGTTTTTGTTTTTTGTGATTGTCTCTATTTTATCATTTCAATATTTTTTAAATCAATTTGGAGCTTGCTGAGAATGCAGCTGATAATTTAATACATCAAATCAAGACTTCAACCAGTAGCCATAGCTGCTCTCTCCTGTGGATGAAGCCCCAAATCTGAATACAATCGTACATGGAAGCACTACTTAGGTTTTAATGGGAAATATGTACATATAGATATGTTCAGAATTGGGCTGAAGTTTCACCCATTTTATTAACTCATCTGGTATTTCATTAGGAGTCTGTCCTTAAGCATCTATTTTAGAAATACTATACTCATACTGAAAAGAAGTGACATATTGAAAACAAGTCTTCTTTATTCAGTGTCTGTTCTGTAAATGTAACTGCTTTGTTTATAGCAATCTAGACATATGCTGGCTGCTAATGTTATACCATATGCGAGGAAACAAAATGCCTTTTATGCAAATGGACGTCGCCTTCTTGTTACAAGCAAAATGTTACATAGGATTATGATGCACTGAGAGGTGTAAAAATTTGTGTCTTAAGATTTGCTGAAATTTGGAGGAAACTGAACAATGGAGAGAAAAACATAAATAAAATTCCCAAGGCCTGTTTTCACAATGAACAAGTCACATTTCCCTTTAACCGAAGCTGGCAGGAGAGTGTTAAAAACCACTTGAAATGAATGTGGCCTGCATCTTTAGTGCTAAAATAAGCAGGCGCTAAAAGAAACAGCTCCGCAATAATCACCATATTTACTGTTTTATACTTAACAGTTGAGAGAGACTGGAAAAGAGCAAGTTGTATTGCCACTCTTCAAGCAAGCAATGATAGGAAGGAATATTTATTTAAAATCTTTTCTAGAATCCAAGTAGTTTTGCGTTTTCTGTCCAATCAGTTTATCCAATTATGTCTTTGCCACTTCGGAGAACCCGTAGTTTATGTTCTGTGTTTTACGGTGCTTGTCTCAAATGGATATCAAGTTCAACACTCTTTGTAAACCAAACTTGCTCCTTTTTTAACGTTTGCAAAGAGAGCTTTTCTCCTGTGTGGCACTTCCTGATTTGGGTGATGAACAGTGAAACTGAAAACAGACCATTCTCTCCGTTTCCTTTTTAAAATTTTGGAAGATAGGAAGACGAGGAACATTTTGTGGAAAAGTTTCTTTGCGAGATTTTTGTCAAGCTTTTGCACAAGAATGAAAAGGACATAGGTAAAGTTAATAATGTAACTTTATATGCAATATAATATGAGTAAAAGTCCATAGAACTCTGAAAGGAAAGAAATCTTATGCCTAGATATGCCTCATGTCAGGATCTGATTAAAAAAAACATGCTTATTCTCCCCACACACACGCACACGCACACACGATGAATGCTTATGTGACAGAGAGAACTGCCAGGCAGTAGGCTAGCAATATTTGACCATTTATCTGTGACAAAGGTAATTCTGTACACTGTATCATGCTTTTCATGTGTTCCCCATTGTGAGGGATATCCTTTTTCTATTCAGTGATGGTAGGTGTATCTCTTCAACAGTTAAGGACTTCAACAAGCTTGAGAGTACATGTACTTGAAAGAAAATGTGAAACACGGAAATACAACAATGTGAAGTGCACTTTGTGTACTGAAACGTAGCATTCAGCTTACCAAAGCACCACCCTCCCCCTTTCCCAAAAGAATAAGCCTGTGTATGAAAATTGCTATGATCTATCACTGGTGAGAAGGACAATAATTTAGGCAAACTCTGTAGTCTTGGTCATTTGCCTTTAAGTAGGTGAGAGAGAAAAGAGTAGGAAAAAGAGTTGGGGGTACGGTGGAAGGAGAAAGAACTCACTGCATACTGACATCTTTCTCCCTAACTCAATAAAACAAACGGATGGACCTAGCGTTGTCATTCAGCCGGAACACTGGGCGGGAGGAACGGGTGAGCGGCAGCGGGGTGAGCAGCAACGGGGGCGGGGAAGACGGCGAAACGGACCGGAACGCAATGGGCGGGTTGCCGCTCACCCATTCCTCCCGCTCAGCGTTCCGGCTGAATGACAACGCTGGATGGACCATTAGTGAAGTACCCAGAGGAGTGTTTCCCATCCTGGGGGTTGTGACCTTAAGGGGAGTGGTGATCTGCTGGTGAAGGCAGGACAGTGGCGATTGCACTTCTGGGTTTGTGTCACCACTGGCTAAGGGGGAAAATGAGGTTTTCTTTACTTACCTGTCTTTGGCTGTAGCTGGAGGTGCTGCAAAACCCAGGCTCTTGCCACAGATGGTAAGTTGGGGGGGAAAATTTTTTTCCCTTAGTCTGTCGTGTCATGAAACTGGAAGTGCTGTCACTGCAATCACCACTAAGGGTGCAAGCCTAACCTGGAGTTAGGCCAGCAAAGTTTGGCTGGTGCAAGGGCCAGGCGCGCATGGAGGCCCGAGTGTGCCCCATGGCTGGTGCCAAAACCGCACCCCCAGGATATTGCCCTGCCCCCCGTGCGTTGCTCCGACACGCCTCCCTTAGCCCGGAAACGCTTCATTTTGGAGCATTACGGAGGCAAGGGAGGGCGGGAGGCCCACACAACGCGCCGGTTCCTCCTTGTTATGCCGCCTCCGCACTGCCGGCACCCCCCCCCCCGCTGCCGGCGCCCATGCATTCCGCACCCCTGGCTATACAGTAAATACGCAACTGGCAAGGGCCACCGTAAAGCACATTTGGACCACTATCAGAGTTAGGAAGGATGGCACATGTCTGTGTGCTGGCCTCTCTTACTCCGAGAGTTGTCCAAACGCCCTTTACAGTGGCTCTTGCGCCTGCCAAACTGTGCTGGCCTAACTTCAGGTTAGGATTGCACCCTAAATTGGTACTGTCACAACCCCCTTAATGGCTCATGGCTTCCTTACCTTTAAGTAAAGGTTGGGAACCACTGAGCTAGAGGCTGCTGCAATGAGCAGTTGGCATGAGAAGGAGCACAATGTGGAAGTGTTAAAAAATGTAAGCAAGACAAGCATAATACAAGATCGGACTCAAGTCCTTATTTTGAGTGTCTTTCAAGTCCCAACTCATTTCAAAGCAATCATATTGGGCTGCTATGAATTCAAATAAACTAGCAAATTTAGGTGATCTTAATCACAGATCTACAATAGTACGTCATTTTTGACCCATTATATTTGTCTAAACCTGAGAGTAAACAGCAAAGTCTTTGGAAACTGCAGGCCTTACTCTTGCTATATTCATTTTGTGAGTGTCAACAGTTTGAATTTTCAAGTGAATCTTTTTGAATTTTGTTTTTAGTTCAGTGCTTTTACATAATACTTTGTCTTAATTCTGCTTTTTCTCAGGGATGTTTCCTGGTTGTGCAACTGCTGCAGTCCAAGAATGCCAGTTTGCATTCCAGGAGGGTCACTTGATTATGTCACAATGATGGCACTTCCTGCTTGATAATGTTACTTTCGGCCATGACATCACTTCCAGATTAATGACATCACTTCTGGTGGGTCCCAACATGAGTGCTATTCTAAAAAGTGGGTCCCAGCCTGAAAAGTTTGAAAACTACTAGTATAAAACTACAAAATGATCCATTGCTTGCTATCCACATAATGGACAGTCATGATAATTAGGATATCTTCTGTAGTGTTTAGGCTACACGTACCTAAGCATGGGTTGATCAGGACTCCAACATATCTGCCACAGAGGGATGCTGAAAGCATTGTTGAAGAGTGCACGTTTGCAAAAGTTTTCCTCATTAGAGGAAATGTTAGATCTTGACAGAGCTTTTCCTTAGCATAATTCACTTTAAAACAGATGGTACTGTTTAGAGACAGAAGAGGTGATAAAATAGTAAATTCATAAACTTCGTTTGTTATTTTACAGCTCGTGAGAAATAGGATGGAAAGTATCTATTTCTAAAATAATGGGTTCCCTTAATGTTACCAGATGTGAGAGTCAGTAAGGCTTTTCCTCAATTTTGAGATATAAATGTACTTTTTAGTATGCTGAACTCTTTGGCCATGGGCAATCCTATTCTATCCAGCGCTGGTGCAGCTGTACAGCATGGCCCACGTGCTGGGTTTTGTGCAAGCTGGAGTTAACATAAGAACATGAAAAGAGCCCTGCTGGATCAGGCCAAAGGCCCATCTAGTTCAGCTTCCTATATCTCACAGTGGCCCACCAGATGCCTCAGGGAGCACACATGCCTGCATCCTGTTGTCACTCCTTTGCAACTGGCATTCTGAAGTAACTTACTACTAACATAAGGAGGTTGCACAACCCATCATGGCTTGTAGCCCACAATGGATTTCCTCCAGAAATCTGTCCAATCCCCTTTTAAAGGCACCTAGGCCGGATGCTATCACCACCTCCTATGGCAAGGAGTTCCACAGATTAATTACCCGCTGGGTAAAAAAGTATTTCCTTTTATCTGTTCTAATACAAATTGTTGTATTACAATACAAGTTGTCATTTCACTGTGAAAGTGGCATCTTTTTTGAAATTAATTGTTAAGAGAAGGAGGAACTGATCCACCACAATTGTAAATGTAGATTAGATTATTTTGTTATTGTTAATGGTATTTATTTTATGTATGTATATATGTGTACTTATTATGCCAATAAAGGTATGGTGATGATAATACAAGTTGTCTAATACAATTGTGGAAGCTGGAGGTCTCCTCAGAGTAAGCGAATATTTGTTCCCTTACCCCATGTCGATCCCCAGCCTG
>JAJKFI010000003.1:37385985-37418966 GCA_029204185.1 Lerista edwardsae | reverse complement strand
TCTCTCTCTCTCTCTCTCTCTCTCTCTCTCTCTCTCTCTCTCTCTCTGGCCAGCCCATCTATTAGGCTAAAGGCGCAATCCTAACCAACTTTCCAGCACTGATATAGTTGTGCCATTGGAGCATGTGTTGCATCCTGCAGTGGAGTAGTAGCCACAGAGGTCTGCTCAAGGTAAGGAAATGTTTGTTCTCTTGCCCCACAGTTGCATTACCCTACCTCGGTGCTGAAAAGTTGGTTAGGAATTTGCCCTAAGGCAGCCACTTTGGTGGATTGGTGAAGGATGTCTGCTGTCCACCATCCCCACCCTTTCTGATAATATGTGCTCTGGTCCCCAAGCTATATCCCAATGTAGGGATGTAGAAAAATCTGTAGAAAAATCACAGTAAAGTTAGTTGCCCATAAATGCACAGACATGCACTGGTATCCTCTGGGGTTCTGTTCTGGACACCCCCCGTGGTTACCTGAAACTGTGGATACTAGGGACGCCTTTTTAAAGATAAGGGAACATCAGTGGTTTTGCTGCAGCAAGGTAAAAAAAGAGGATCTGTTTAATGTTCCCTATCTTTTTAACAGGTGTTCCAGTATCCATGTTATCCGTGGATAACTGAAACCATGGATGCCAAATCAATGGCCACCGGGTCACGCCTATAATTGGGAGGATATTGCTATATAGTTTCAGTGAGGATGTCACAATGTAGTAAGGGTGTCATGAATGCTGTGTATATAGGTTTTGCTGAATCTGCTTTATAATGGTGGATGGACAGATTAGGCTGTACTCTTCCTTTGCTCCTGTTGATGCTATTGGATTGGCTGAATAGCTTAGACGAGTGGTCTTCAAAGTCCTACTTGGTCTTTGAAGCACTGTAAGTGCTTGCGGGGGTGGGGCAGAGGTTGGGGGGGGGGAGGACCTAGCAGCACTGCAGCAATTGCAGCATCTCTGGCATTTAGAGACATGTGCCCTACCTAGATGGGGTCCTTGGGGGTGCAGGAGGGTTGGGGAGGCCCGCTGCCACCATGCGGGCCTCCATGATGCTTAAAATAATTCCATTGCAAGGTCGGAACTAACTTCCTGTTTTGTGCCAAACAGGACATTAGCTCCGACTTTGAAACGGAGCTGTTTTTAGCATCAGGGAGGCCCATGAAAGTGGCAGTGGGCCTCCCCAACCCTTTGGCACCCCCAAGGATCCCATCCAGGGAGAGCACTTGTCCCTAAATGCCCGCAGCGCTGTGATTGCTGCGGCGCTGCTGGCAGTCATTACTGGGGCCACTCCCCTTAAGGGAGAATGACCCCTTCCTTCTTCCTATGGTGGGTCACATGACCCACCGTTTGAAGAACACTGGCTTAGATACAAAGCATTGTGCACTTTGCCTGTATTCATGGGAGCACACATTCAAATACTCCAGTTTCTTTTTCTTGATGTCAAATCCATGGCAGCATCTAATTCTCAACGGATGCTTTAAAAAAAATGCTCCATTTTTCTTTTTTTTAAATTGTGTTTTATTTCTCTTGACATAATGGGTAAATACGTAAATAGGGTGGGTAAATAGCAAGAGCAAGTATCAACATCTATCAAATGAGATTGTACATCAATAAATGTGAGAGTATATTCATTTGACAACTGACAGTTTGTGGCATTTGCAATGTTCTTTTAATGTATCAGATTCCCCAGTAAATGTAACTAATGCAGGTAATAAATACACAAGTGTTAGTCACACACGGTAGGGAGGAAAGTGAGATACTTCTTCAAGTTGTGTGGCTTTAGGCTCTGCATCTGAAGTAACAGATGTTTACCCATTATCAAAAACCTGCCAGTGCAAACAGATCAGATTTATTTAAAAATCAGTATACATGGGAAGTCAAAGGCAAGGAATATATTTGCAGATTCATTAGGGCTAGATTTTATGTTACATTTAGTCATACAGTGAATTCCCAATTTAATGGACCTTGATTTAACAGACTTCAGAAACAACTGATTTTTTCTGCTCCATTAAAAAGTAGTCACATAGGTTTTGTGCATGCACACCTTCATTGACTCCAAAAAGAACTTTCAGCTTTCATGGACACTCCTTCCTCCCTTAGTCTATAAAACCAAAGGTTCACTGTACATAGTTCTGGTTGGTTACACTGGTGAATGGTGAGTACATAACTGCAACATAAATCTATTCCTAGCATAGGTGACACCAGAAGAGAGTGCAATCCTTTCCAACTTTCCAGAGCTTATGCAGCCATGCCAATGGGGCATGAGCTGCATTCTGCAGTGGGGTGGCAATCATGGAGGCCTCCTTAAGATAAGGGAATGCTTGTTCCTTTGCCTCAGGGCTGCATTGTGGCTGCAGGCTCAGTCCTAAACTGAGTTAGGCCAGCATAAGCTAAGTAAGCAAAGTTTAGCCAGCACAAGGGACACCATAAAGTATGTTTGGACCACTCTCGGAGTCAGAGAAGCCAGCACACAGACGTGCGCTATCCTAACCGACTCCAAGAGTGGTCCAAACATGCTTTATGGTGGCCCTTGCGCTGGCCAAACTTTGCTGGCTTAGTTTATGCCAGCCTAACTCCAGTTTGGGATTGCGCTCTGCATCTGTGCTGGGAAGTTGGATAGGTTTGGGCCCTAAGTGTGCAGAGTAAGAAGTAGTTTGAATTCTAAGCAATCCACTCTGTGTTTTTGGGTGCTTCCAGATGAGACATTTACAGGGCATGTGTGTGCCATTGTTAGTGTATTGTTTTTATCGTGTTTAGTTTCCCCCCAAAGCCATTTCCATTTCTTTTCAAGCCTCAGAATCTGGCATGTTCTTTTGTTTATTTAAAGAACAGTACCACAATCTTTTCTAGATGCCTTGGTGCTCCTGTTCACCTGGTTTAGAGGTTCTGGTTTAAAGACTTTGATTTTGGTATGATAGTGATGTTTTTGGCACGGTTTGATTGCCATGCCTCTTCCTTTCATGGGCTCAGCATCACTGCTACAGTTCTGATTAGCTTCATGTGCCATTATAGTAGC
This sequence comes from Lerista edwardsae, assembly GCA_029204185.1. Lineage (NCBI taxonomy): Eukaryota > Metazoa > Chordata > Lepidosauria > Squamata > Scincidae > Lerista > Lerista edwardsae. Next base: position 37,415,971 of record JAJKFI010000003.1, on the reverse strand, counting down.
ATGTTTGTTTTTTAATTGATTTTTGAATTAGTGCTATCATGTTCTTCCACCCAATACATAAGCACAAAGGCAAGGTTTTTAGCCCTAGCTGAAAAGTGGTTCTCGATTCCAGTGGGAGGGAGTTCCATAATTGAGTGCTTGTTCTTTTTGCCCCAACACCAAACTACATACTCATGTTCACATATAATGTTCACCTATCACATGATATGTGCAATGACTCCAGGCAGCCCTATTCTCAGAAGCGCTTTGCTGGCTTGAAATATGAATGAGGCTTGCACTGTCAAATCATTATCTGGCAGCTTCATTCTGCTTTGAATGAAGCTGCCAGCCAAGGCAATGGCACAACTCCCATTGTTTCCAAAGGTGCCACCATTACATTTTCTATTTTCCAGTGTTTATGCCTTAAGGCAGACACATACTGTATTTTTGTTCCTACAACAACAACAAAAAAGTAAAGCTGTCAAGATTTTTGTTTCTTAGATCAGTTCTGAGTTGCTAATGGGCAATTCTCAAGGCACAATCCTAAACTGCATTAAGCTGGCATAAACTAAGCCAGCAAAGTCTGGCCAGCACAAGGGACCCCGTAAAGTATGTTTGGACCACTCTTGGAATCAGAGAGGCCAGCACAGAGATGTAAGTCATCCTCCTTGACTCAGAGAGTAGTCCAAAAACACTTTATGGTGGCCCACCACGGTGGCCCTGGTGCTGGCCAAACCTTGCTTAGCGTATGCCAGCCTAATTCCAGTTTAGGATTGTGCTCTCAGTATCCATATGTTAGTAGATTTGTAATGCCCACTCACATCTTGGCCAAGGGGAAAGTGGGACAAAAGGGAAAACTTCTCTGCTCCTTCTCTGTGCTATATGCTCCTTGAAGAAGGGTCAACAAAAAAGCAAGTAAATAATAATGTGCTCTTGGTTATTAGAACTGTCTCCCATAGGAGATTACTACATAGGCCCAACCCTACCTGGAGGTTGTGCTGGTATTGAACAGATGCTGGGATGATGCCTGTCATATCTAAGGAGCAGCTAGTGAAGGTGGGGAAGGAAAGGAGACAGTGGAGCCCTAGTCATGGCCTGCTGGCACCGCAAGCCCAGCAACAATGCTTGCATCCCAGCAATTCTAATGCCACTTGAATGCCAGCACCAGCTACAGTATTGGCGCCACAATGGCCTGGCCACAGAGGTGAGCGTTGGCGGTGGTCACCTTGCAACCAAGTGACATGTTGAAGCTGCACCCCCAAGCCTACACATTGGACTGTAAAGCCACCTACCAAGTCCACGCCCAGGCACCAGCTGCAGCCCTGCGGAAGCAGGCACAAAGGCACAGCCTGACAAAGACAGTCAAGCCGCACCATCCCAAGAAGACCCCACAGGGGCCCAGGTACAGAGGCAGATCTAAGGGAGGGCAAAGCTCTAAGTTTTGCAAGAAGCCTTACCTTGCAGTGGAAATCACTCCTCTCCTGCACCGTTTTAGCCAATCCTCACAGGGAAAAGCAACATCTTGGCGTTGCTTACTGGCTACAGCAGCAAGGGAGAGGAGGGATTTACATGACAGGGTAAGGCTTCTTGCAACACTTAGAGCTTTGCCCTCCCTGTAGATCCGCCTCTGCCCAGATGCAACTTGCCTGAGAGTAACATTGCTGGGATGCACAAACGCTTACCCCTAAGGAGACCCAAGGATGACCAAATTGACACCGGAATATATGGCCGTGAAGACCAGGGAAAAGGCACCATTATGAAAGCCCACTGCCTCCATGCTGACAGGCAGACAACTAGAGAAGAACCCACACACACCACTGAGATATCCACACAGCCTTGCCCACAAGGCATTCTCTGTGTCAGCCACATGCTGCAGGGCAACTTTCCGGATGGCCCCGGGGAGGCGGGCATACATGGCAGCAAAACCCTAGCAAAAACCGTGCTCAAGCACATGCCAGGACACTGTCAAGCCACTTGCAGCAAGCATTACAATCCCCGCCCATGTCTTGATGACATTACACATGGGATTCATGAAGGGGAGGGTAGGGGAGGGGAGGGAAGGAAGGATGGAGTGGGATCGCCAATCAGCCTCTTGGCCACTTAAACTCAAGACACTTAAGCTTAGGTACTTGGTAGCCTAGCCATAGATGTACAGTTCTTCCTGTTCCCCCTGTACTTTTCTACCAGGCAGGGAACAGGGGGCTCATGACACTGGTGGAGCCTTGGGAGGGGACATGGTGTTCTGCAGGGGGTGGAGACATGGTGGTCAGATCCTTATGTTTTTTTTGGGGGGGGGGCTGCAGTGGCCCTTTGCAGAAGATCTGATTGAGGGTGCAATCCTAACCTGGAGTTAGGCCGGCACAGTTAGGCCAGCAAAGTTGGGCCGGCACAAGGGACACTGTAAAGAATATTTGGATCACTCTTTGCGTCAGAGAGGCCAACACAGAGACGTGCGCCATCCTCCCTGACTCAGAGAGTGTCCAAATGCGCTTTACAGTGCCCCTTGTGCCGGCCAAACTTTGCTGACCTAACTTTGCTGGCCTAACTCCAGGTTAGGATTGCGCTCTCAGCCTTTTGTAGAGGATCTGTCTGATTGCAACAACAGAGCCTAAGATGCTGGGATAAGCGTGCTGTGATTGGCTGCCAGATGCAGTCTGTATCTTATGCTCAGTCATAGTGAAGTGGTTGGATCAGGGAGGTGAGTGCTATTGTACTTTTCTTCTGCTCTTACTGCCCCATTGAAAGCTAGTCCCATTTCCACTCCCCCACCACACACGGGAAGGAGGTATTTATATCTCTTCTTAGCAGGGGCTTCTGCTCATTTTAGCAAATCTTGCTTCACACTTTGAGAACTGTGGTCGTTGTGACCAACTGCCATAAACACGACCATGTTTTGAGCATGTACAGCCGTTGTGAGCATGCCTGGTCAGTGAAATCAACCAAGGAACCAGGGGAGAAATAATGCAGGTTTCCAGAAACGTGATGCAGTGGTGTGATCTGCAGCATGCAGCATGACAGCACATTTTCAGATGTTTTCTTGTCTTGAAGGACATCATGGAGATTGACACAGTTGTTGGAAACCTGTAATAAACTTCTCTGACTGCCAGCTCATCGCTGTAGCTTGTGAAAGTGAGTGCTGTACTGCAGAATTAGCTCTGACTTATTAGGGAGAAGCTTAGTAAGGAGATGGTGGCTGCTGGGTAATAGGCCATTCCTGCCCTCAGGAAATAACCTAATGAGGGGGTAAGCTAATCTGCTGGACTGCAAAAGATGATGTTGACTAATAATAATGTATATAGCACCCATCAATGTTCATGGCACTTGACACAGAACAAACAAACAGATACCTGCCCCAGGAGACTGACAATGTAGACAGATACTGTGTGTGGGATGCTCAGTTTCCTTGATCCAGAGTATATCCCAAACCAAACTTCCAGAATTTCATGTAATGTTATTTCTATGGAATAAGTGATGTTCAATGGGACATATTCTAGAATTGTAGTCTAAATGTTGCATCTCTAGCATTGATTAAGAGCGCAATCCTAACCTGGAGTTAGGCTGGCACAGTTAGGCCAGCAAAGTTTGGCCGGCACAAAGGACACTGTAAAGTATGTTTGGACCCCTCTCGGAATCAGAGAGGCCAGCACACAGATGTGCGCCATCCTCCCTGACTCTGAGAGTGGCCCAAACACGCTTTACAGGTGGCCTTTGTGCTGGCCAAGCTTTGCTGGCCTAACTGTACTGGCTTAACTCCAGGTTAGGATTGTGCACTAACACTATACCACTGTTGAGCAACGGTGGAGGCCTGTAATTTGGTGATTGAGCATATCCTTAGCATGCAGCAAGTACCTAGTTCATTCTCTGGAATCTTCAGGTGGAACAGAGCAAAACATCCTGGCTTGTAAAGGCTTTTGTTTTACACTTGATTTTGGTATTTGTTTAACTCTCTGTATGGCTTTTTTGAGTGCTGGAAAAGAGAATAGCTATGTGGATAAATGCCATGTTGTGCATATAATTAAAGGTCACTCACATTAATTTTTCAGTGTTTTCTAATAGCAATCCTTTTCATAGGAAAATGCATTTGGATTAAAGATGTATGTGCATGTGCAATTACTCCTGTCTGGGATTTATGTCTCAAGCTAATACACTATATTTTTGTTTTCTGCCAGCATATATGCAGAGAATACCTCACACTTTCATCTTGAACTCTCTAGTGTTTCTCATGTTCACTCAAGCCAGTTGCTTCCTTCTGGTTTGAGAAAAGAAGCGCTATGTTGTACACTGAGGAAAAAAAAATGAAAGACCAGTGCCAGGGAACCGAATAGGCATTCTCTCCATGTGAGGTTGTTTCCAGATAATATAACATTGTGGTTATATGGTTTATAGTCAAGGATCTACCCTGTAGCCTACTTGACATAATGGTTAACTTTGTCCTGGGCTAAAATAGCAAGTCATCCTTTAATTACAAATACAACACAAGAATTCTTGTGCTGGGTGAGTCTTGCCAATAGTCCATCTTGCTCAACATCTAGCCAACCAGCTGTCCAAGTTGAATCCACAAACAGGACACAATAGTCTTTTCCATGATTTGATATTTGTTTTTGCACCTGGTCGTTAAAGGTAGAAGCCATACTCCAACTTTTTCCAATGATGTGGAAGGAAGAGGGACTGTGCCACTTGTCCTCGCTTCTGACCTCCACATGTTTACTGGGCCTTTGTCAGTGTGCTACATGCATTCAAGTTCTACATGCACAAGGTTGAAAGTTATGACAATGAAAGTTGTGACAATTGATTAATTGAACAGGACATGGATGGGACTTAGGGCGCAATCCTAATCAATCTTCCAGCACTGACATAGCTGTGCCAATAGGGCCTGTGCTGCATTCTGCAGTGGAATAGTAGTTATGGAGGCCTCCTCAAGGTAAGGGAAGGTTTGTTCCCTTCACTCAAAGCTTCATTGCCCTTACTCTGGTGCTGGAAAGTTGGTTAGGATTGTGCCCTTAATTATTCATGACAAACATGCTTCATAATTTCAATAATGGTTAGTGTTTGGGTCCAGATCCTGACACAACTGAGGCTACATAACAGGGCCTTCTGATGTATTTACCCACTTGCTAAGCCAAAACTGAGCTGAGGGTTCACCTGTCACTAAAATTGACCTTTTATTCACCACACAGAAATTTCACCATTATTCTGTTACACAGCCTGGCATTTCATGGCATTATGGCACTTCAACTACTGTATGAGGAGAATCATTCTTTTTTTCCATATTAGCAGGGTCCTTCATCTTTGGGCCAAATGAGACATTTGTTTCACATTTTTATATCACCCTCCAAGGAGCTCAGGCATATATAGTTCTCCCTCTCCTTTTGTCCTCACAACAATCCTGTGAGGTAGAAGAGGCTGAGAGATAGTGACTCTGGTTCTAGGTCACCCAGAAAGCTTCATGGCTGAGTGGGGATTTGAACCTGGCTCTTCCAGGTCTAAGGTCAACTCCTGAACCACCACAACATCCCTGGCTCTCATGCTGCTGGTGGTATGCAAATATATTTTTCAATGCCTTGATGTTGCTGCTGCAGCAAAAATGAAGTGGGAGTGGGGAAACTGGATGGGACTGTGGTGCAAAGGGGAAGAAGGGGGTTTAATAGTTTTCCCCTTCTCAATTCCCCAATGTAAATTGTGCACACATCCCAAGCTGCTATTGGCATCAGAAGGAAAAATGAAGAGGGACTTTGGCCTGATCCAAGTTATGCCCCTTGGAGTTATTATGTCCGGGTGAAAGAATGTCTCCCCCTCCCCCAAAAGCTTTTATTGATAGACACATTCAGACATCTCTGATGTCCCATCTAGCTTGGCTTGCCAGTGTACCTCGTTTGATGATCCATTGTCAGTGTTGACGTATTTACAAAGTCCCATCTTCTTCTAACATTCTTAAGGAAAAAAATTGGTGGAAATATCTTTTTTTTTATTTTACATAGATCAAATCCAATCATTCCCATACCTAAACCCAACAATAAAAGATTTGCTTAGGATTTGTGGAGATGAATAGGGAATCTAATTTCTGTTTTTGCTGTGAGATGAAATTGGTTTCTGAATGTGTAACAAAATTGAGTACAAGTCTGCAGTGTGAGTGGGGAAGGTGTAGGTGTATGATACGCTAGGATAAATTACTTGGCTTATTCTAATGTATAAAGAGCAGTTCCTCTGGTGAATCATAGGAGCTGGAGACAGAGCAAACAACAGCCTATGCTCCCCTGTCTACTTAGGAGGCTGCCTGCGGTTTTTTGGGGTTTTCTTTTTGCTTCTTTCCCCCCAAAACTGCCTGCTCCCAACTGTCTTCATTCAGAGTCCTTCTGGCATCACTGTGCTGAATAAGGTGTGACTTTTGGGCACAAGGGGCAAAAAGGTTTGCCAGAGGGAATGCATTACCCTGTAATTAGTGCACATTGACTGTGCAGGAATTTTTTTTTTTCTCCACAGGCAGGCGTATTTTTTTCATGTTAAAGTTATGATAAACCTAGAGCAAATTCTCTTAATTTGGCAAGAGATACTTTGCAAAAAGCACACACCTTCTTTTGCCCAGGGAAAAATGTAGATTTATTGATTAAGGAAAAGGATCTTAAGCCTGCCAGTTTTGCATTTCCATCCCATTGTTTTAATCCTGAAAATATTGGTGTACTGGTATTCAGGTGAGTTATGAGTGCCTTGTGCTTGGGTTGTTAAGGGGGGAGGCAATGCAATGCAACTCTCTGTGGAGCAGAGTTGCCACTTTTTTTTTTTTTAAACTGAGCCCTGCTCCATTGGCTCAAACAGCAGCTCGATTTGCAGATAACAATGCTATTTTACATTGTAATAACATGCTAATTTCTGCATATTAATTAATGATACAAGGGTTGGCTCAAACTTTCTTTCTGGTTATTTGGCAACCCAGCAGGAAGGGTAAATCCTAGGACAGTTTTAGTAGCAGAGCTGGGCCTGGTCTAAGGCGGTATTTCAGCCTCTTAAATTTCTCCAAGGCTGAAATCCTATGCACACTTTCCTGGGAGTAATCACAATGAACACAGTAGGGGTTACTTCTGAGTAGGCATGCTTGGGATCCAGGTATAATTCAACTGTTTTCAGAAACAGTTGGCAGTGATGTTCCTGTTAAATGTTTAATGTTTTTAATAATATTTTGTAAAAAAAAATTATGGGTAATATAAAAAAAAATTATTTATGGTTGTTACGTTGTACTTTTATGTTCTCTGTAAGCCACCTTAGACCTTTGCTTCGGTATGGGAAAGATGGGGTATAAATTATTTAAATAAATAAATGCCACTGCCGGGTGCCTCGCCACTGTCGCTCATCCACCCCCCCCCCAACAAAAATGTTGTCTAATCCTGGAAGCATCACCTGCGAAAAAGGAGATATGACATGGCACAAAGTTGCAGGTGCTGACCTTGCACCATACCATTAATTTCTCTGAGCGTACAGCGTGCTCAGGGTGCTGTGGGAAGGCAGGTGGGCTAAATGAGCACACACCAGACCTGTAAAACTTTCCATATGGCTATGGCTTGTGTGATTGAGTGGGCTTGTAAACTGAAACATCCTTATTGCTTTGCCAAAAAAAAAAGTGGGGGAGAAGCAAAATACCTGCATAAATGTAAGTAATTATAAGTCAATTATAGGGGATGACGTATGTCTGTCATCAGTTCAAAAGCCTGGCAGTGGGGATCAAGCCACACATAGGATTGCTATAGTCTTGCATTATGAAACGTATGCTCTTACCCTTGGCTTTGAAGACATAAGGGAGAAAGCTGCCTTATTATGGTCCTATATTACATGTTGTGAAGGCTGTGGGTGGGCAAACTTCTTTTCCCTGTCTTACTGTAAAGAAACGGGAGCTCATCAAGGTTAGATAAGAGAATGGAGGAGAAACATGTACAGTTCATATCACAGTCCCATATCAACAAAGAAGGGGGAGGAGTTTGCAGCCATGGCTGTAATTCTTGTGGTGGTACTGATGATTTTCCAGGCTGCTTAGAGGCATTTTTTTCCTTGCCACATAGGCAAGTGGCTAATTACAAGCCTGCTTATTTTACCCCACCAAGTAGAAACTCATGGTTGCAGGCTGAAACTTGGATGTCAAAGACTTCTTGTAGGCTGTGGTATGGTGCTAGCTTATTGAATGAGATTGTGTAGACTTGCAGCCCAATCCTATGCATTGTATTGCACTATAGGCAATGGGGCTTACTCCCAGGAGAGCATTGCAGCCTTGGATGACAGGAATCTGAAATCTAGTTCCAGCCCAGCCCAGGGTATTCCTGAGTGTTTTGCAGTCTTCATTCCCCATCTGTAAAATGGAAATAAGTTCCCAGAGTTGTGAGAGTAAATGTAATAGGGAACTGCTTGTTTTCTCCTGAATTACCTTTTTGTTTAGATTGGTTTTTGTAGTGTTCCCCCTCCCCTTTCTTTCCTCCACTGGCAACATTCCACTTGGACACAGAACAGCACAAGAGAGACTCCTGCGCACTCAGTGACATGTATAAGGAGGCCTATGGGGCAGGACCTCCAGGCTACTTCCTGCAGAGCCTGTTCAGCACTTGAGAGCAAAACTGGAAGTGTCACCTGCGAAAAAGGAGATAGGACGTGGCACAAAGCTGCAGGTGCTGACCTTGCAGCATACCATTAATTTCTCGTGTTAAGACAGCTGGACATCAGTGTGCAGAGTGCTGTGGGAAGGCGGGTGGGCTAAATGAGCACACACCAGTCCTGTAAAACTTTCCATGTGGATATGGCTTGTGTGATTGAGTGGGCTTGTAAACTGAAACATCCTTATTGCTTTGCAAAAAAAAAAAAAAAAAAAAGTAGGGGAGAAGCAAAATACCTGCATAAATGTAAGTAATTATAAGGCAATTATAGGGGATGACACATGTCTGTCATCAGTTCAAAACCTGCCTCCAGGAGCAGGATTACAACCCCCCCCATGGGTTTTAAAGTCTCGCCCGGTTTATAATGCACCTCAAGCAGCGCCTGACGCGCCCTTTCGTCTCTCGATTCTTAAATTCTACTTTTGTTCCCAGTGTAAACAAGGCAATGGCGCGTCCTTTGCCAGCTGCCCAGGTGGCAGCCAATGCGGAAGGCAGAGAGACTTCTCCTTTAAAAACAGCTGACAATCGGGGGAATGCGTGAGATCCGTCTTCGAAATCCACTGGCTGTCGTCCCTGGGTGAAATATTCTTCTGTGCAAGAAGGCAGGTCCCTCGACTCAGCCCTCCGGTACCGAGGGAGTCTCCTCCCTGCCAGTGGAAATGGAGCATGACATCTTCAGCGAGGGCTGCAAAGAGTTAAAGCAGACAGTTTCCAAGTGCAGTGGTGTCTCTCTCGCTTTCCTTGCCGCCTCCTCCTCCTCCTCCTCCTCCCCACCCTGTTTCTCTCTCTCTCTCTCCCCCCCCCTTCTAGTTTTGGCAGGGGATTAAAGTAGCTCCCCCCTGTGGCAGCAGTGACCCAGAAATGAGTTTGATTCACAGAGTCCTTCCTCCATAACAAGTAAAAACGTCAGTCAGAGTGAGAGTGTGTCTCTGTATATGTGTGTGTGTGTGAGTGTGTGTGTGAAGGGAGCCACAATCTGCTCCCACTCTCCAGTGCTTGTCTGAACTCATGAGGCAGCACAGACCCCTTCGCGCAGAGGAACTCCAACCTCACTGGCAACCATCACAGCGGCTACAGCAGCAGGTAACTGTGCCCAGGCAGCGCCTTACTATCTCCTCCTCTCCGCCCGTCGCCGCAGAATGAGCCGCCTGCACAGCCATATTTGATGTGTGTGTGTGTGCGTGTGTGTAGGGGGTGGTGGTGGTTTTTTTTTTTTTTGGTTGCTTAGCTTTGGAGTTCTCCAGAAGCAGCGAGAGAGCAATTTAATGCCGAAGGTCGCTGCCTAGTGGAAATAATATAGTACGTCATTAATATGGCGCCAAAAGATTTGCTTCTTGATAGGGAGCAAGAGGGGGAAGGCAGTTGAGTTGCAGCTTCACTATCCCATAAGCAACTTGTACATTGCTGGGGAGGAACGGGGTGGGGGCAAGGGGAGGAGAAAATAAGGCGATGGTTTTGGAGCTTTGGAGAGCCGAGCCGAACTGGGAGGGAGTTGAGGGCTGGCTGCGTTTTATGTCGCTGCAGACTTTGCTTTGGGCAAACCGGGAGCTTTTGAAAGGTGAACTAGATGAATGAGCCCAGTTGTGTGTGTGGGGGTCCCCTTCCCCCCTCCTCTTTCCAATCTGGAGTGCTATTTTGTTGTGCATCCATAGACTTTTGCCATACTTTTCTTTGTCGGTAAGGGGGGGGGCAAGGGCGGGTTACCCTAAAGTGCATCGATGTTGGATGGTGGATGAGCCCTACTCGAAAAGTGAAAAGCATTGCAACAACTTGGGAGACAGATGGCAATGGCAGAGCGCAGCCCCTTTTTAGAGAGATCTCCAGAAAGGGGGAGGGGTGGCCAGGAACCAGGATCTGTCGCCGTGTCACCCACATGTTCAAAATATCCGTTGCATTACATTCAAGGGCAGGGAATGTGAGAGGGGTAGGGAGTATGTGGAAGAAGGCGGGGGGGGGGAGAAGGAAGACTCAGTTTACCAAATAAATGCAACCCCTTCCACCAACAATTTTGCTTTCGTTTGTACGGTAGGTCAGGAAGAGATCCTGTTTTGCAGGCTTGGTCGTGAACTTGGTCCTGCGGGGGACATTGTGTGATTGTGGACGTGCATTTTGGGGGCGCTGGTAGGAAGGCTCCTGGGTCAGTTTGTTTAATTTTTTTTAAAGAGAGCAAGCAAAAAAAGCCCGGAGCGTACATTTTCTCCTGCTGGGTAGCAAGTTGTAAGCCCTTGAAAGTGCACGTGTTAGGGAAGTGTGAGTGTATGGCTATCATGGATTCAAGGGGTGTGTAGAGTGTGTATTAGTGGCGGGGCTTGTTGTTCGACTGCTGTTCTGCTGGGTGGCAGCAGATTCTCTCGGTGCTCAACGCTGCTGCTGCTGGCGTGGATGATTAATGCGGGGAAAGGATGGAATGTGGAATGTTGCCCTGGGATTCGAATCCCTTTGGAACGGCCTCATTTGCTACATGCGTTGGCTCCCCCCTCCCCCGTCAGGAGGCGGGGCTTTCTATTTGGGTTGCTGCGCGTTGAGACTGGGAAGCCGGGGTGGTAGGCAGGCAGGTGCACGGCGTCAGAAAAAGCCTCCTGAACTTCTCCATTCTTTCGGCGCAGCCTTACCACTCCCCTCGCAGCGGAAGGGGGGAGGAAGCCTTAAATACATGCATGGTTGCTGTGCAGCAGCAAACACGCGCAGGTGGTGGGTGCAAACTTTTCAAACAGTCCTCTATCAAGGGGTCAGGATCTGCCCTCAATTTTTCCTCTTTAGCAATCGTCACGCAGAGATGCCCGTTGGCTTTGGGCGGAGAGGTGGGGGCGGGATCCTTGGGCTTGCAATACTGGGTACTGTAGGGAGAGCTCAGGCTTCTTGGCACCTTAATCTCTCTTCCACGCTGCCCATCAAAGCCTTGTGGTTGAGGATTCGATTATGTAATAAAATCATAGGAGGTACGTCATATGGTGGACTTGGGTACGTCGGAGGTAGCCGCTCAGTATCCTAGACGTGCTAATGGGTTTTATTTAATAACACAGATGGAATCGGAGGACAATGAACTGGGGGTGGTGGTTGTGGTTGTAAAGTGTATATATGGTGCTCCCACAGGCGGAAGTCGGGATCGGTATGGGGGATGTGAAGATCCGTTCCCCCCCCCCCCCGCATCAAGGCAAAGAAAATGGGTGTAGGTGATGGTGTTTTCAAATAACTGCATCATTGCCACAACGGCCCGTCTTCTGTTTTCTCCCGCCCCCCGGAGGAGGGGAGGGACGAGGAGGATGCGGTGGAGGCGATCATACCCCTTGCTGAACAAAGCCGCCTCAGTGCTTCTCTGCTTGCCCATCTCCTTAGGTTTCGTCAGTTCCCATCTTCGGTCTTTGCAAGATGTTCAGAGCGTAGCCGCGCTTTCGTGTGCCCCCCTCCCCTTCCCACTCATGCACCCTTTGTGGTGGGGATTGGCCTTGTATTTTGCGTTGTCTTCTGGAGCGGGCGGGAAAGAGACCAGAGGGCGTTTGTTTGTTTGATTGCAAGCGCCTGCTGGATGGTTTCCTGTGACAAGAGGTGATACAGTTTCCAGAACTGTCGAGAAGTGGGAGGAGGAAGAGGAAGGGTGGGGAGGTCGGAAAGGGTAAGCGGCTCCTCCAAGTCTCAGTGGCGCTGCTCAGTTCGCTCCTTCCCCAGGCATTACAACATGGAGATCAGGGGGAGGGAAAGCAGGCAATGAGCAGGGCTGCATGGCGGCTTTCAGCGACGAGAGGTGGATTTGGGAGCGAGCGAGCGAGCTGTGCTGGGGGCACCAAGTTTGATTTGCAGCCGGGGCTGAGCGGATTGGTGCAGCCGGGAAGGAGAGGGCGGAGCGGAAGGAGTGAGGCTTGGAGGATGCGACGAGGAGGGCTGGTCAGTTTCAAATGGAGACGAACAGCGGCGATGCGGCTTGAATGTGACTGGTGCACGAGAAGGTGCCATCCTTGTCCCTCCCCCAAGGATCAGTTCCTTGGCTCCTGCCCCCCCGTGCAACTTGCTATAGGGGAAAAAATGGTGCACCCCCCAGGGTCTACTGCCTGTTGGATCTGGCATCAGGATCACAACGCTTGTACTCCCTTGCCGATTGGATTGCAAAGGGGGTCGACAAACGACTGCTGCCTTGTGTGGATTGGAAAAACGGGTGGGCGGCTTCGGGACTGGAGACATGATTGTATCTTCTTAGCAGCTGTTCCCATCATAGACACGGGAGCCGGAGCAGGTTGCAAGGAATCAAATGAACCTATACTAACTCGGGCTTTGAAAGCCCCCACGCTGGATACCCGATCAAGAGGGAAGGAGACTTAAAACACAGTTTGATCGTTAATCCTTTCCTCCTCTCAAATAATCTCCCCCCCTTCCGACTAAATCGTTATTGGAGCAAATACTTGAGTTTTGGGAAAATGTAAATCATAAGTACAAATATGCAGTACAGGTGTTTACAAAGTTTGCAGATTAGGTTTTCTTGATGTCTTCATGACACACACTTTTCTGCTGTGAGCTCAAAGGAGTATTCAGTGTCTGGTATATTTCCATTGAAATGAGTGTCATTGGCAACAGTGAAATGGGCTACAAACTGTATTAGATGTGGAGTCAATATCACTTGAGCTAAATCTTCCCTATTGGCTCTTTATTGTATTGTGCTGTGAAAACATGGCTGGTTCCTCCCCCACCCTGTTTATTTTTTGATGGTGAGGATTCTTGTCTGTGTTTGATATTGTGAACTTGATGGCTACAGAATGATGGATGCAGTGTGATCCTGTGTTGTTCCTTTTAGCTAGGGTGTTTACATATTTAAATCTCTTCCCACCAACATTAACCATTCTGAATAAAACATTCATACTCCCTGAGGAGTGGTGACTTGGGTTTTTGAACTTGTTTATCACATACTAGGGGATACCCTCGTGACAACAATGAGAAATACTGCACAATTTTGAAGAGACTTTTTCAATGGTTGTCATTATAGAGTCCATAGCCAGCATCTAGTACTATAGGCACACTAAGGATGCAATCCTATCCACACTTTTCTGGGAGTAAGCTGTATTCACTATAATGGGGCCTGCTTCAGAGTAGACATGCACAGGATTGGGTTCTAAGTTTGTTAAGACATAGGGTTACCAGATACAAACTGGGATAGCCTGCCATATTTTTAACCATTGTAGAAAAGAGGGAATTTTGAAACCCTTCCATGATGAGCTGCATCTGTCAAAATGCCGTCTTCTATACAATGGTTAAAGGTATAGGCACTCTCCTCCAGTTTGAATCTGGTAACCCTATTTAGACAAGTGCACTGGATTTTAGCTCCTTTCCCTTTCTCCACTTGTGCTCATTGTAGCACCATGATTTGGCTTAGCATCTTCTGAAAACGCTCACTCTCTCTTAAATAGGTTGCACAGATGTGTTTGCCTGTTCTCCATTTAATAGGAATGTAAACATATGCTCTGTTCCTAGAAGAAGTTTCACTCTGTGAAACTTTGTACAGTGCAGCAAGAGGTATACATTTTAGTGACAGGATTCTCCTTCCAGCTGTGGATTTCAGTTTAGCACTTCTGAGTTATTAACACATACGTTTAAAATAAAGTAAGAAAATCACTTTTCCTCACAGCTGCAGATTTCCCTTCCAGCTTCTCTGGTTTCATTCCCAGGTTGAAGAACTATTACATAGCAAAATCCAGCACCCTGCTTAGTGGTCACTGCTGCAACACCATGATGTTATTTCCAGTTGAAATTGATTCAGGTGACATCTCCCTTCATGTTGAGACTGTCCCAATAAATCTGAAGGGTGAGAGGTAGCTTAAGCTGGACAAATGTGGTCCAATCCATCAATGTCAGAATTCTTGACACCTGCTAAAATCAGCGTAAGTTCATTGTCCACTTCATGGCGGCTTAAATAACAACAATGATACAGTGCAGCACAAAACTATCACTTTATAAATATGTTTTTGCATTTGTGTAGACTGTGGGGGAGGAGAGATCTACTTGATCTGGCTAAGGTACAATACTTGTGTATCTTTGACCCTGTGGCTTTAGACGTGCATCATCTAAGTTTAGCCGAAGGGTAGACTGTATGTCTTACTACATCTACAAAAAGGTTTGAAATGATGTCTCACAACGATGTGCTAATTAGGTCTCTGGTATAGTCAATATAGCTTCAGTTCATGGGCTATTTTGGAGAAATGCTAATTTCTCAGACTTACTTCAGGGTTTAAATTTGCATTCTCCCTGTGCTTTCTCTGTAGCAGATCTGTGTGGTTTATTATAGTGGCACCCGTTAACACCGTTATAGTTAATGATCTGTCAGAACTGGAATTATAAATCCTGTTTACCCAAGGGTTTATGGAAGTCATTAAAAGTTCTCTGGAAGGAAACACAGGTTATAAAAGTTTGACCTGGGGATGTACGTTTAATGTCCATATAAAAATCTGTTTCTTTCAGCCATTAAAATAATTGTATCCACTTCCAAACTGTATTTTCTCCACATGCTGCTGTTCAAGCTACATAATGTATATTCGTGTTGTCTGTATATTGATGTCCTTTGGAGATGGGGAAGAAAAGATTAAATGTATTTTGTGTCTTTAATTTGACATAACAAAACCTGCATTTCTGTTTGGTGGAAACTAACTAGTCCTAATTAAGTGAGAGAGTGGGAAGGAAGAAGACGTCCCAGCTGCGTGTTAACACATACCTTTTAATGCAAGATTAACTGCATCTTGCATTATGGTCATGATCTGTTGTTGAATCTGTGTTTGCTGCTGTTGTATAGGGATATCAGTGTGCGTTTCTGTTAACACATTTCTCAGTTAATTCACATGATAGATTGCTGGTGTAGTGTTTTATGCAGAGGTTGACTAGCTTTTCTCTGGTTTCATTCCCAATCTTTCTAAAGACTTCCTTCCTCTTTGTAGATAGACTTTCTTCCTCTTCCTTACTGCAGTTTTCTAAAGACTGGCTGTTAGCCAGCACAGCACTCCTTTTAGGGTTGTTACCTTTAGAGTGCTGCAATTATAGACTAAGGCAGCTGTCTTCAGCAGGTGAGTTGAAGTCCAAAAGTGGTCATGATGCAAGCTCAGGTGGGTAGCAGCAGTGCTCCTGCCACCATTTTGCTTTCAGGCCTGGGTAGTCACATTTTTAGAGATGTTGCTCAGCTGTGGAAGGGGGGGGCATCTGAGAATAATAATCTGCCATTGTACCTTTTGTTTTTAGTGTTCAGAGCATGTCACACATATTATTGTGTTGCAGCAACATTCCAAAATGAGTCTCATTATCTCCGTGTTGAAGATGTTGGTGGCACCTTTCCTAAGTCCATCTGTGTCTTATAATATGGTTGTAATTCCTTCCAGTCACCTTTAAACTAAATAATTTGGTAGAGTTTGCAAATGTTGCCACTTTGCTGATCTCAGCATTTTCTAGGGCAGTAATGATTGACCAAAAGGGACTATGCTCCAAAATATGCACTTGAGATCTGCCCTTGTTCATTTTCCTCCACTGTGAGAATGGGCCATGAACATCTACCCCCTGCGTCTTATTTTTTAACCAACTGGTGAGTTACAAAATAAAAAGATTATGCCCTTCTTGCCTTGATTAGGCACTCTATATGAGGCTCTGTTGGAAAGTGCCTAAGCATCAGAGTGGCTGAAATTTGATTCCAGAGCCATGGGATTTGAACTATTTTTCGGTCCTAAGGTGTCAGCAAATTTCTGAAAGTCCACATTCACGAAGTTCCTGATTCATTCGGACTTGCCTATTTATTGAGCGTCTCAAAATTGTGATTTGTGATAAGGAAAAATGCTGTGGAAAATTGGGTTGACTTTTTCCGGATGATGAAATGCTGCATTCAAAACTAGTTTGTTTTTAAACAAGTTATTACTAAGAAAAGAACATTCAAACACACTTTTGTTTATTCACATGGGCAGAATATTAGTGTTCAAAATATTGCTCTAAGACCTGATTTTTTTGTCTTTTGCATGTTTTTTTAATTGAATACATCAATTAAATGTATCATACACAACTGAGAGCTCCGCAAAAGCATCTCATGCTTTTAAGTTGCACACTCACAGTACTTTGCACTTGTACAGACGTGCCCCGGTATCCACTGATTTGTTATCCACAGTTTGTTATCCACGGATAGCATGGATACTGGGATGCCTATTAAAAAGATAGAGGAACATTAAACAAGTTTCTTTTTATACTTTGTTGCAGCAAATCCATTGAGGTTCCCTTATCTTGAAAAAGGTGTCCCCAGTATCCATGGTTTTAGGTATCCACGGGGTGGTCTGGAATGGAATCCAGTGGATACGGGGGCATGCCTGTACGATGCTTAATATTTTCAGAGTGTGTGTGAGAGCTTGGCTTGGATTCTAAGAGTACAGTCCTAACCTGGAGTAAGACCAGCACAGTGAGGCCAGCAGAGTTTGGCTGGTACAAGTGCCACCGTAAAGCACGTTTGGACCACTCTGAGATGGCGCATGTCTGTGTGCTGGTCTCTCTGACTCCGAGACATATGTTATGGTCCAAACATATTTTATGGTGTCCCTTGTGCTGGCCAAACTTCGCTGGCCTCTGCGCTGGCCTAACTCCAGGTTAGGATTGCGCTCTAAGATTTGCTAGCACTGTTGCATTTATCGATTAGGGCTTTCCAGTCTCCTCTTCCTTGCTGCAGCCCTGAGCACTGTCTAAAAGTCAGTCCTGGAATGGTGTAGGGCAGTGGTGGCGAACCTTTTGAGCTCGGTGGGTCAAAACTTAAGAAAATGCTTAAGTTGACTCTGCTGGTGTGTCAACCCCCCTCTTCCAAACAAAAGACAAACAATTCTTTATATTCATTTATCTAAAGAAAACATACAGTTTTTAAAGAAAACATACCACATACACACACACATTATGTGTGGTGCTATGTATTATATAAAGAAACATTAAATAACTAGAAAAAAAGGAAAAATGGGTAAAATAAACAGTTTTTGTCAGGCGCTGGTGTGTCATCCCAAACGTTGTGGTGTGTCACCTTTGGCACGCGTGTCATAGGTTCGCCATCACTGGTGTAGGGTATGGTTAGAAACCTACAGATAGCTATGTTGGTAGAAATCATGGATGCCTTGCCTTGCACTAGCACCTCTGTGCTTCTGCCTGGCAGCTTTAGATCTAAGCCATTTTTTCAGTAATAGCCCTTGTAGGCAGGGCCATATTAATCCACAGCCAGGCCCCTAGGCTTTAAGATACTTAGGCCGTGCTCGGGCCTTGTGCCCCAACATAACAGTGCCATTGGAGGTAACATCAGGTACAGGCAACAGTGCCTAATTGACGGCCCTAGTCCCTGCAGGGCCCTAGGCTTCGGCCTAGTCAGCCTTATGGATAATATGGTCCTGCTTGTAAGACTGTATCATTTCAGACTGCAAGTTATGTGAGTTTGAACATTTATACAAAAGAAACAAACATGCACATAGACATGAAGCCCATCAAGAATAAGGTTTGGCTTGGTGTGTGAGTGTGTTTAACGTAAGCATAATGTTCACTTGTCACCCTCATGTTCCCTGTTCTTGACATTTTTGTTGTTGTTGCCTTTTTGTGTATGTATTTTTAAAAATTAGTATCTGATGCTTCAGAAATGAAGCAAGTTCAGTATGGACGTAGAAAGTTGCCTTATATGTCAAACAAATCACAGGTCCATCTAAATCAGCATTGCTAATATAGTCAGGCAGAGGCAATCCAGGGTCTCGGATTGGAATTTTCTTTGTCCTACTTGGAGATGTTGGAGCTGGAGCTTGTTTGAACCTTCTGCATACAAAATATGTGCCACGACATAGCCATGTCCCTTTCCCACAACTCATACAATCTTTTATGTGCAGGATCAAGCCCCATTGGACTCAGTGGAACTTCTGGCTGAATATGCACAGGATTGCATTGTTAGCTACAGTTAGGCTATATCCCCTGCTAACTGGGCAAGAGGCACTTTTTCAAGTGGTGTTCCTTTTATATTTAGCAGGGGAAGAGTAAAAGTCCCTCATCACCCCAGCACAGTGTCTTTTCTAGTGGCTGCTTCTGCTGGCATTCTGCATTTTTTTTAGATCGTGAGCTCTTTAGGGACAGGAAGCCATTTAACTTTTTTTTGCCTGTAAACTGTGAACTTTTTGTTGAAAAGTGGTATATAAATACTGCTTGCTATAAAAAGTAAAGTCAACATAAGCACTCAGAGCAAAGAAATTCACAATTGAACCGTTTTGTAGTTAGTGGCCAGAATGACCTGTTCTGGCTGTTGTAGTTTGGCAGTGAATGTCATCAGTTATTTTCCCATTGGCTGCAGCCAGACTGGAAACTGCCATTCACTAAAAGGTTGTTGCTCAGTTGTCAGTGAACTCCTGTTACACAAGAACATGCGGCCTTGACAGAGAAACTTACACATGAACTCCTTCTGCCCTGGGGTAAAGCTAGGCAAGAATAATTTTTCAATGCCTGGTCTCCTTTCCTTTTACTTGTCAGTAAGAATGGGAGCAGTCCACATTTCAGTGCTGTAGGATCTCTTCTTCTGGAGAGACATGTTGGACAGAAGTACTGTACAGGGTGGGCCATAAGTTTCCATACATACAGTAGGAAATTTTTTTTTAATGAAAAACCATTTTTATTTATATAATATGTGACTGCTTCCTGACCCAGCCGTCAGAATTATTTCAATTCGTTGCTCTTTATTCAAACACACTTTTTAGGGTATCTGAAATACAAAAAATAAAATGTTAAAAACAGTATGTATGGAAACTTACGGCCCACCCTGTTATATGACCTGACAACTACATCCTCTTTACTCTCTACCACATTGGTTATCAAACTTTTTAGCACCGGGACCCACTTTTTAGAATGATATTCTCGGGAGCCACCTGAAGTGTTGTCACTAACCTGGAAGTGATATCTTGACCAGAAGTGACATTATCCAGCAGGAAATTTTTTAACACCCTCCCAATATGACAAAATCAAATCAGGTAGGCAAATTTAATGTTTACAATAAGCTGTATGTTTAAAATTATTTAAAATGAAGAATTCTCCTAATCCTCCCAAGCAATAGCTGATCTGTTTAAAAAACATTTCCCACACATCCGAAAAGCTGCAATCCTTTCCAAACTTCCCTGGGAAAAAGCACCATTGACTAACATTGTTAAAAGCATACATAGTTGCCTGTTAAAAGTATAGATCTGTAACATGTCCCCAAATGCAGTCATATACCATGGTTGCATCAAGTCTAATATATCTGAAATATGGGAACCCACCTGAAATTGGCTCATGACCCACCTAGTGGGTCCCAAACCACAGTTTGAAAAATATGACTCTACCCTATTCTGCATATTGATTATATCTCAGACTACTGTGACTGAATCCTGTTTGAAGCTTCCATTGTACCTGACTTTCTGTTGCTGTGCTGGGTACAATGCATTGCTTTAATAATTTTTGTACTTTGGAGTTTATAATTTTGTAGCTGGGTGGCTTTATAGAACACTTTTGCATTTGAAGACTTTAATAAAAATAGGTTTTTTAAATGGCTTTTAATCAGAAATCATGTTACTGATAATCTATCATTAGTACAGTCTTGCAGTACTTCACTTGCGTGAACCTACAGTCATGGCTACAGGAAGGCGTCTTCATAGACACAATAGAATTTAAAGAAGAAAGCAGTTTTTAGGTCTGCACAGGCTGGGTGAAGTGATATTTGGACTCTGCTTTGTCTAGATCCTGTCCAGAAATTATCTATTGTATGCGTACAGTCAGCCTGCACTTGGCACTTGAGAGTTATTTCCCAAAGTCAGTGTGTAAAACTAAAATTGCATTTATTGTACTCAAAGTTGCCGTTAAAATCCCTGACATCCGAAAAATGCGTAGAGTCTCTTTAAAAATGACGAGACACAGGCAGGAAGAGCAGTTTTATTCTCCAATCTTAGGCTCCCTCCAGGTCATGTGTTTAGTAAGCAGAATGGTGGGTGGAATTGCCCACAGTGTTTAAGCTGCTGTTCTTTCATTTTTCTTTGCCAACTGCATGAAGTTGAATTTATGCAAGCCTTTTGCGCTCAAGATGCGGGCCAGCTGTATTATTGCAACTGTGTACAAATGTGTGCAATTGTTGGTGGTTTAATTTATTAGAATACTAGCTTTTTTGACCCGGCGTTGCCCGGGCAACAAATTCTCCCAGGTCGGAACGTGGACTCAAACAGCCTCGGGAGCGTCGCCATTCATCTCGGTGACCCCGGAAACTATGGATTTGACACCGATTTCGGCCATTTTCGACCATTTTCACATAGGGCCCCCTGTGCACCCCCACCCATGGGGGCGCTAGGAGGGTCTGACCCCCGCAGTGTTTGTCCCCAGACTGTAAAGCATACTGGTGTCAATCGCTCTAGGCATTCCAGGGGGTCACGGTGGACGTTTTGTTTTGTACCCCTTCTCGCCCCCTATGCTGACGGGGGCCAAACCCGGACTCAAACAGCGTTGGGTGCATTGCCGCTCGTCTCGGCGACCCTGGAAACTACGGACTCGATGCCGATTTCGGCCGTTTTCGACCATTTTGACGCGGGGACCCCGCGTACCCCCACCCCCGGGGGCGCTAGGGTGGTCTGATCCCCGCAGTGTTTGTCGCCAGGCTGCAAGGTGTATGTGTGCCAAGTTTCCTGTTGGATCGCTCCAGGCGTTGTGGAGCCTATGCGCAACATACACACACACACACACACATCCTTTTATATATATATAGATTTATATACCACTTTTCAACAAAAAGTTATCAGAGAAGTTTTGTATAGCAAAAGGGATAAGAAGATTTCTCCTTGTCCCAGAATCTTGTCCCAATTTTGGGACTTGTCCCTTGTCCCCAAATTCCCCCCTAATCTGGGGGAAAATGCAAACAGAAAAGACACCCCAGCAAAGAGCAACTGGCTGCGTTTCACTGCTGAGGAATAGGGACAGTTGCTCTCTCCCTGCTAAATATAAGGGAAATGCTACTTAAAAGGTGTCTCTTTGCCCAGTTAGGGGGTGTTGTTGATGTTAGCTGCAGAACCACTTGGCTAACACATAGAAATTTTTTTTTTAAAATGGAATGTTTTGTCTGCGGAGAGTTAACCCTTCAGAATTTCCCAGGAACAGAGCAAGGCTTTCCCTGTTAGCCGATAATGACTACCCGAATTCTTGTGACTTCTTGCCAATGTCAATTCTTGTTCATTGTGTTAGCATTCTGTGCTATCAGTGACTTAGCCACCAGTGAATGAGTTAAATTGTGCTTATAAACTTCAAATTTTCATGCTTTCAGTCAGTGTAGCATTGAGAAACATTGGGGTTCCAGTCTCTTGCAAGACCTAGGTAGGTAATAACCGCCCCCCCCCGCCCAACTCACCTTCTCTACCTCTGAATAGAAGCTTGAAGTGAGGTCCTTACCTCACTGCTTGATTGGGCCATGTTCTTACTGTATGCTTTGGCTATTCCTGTAGCTTGAGGAGCTTCAAAACTATCTGCATCAGACTGATAATGGGAAGTTTTGTTTATCTGGAGCTATACAGAAGCAAGCAGAACTCGGAGATTACCATAATAGGGCAATTACGGTATTTTGTGTTCCGTGAGAGACGGCAACTGTATTTTCTGTGCGTGTCTCCATTTTATCAGTCCTGCTGCTAATATTTTTGCGGTTTAGTATCTCTTTGTGTTATGCTGATGTATGACAATGAGGCATAGCTTTAGTGCATCACGCGATGGTTTGTGTTGTAAAAACCAGCGGACCGGCTTATTAGACGTTGCGACTTGTGTGAGAATCAAACGGGTTTGGCTTTTGTGCACCAAACAAGAAGCAAATCAGGTTGGCAGCTGGTTCCTGAAACTGCACCTGGAAGGCGTGCTGTGGGATTTTGCTGCTAAATGGCTTGGCTAGCCCCCATTGTCACTGGAACTGAAACGTGGCAAACAAAGCCTCATGAGATTTGATGCATGTCCTGGAGTACTTGTCACTTTAATTCACGCTGAACATGCTTTGCTTCACTTGTTGTGTCACGTTGTTTCCGCTTTTTCGCTCTTTCCTGGCCTTTTCATTCTTGGGTGTTCACTGGCTATTTTTGTTTTGCGACTGAGTGCCCACATGTATTGTGTAATGTAATGCGTTGGAGCATCAGCTGTGCTTAAGGGACACAGTAGGGGAGTTTCTCAGGATGTGATATGGCGATGCCAGCTCAGTTGAGTTTTAGTTTGATTTTTGGCAGTGTAACCAGCCTTTCCATGCCTGTGTGACATTTGTCATACACTTTTCAATTTTCAAAGATTTTTCAGGATATGGTAAGTCATGATCTAGGTATGTGAAGACAGTGATTCTCAGTGTTTGTCCCCCACCGTACTACTTCACATGGTTCACCTATTGGAAGCACCAGTTTATTTCAAGTGACATTGCCGGTTAGTTCTGGATTGGGAGGCCAATCCAGAACAAGCACCTTAAGAGGCTCAGGGCGGACAGGCTCAGGGGTTTTTCCTAACCCATGAAAAGTACATATTGGATCTCTGCCCGCCAAGCCTCCTCCTTCTGCTGCTTGTCATGTTGCATTGCTGGTTTTGCTGTCAGGCAGCAGGGGTCTGGGCCCCCCTGCAAACCACTGGTTACCACCTGGAGTACTACTGGTTGAGAAGTGCTATTCACCGGCTTTCAAGCCAACATAATGGTGAAATACACGTAATCAAGACGTTGCTTGAGACCGCAATCCTAAACTGGAGTTAGGCCGGCATAAGCTAAGTCTGCAAAGTTTGGCCAGCACAAGGGCCACCATAAAGCCTGTTTGGACTACTCTCGGAGTTAGGGAGGATGGCTCGCGTCTGTATGCTGGCCTCTCTGACTCCGAGAGTGGTCCAAACATACTTTACGGCGTCCCTTGTGCTGGCCAAACTTCGCTGGCTTAGCTTATGCTGGCCTTAACTCAGTTTAGGATTGCGCCCACAGTGTCCTTATCTGTTAAACGCAGACCAGATAGAAATGCTAGAGAGCTCTGTGTATAAAATTCTAAAAATGGAGAGAGAGGAGGTTTCACAGGTGCGCAGAAAATGGTTTGGAAGCCAAAAGCATTTCAAGCCTTACAACTGGTCCTTGGGGGCAATTGATTTAATTCATTCAAAAGATGTATCTTCTACATACTCTCACTTAGGGCGCAATCATAATAAACTTTTCAGCATTGGGATAAGGGCAATGCTGCTCCGATGTAAGGGAACAAACATTCCCTTACCTTGAGGAGGCCTCAGTGACTGCCTCCCTCCAACTGCATGATGCAGTGCATGCCCCATTGGCATAGTTATGTTGGTGCTAGAAAGTTGGTTAGGGTTGTGTCCTTAGTTGTCCCCATTCTAGGCTAGTATTTTTACACCACATATTATTCTTAAATTGCCCATGCTTCAAGTACGGCAAATACTTGTCTGTGTTTCTTTTAGCTGTTTTAGAGCCCAATCCTATCCAGCTTTCCAATGCTGATGCAGCTGTGTCAATGGGGTGTTCACTGTCTCCTACAGTGTGTAGTCCAGGAGACCTCTTCATGGTTAGGGGAACATTTGTTCCTTTACCTTGAGGATGCATTGCGGCTACACGGGCGCTGGAAAGTTGGATAGGATTGGGCCCTTAGTGTACATAACTATTAAATACTGGAATTGGGTACTCCACAGCTGTTTGATTAGCTACAGCAGAAGATGGATTTTCCAGTTTACTGCTTTGAGTTCTTGACATATGGAATTGCAAATTTAAATAACCCGAACATTAAGGATCAAGTTTACAGTAGCGCTGTAGTTTGGAAAGTTGCGATATCACTCAATCTTTGTATAGATTATGTCAGTGTTGTTTGCTGCCATGAACTGACATTTTCCAATCACTTTGACAGAGATCCCCATAGAACTAGATTTTGTGAGAGGTCCAGCATGAATTGGCATGGCTGCATCGGCGCTGGCAAGTTGGGTAGGATTGGGCCCTGTATCTCAGAGTGCAATCCTAACCTTGTGTTAAGCCGACCCAGTTAGGCCAGCAAAGTTTGGCTGGCACAAGGGACACCGTAAAGTATGTTTGGACCACTCTTGGAGTCAGAGAGGCCAGCACACAGGCATGCACCATCATCCCTGACTCTGAGAGTAATTCAGATGCGCTTTACAGTGGTTCTTGTGCCAGCCAAACTTTGCTGGCCTCACTGTGCCGGCCTAACTACAGGTTAGGATTGCGCCCTCAGTTTTGTGCTCTGTGCACAGATGGGTCAACATTGGTCGGTAGTCCTGTTCTGATGCCTTCCACAGCTATTGAAATCTCTTCTGGATCATTTCAGACAACGTAAATATTTATAAGGGCCGTATAGAGGCAAGTATCTGCTGTGTTTGTCTCTCTAAAGTCAATAATATCTCAGAAACAACAAAAAAAAGCTTCCTACAGCAGCCATGTGATGGACCTGGCTTGAGAATCTCATGTCCTTGTCCTCAGATCTCTTTTTGGGCCACCCCATATGATGTCTAATTAAGTATCCCCAGGATATTGACAGTTTATATTTCATGTGCTGTTTAATGTCGCTTGCTTTCATTTGTGAACTCTTCAGTCCTTGAATGCTGTCGGGGGCCAGACGTGATGAGCGTGTTGTTGTTGTAGTAGGTTAACTCCTATCATGTTGCTTTTCAGGCTGCCTGCTGTTTCCCGGGAAGATCATGAAACGAGGTCGACTTCCCAGCAGCAGTGAGGATTCTGACGACAATGGCAGTAAGTGCGTCTTTTGTTGTGTTCGCATCATGCCAGGTTTACGGAATTGCTTGAAAACACATGCACCTTTTAATGTGACACTTTAAAGAACAAAGGTGTTTTGCATATCAGCTAGGTAGAGTGTTAATATGAAACAAAGTTAAATTCAGAGAGATTTCAGTAGGGGAACAGAAGTAAGGCATCCCAAGGCTTTACTACTGATTACACAGCAGGCAACAATAAATCTCTTAGCCTTTTTATAAAAAATGAAAGCTTTTTTTGTGGGAACCAAGTGCTTAAGAAAAATGATACAGAGTTGGTTACAAATGTTGTCAAGTCTTCAAGTCTGTAATAGAGGAATAAAAGTTTGATTTGGGGCTGCTTGTCAAGCCTGCTTACTGTTTCTTTTATATGTCATGGATGAGGTTCCTATTAGTTTTGTTTTGATTAACCATTTATGTGCAGAGCAAACCTTTGCATTTAGCATGCAGATAAATGACGGTGTGAGAGTTTTGTGTTTTTTTTGAATACTTCTATGGGACGCTAACATTTAGTAGAGAGAGTGTAATTTAAGCTGATGCCTTCTGAATTGCGGGTTGTGAGACCTTTGTGGATGGGTCACGAGGTTTCCAGTGGTCATACCATGTGAGTGTGACATGAAGGTTGTTGGAAGTGTGACTTGTCCTCCAAAGCTGTCGTCTATCTACCTATTCTTGATTTAAGATACCACCTTCATGCTTAAGATTGGGTTGTATTCACCTCTGAAATGCTTTCATTTACTGTCTCATGTGAGATAAAAAGTAACCTGTTGTATTGAACATTTCTATTGCCTAATCTGGAAAACAGAAGGTTAGATTATGAATTTTGAGGACGGAGGAACCTGTTTCCTTTGACCTGGGTTCAGCACTTAGTTTATTTTTAGTGCTTTGACAAAGCACTAAAACCACATTTTGCATAATACTTAGTCATTTAATATTTGTAAGCATGCACTTTTTTGACTCTCTACATGGATTTTGTGAGTCAGTATTCCATCGGGGTTTGTCATTTAAGACAATTTGCATGGTCGTGTTACTCATTCACTGTGATTATTGCATGAATGTCTGGTCTCTTGAAACTTCCATTACATGTTGACCGTGCCAGGAAACAGTTTTGTCAGGCAAATATCAGTTGTAGCAAGTTTTGCCTGGGTTATCACCAGGATAGCTGAGTTGTACTGAATCCATCCTAAGAGACTCATTCTCCTTCCTGCCTAAGAAAAGAATCTTGTCTGTTGGAGCTATTGTTAAGAGCCAGTGTAAATTCTGATTATTATTCAAATTCTAGGACCGATGACACTACCTAGAAAGATTTTAGAATCTTTTCAAGGCACTGTAACATGTTACACTGTTTAAGGGCACAGTCTAGAGGGCAAGTGTTACAGATGTGCTGTAAAGCCAGTAGCTGGTGGCTGGCGCATGGACGTGTGCCGGCCTCCCTGCGCTAATTACCAGTCCCTGCATCAACCAGGTTAGTCTGGCTGAGCTTGGTCCACATGGGGGGGTTGAAGAGGACATGGGGGAGGCGGAACACGGTGAAGATAAGGTGGGGAATGGGTGGGCCCGTGGATGGACTGACTTGGGAATACAGGTGGGGACAGGATCTGGCACTTGGGCCAGATCCTGGCCTCTGTCCCTGGCCCGGTTGGCCCTGATCCTGGCCACTTGGAGTGGCGCCAGTATTTTCACTGACTCAGCCCTGAGTCGCCCCATTCAGGCCACTGTGCATTACCCAGGGGAACGGGAATATTTTCCCCTTGCCTTGGGTTGTGCTGATGCCAGTTCCAACACCAGGCTGGATATGAGGCAGGTATGTTGGCCTGCCTATTCTAGCTCAGGGTTTGGATTATGCTCTAAATTTCTTGAGGATGGGTTCCCAACGCTGGTGTTGTGAGAAAAACCCCACCCTCCCTTGCAGGGGAGAACCTTGATCTGGTCTCTTTACTTCTCAACCTAGGAGGACTGACTTCCTTCTTGTCCAGATCCCCTCAAGGAGATGGAGATTTATAGATGAGCAAAACCCCAAATCTCAATTTCTCAACATGTCAATTTGGTTCTGTCACTGGGCCCCTGTGCTTGGTAATACTCCTTTATGAAATCAATTTCGTAAAGTAGTTCTCCTAACTCTGGGTGATACAGAATTGATGGATTTTTTTTTTTAGTTCAAATGCCAAGCATAATATGTGGTAGAGGTACCATTTTGAAAATTTTTTTTATTTTACTTGTTCAAACAAGTAAACTGCGTATTCTCTAGTTGTATAATGTATGGAGTTCTCAAAGGCATTACGTCTGGTGTAGCATAAATGAATGCAGATCTCCTGGGGTGGAAGGTGTTAGATAAGTGCAAAGCATTTTGAGGCCCTGCTGGCAGTGGAAGAGCAGGGGGAGGGGAGGGGGGAGCTTAATTATATTTGGTTTTTGATTATAATTTTATGCATTGTGTGAATGGGGTATATGAGCTGACTCATTGAAGAGATGTACTGACGTTTGAGAGGATTATCAGTTCAGGGCTGATGCAGATCTAAAGCTGTTATCCTTTTTATTTTGCAATTAATGGGTTCTTCTAGCAAAAATGTTTGGTAAATTAATCAGATTGTGTGCCAACTGCCCCTGTTAATAATAGCGGATTGAAATGCTGATCCAAAGAATCTAGAATTCAATACTTAAAAGTCCTAGTTTTTGTTGGGGGTGGGGTGGGAAACTAGCTTAATTTTTATTAGTTGCTGTGGCATTTTTATTTAATTACATAGTTCTGTTGGGTGTGGGTGCTGCCCTGAGTCGTGGAATATTGGTCTCTTGTTATTAGAACAATCCCAAAGCAGCTTTAATTTCTAGAGGTTTATAGTAAATAGTCATTTGAATGTGAGTGTTCTCTGTCCACGTTAATGTCATATAGGCATGCACCAGTGTCCACTGGGGTTCCGTCCTACTCCCCCCGTGGATACCTGAAATCATGGATATTGGGCATGCGTTTTTAAAGGGAAATATCAGTGGTTTTGTTGCAACAAGGTTAAAAAAAAAGAAATTTGTTAAATGTTCCCCAATCTTTTTGATAGGCATCCCAGTATCCATGGTATCTGCTGATACCGAATCAGTGGATACCGGGACTTACCTGTATACAGAAGTTATGCTGAACTTTGTAAATCTGTACATTGCTTTTTGCAACTTTGTGTGTATTGCATTTTGTTGATCTGCATTTATGTATCATCCTTCCTCCAGGGAAGTCAGGGTGATGAATATCTGGTTGTTCTAACCTAAAGGTACAGGGTGTCAGAGAGACAGACCCTTTTCCATCCTCTTTGAGATTATTATGACTTTGTAATTTAAACTTCTAGATGCCCTGCTCTGCATTTAATTCTTTTTGATGATCACAGTTTTTTTGCTCTTTTTCTTATGTGCACTTGGTAGAAGTAAAACTCTGTGTGGCTGACTCCCCAAGTAACAGGAATGTCAGTGAGATGACTAAAAATGCTTTTCTGTTTTGGTCTGAGATGTTTTCTGTAGCTTCTTCTTCTGTTTCTACACTTGTTGGTTTCATGACACCGTTACAAACCCCTGTTAACTGGGCAAGAGGCACTTTTTCAAGTGGTGTTCCTCTTATATTTAGCAAGGGGAGAGTAACTGTCCCTGTTCACCCCAGCACCGTGGCTGTTCTGGTGGCTTGTGTTGTGTGAGAGGGGAAAGAATATGTACAATATCCACCTCCCGCATAATTTTGTGCGTCTCAATCATTTCCCCCCTTAGTTGCATCTTCTCTAGGCTGAAGAACCCCAAATGCTGTAACCTGTCAACATAATAATTTTGGTCTCTCTCTTCTGTACCTTTTCTAATTCCACTTAGTCCTTTTTGTTTGAACAGTCTGGAAATGTAACTTTTGTTGCAACATTTAGCCCACAGACTTTCTAGTAGGATAATGTTGGAGTGTGCCTCTTCCTGGTGTTGGGTGAGGCCAGCCCAGCTGCAAAACTGTTTTAAGTTAAATAGCAGAAGTGGTCTCTGACCTGGTGTTGAGGTGCAAGCTTTTGAGATAACCATGGGACTTTCTCGGAGTGTTTCCAACTGCACTTGTGTGGCATGGTGTATATTTGTTCTGCTTGGCAGGGCAGGATGATAATCTTTGGGTACAGAGGTGTCAACCGGTCCTTTGACTCAAACAGGTGCTAGGACAGCTGGGTTGGGCAATAGCCGATGGCCCCTGTGCATCAGACAACTGACCCCTGAACCCCTCAGTACCACTGACAGTGGTGTCACGAGTTGACTGAGCCACTGTGCCCACCACCCCATCTACAAATAGGCGCATCCTTAGAGACCCTTGTTATGCGATCTCTTTAGAATGTTCCCAATGACCAGTAGGAAGGATGGGAGGAGCTGTAGCTACTTCTGCTGGTTCGGATATAGGGCACGAGACTGAGCTTTTGCTTAATATAAGACCTTTCAGCAATCTGGAACTGGTTGTGAACAGATGCCTCCTTGGTCAGGTTGAGCCTTAGAAGAGCTCCTAATCTATGCAAATTAGCCTTACAGCTGCTTACAGAACTTTAGACAGGGATATCCCCCATGCAGACGCAAGCATGCATTCATTTGCTGTTTCTAGGAGCATAACACTAAGAGAGATATGGAATGGGAATCCTAGATCAGCTATTACCTTA
>JAJKFI010000003.1:37325582-37385975 GCA_029204185.1 Lerista edwardsae | reverse complement strand
CACTAAGAGAGATATGGAATGGGAATCCTAGATCAGCTATTACCTTACGGTAACTGCCAGCAAACAACAAAAAGCTCTTGTTAAAGGCACTGATGGTGTAATCTCTGCTATAAAGATAGAATGAGCCTTGTGTCCTGCCCTCGAGCACTTGACAAGTGAAAACAGGTAGTTGTTGAGTTAATTAAGCAAGTATCTTCTAGTGTGGTGGTTAGTGAGTGATCTGCTTCCAGAAAAGTCTGGCAGAATGCCCAATCCCCAGGAAGTTTGGAAAACATAACTTGAAGACATGTATTTCTCTATACCACATCTTAATGTTTAGCTACTTTAAGGATCCTCTGCCCAGGATTCAAAGAGAAATACCATTAAAATGGCTACATAATGTTCTGAAAAGAGAATGCAGCTAGATGCGGTTTTCAGGACTCCACAAATCCAGGATCCCCATAACAGCTTCAACTTTTCCCTGTGCCCCTTTTCAGGATCTGAGGAAATGGACAAATATTTTTTTTGAGGGGATGCCTTGTCTCCCCCAAATCTTCTGCAACCTCCTTACTTTAGAAGTAGGCCATCTCGAAATGCCAGATGCAGGGGAGTGGTAACGGGATACAGACATAAGAACATGAGAAGAGCCCTGCTGGGTCAGGCCAAAGGCCCATCTAGACCAGCTTCCTGTATCTCACAGTGGCCCACCAGGTGCCTCATGGAGCACACAAGACAACAAGATGCTTGCATCCTGTTGCCACTCCCTTGCACATCTTGTTATCTTGTGTGCTCCCTGAGGCATCAGGTGGGCCACTGAGATACAGGAAGCTGGATTAGATGGGCCTTTGGCCTGATTGAGCAGGGCTCTTCTAATGTTCTGTGGCTCCTGTTCCTTTCTGTAGTCTAGCATAGGGTCTCACCTGTACCTTGAAGCCTGTTTCAGAGCACACGCCTGCCTCCACCTACTAATTCTGAAAGACCTCACAACTGCCTCACAAATTGCAGTTTGAATTTCCTATGGTTACGCAAATGGGACGGCCACATTGACCACAACATTCCTTTGATTTTAAAATGGCTCCTTGTAATGAGTTAATAGCCTTTGAAAGCAATCCATTAGGGAATAAACATTCTTAATTGTGAAAGCATCTTCCCTTTGAGAATATGTCTGGGGGGTAGAGAAAGGGTCAAGCACGTGTCCCCTGTGTTTAATATCACAATCAGATCTGCTACTGAATTGCTCTGAGCCACAGTTGAATTATTCATCAGCCACTTATGATTCCCTAGTGTTGCTTTGGGGGTATCCAACGCCACATAGGAACATTGGCTAGTTAGAGATGAGTGATGCTTAACGTGGTCCTGTGTATCCTTACAGAATGGATGATCTCCCCTCCTTTGTGGAGTTGTCTTTGGCAAGTTGCTTGATGAGGATTTTGAGAGAATGGTGGGGGAAGATAGAGAGATTGGGCCATTGTGGAGCAACAGTCCTTGTTTGTCTTCTCTTCCACACTGGCCAACAACATGGTCCTCCCCAGCAGTAAGAGAGATTTGAACCAGCAGCCATCTCCTGGCCTGGGACAGAATAGCTGACCTTAGGTCTTAAGTATCAGTTTCTGCATCCAGCTGTGGACAATCCATTTGCAGGATTCCATTCTCTCCTTTGTACACAGACTCTCCTTAAAGTGTAAAGTTATTTTGTGGTGTTTCCCCATGCCTCCTCCTTTTTTTTTTTTTTTTGCACCCTTGTAAATAAATCCTAGGTATTGTTTCCTTCTTTCTTAGTTGCCTACTAGTATATGTGCTCCAATAATATCCCCTTTACAAACGTGGGGCTTTGATTTTCAGTTCTCTGCTGTATAAGAAAACAGGCTCCTCACTCCCTTTTGCAATTGAAGATTGCCGAGGAAAAGTGGGATTGTGGAAATGCTGGGTGAGAAAATGTGGACTGCCGCTGTCATGTCAGTGGGAAAAAGGTTGTGTTGTATAGCAGTAATTCCTGCTCTGAAGTGGCAACCACCCTTGCTGAATGAGTTATCTCAAGCTTGTAAATAGTCACCTGTGGTAAGGCACCAGGCAGTGAGGCTTTTGTAAATTGGAAAAAGCGGGCTCTGATTTCTTTTCAGGCCATCAGTGAGCTGCAGATGTCTACCATAGGTATGCATTGGGAAATGGTCTATGGCAGGGTTTCTTAAACTGTGGTTGTGACTCGCTTGGTGAGTTGTGAACTGATGTCTTGTAGTTCTGGTTTGGCGCCTTCCATCTGCCTACCCATCTGATTGGCTCCAAAGTGGAGCCCTCTAGACGCAACTGGAGACTGCACAGGGACTCCCCAAGCCTCCAGAAGCAATCAGAAAGTCACTTAGATTTTACTTCCAGATTTGTGAAAGTGACTTCTGGTTGTTCTCATAGGGCTGCGGAGGCCTAGAGCCGGATAAGGAAGTTGGTTGCAGCGCCCTCTGCTGTAGAACAGGAGTGTTGCAGCAGGAGGGAAGTTTGAGAACCCCTGGAAAGTGGAATTTTTTGTTTTCTAAGGAAGTAAATTTTTGGGGTTTATTTGCAAAGCTGGGTTATCTGTTGTTGCAAGAAGTATTGGATAAAGTATTGTGTTATACTGCATTAGAAGAGGCAAATTGACTAGCAAATCAGCCAGCAGTGATAATGTGACAGACTAGATGTGATGAAAACGTGAGTAATTTGCACTTCTATAATGATATTTTTAAATTATATAAATTTTCTGTAATAATTACAGTATAGTTATACTTCTCCCAGATCAGCTGCTGTTTGACCTGGGAGCAGTATTTCCTGTAAGAGATCCACACCACTTGTTGCGTGATAGGGCAAGGCATCTTCTGAGGTTTGGCAATGATGTCCTACATTGATGTCATTCCAGTTCAGCCGAGCTCTGGGCTGTGCAAGTAACACAGCTTAGTAGGAACAATGTATGGGAGGGGAGCTGTTTATGACCTTATAATTTTTTTCCCCTCCTGGAACATAGGGTAGCTGCGGGAGCTATGATTTCTTTGGAGGACAGAGTTAAACCCACATGCCACAGTCCTGATCTCCCACTATGGCAGCTATTAAGAATATTTAAATCAATTAAAAGATGGGAATGCATTGTTGTTGCATCTAGCTTCTAACATGATGCATCTAACATGAAGCAGTCTGCATGAGATATATGCATAAGATATACCTGCAGTTGTGTATATAAGACGTTAATAGCATTGTCTCTGTTGGACACTCTGCCTTTTGGTTAGAATAGTTTGTTTTGCAAGCCGTTTTCTGGGGAGCGTTTGCCCCTCTGATCATGGCTGCCTTGCGTGGGACTAGTGGTGAACTGTCTGTGATTTCATGATCTTGGCAGGCTGAGAAGGAAGTCTGAAATAAGGTTTTATGATGATGGACTGGCAGCGCAGACGGTTCTAACCACTTCCATTTTCTGCTCCAGCTGCACGGCTTTCCAACAAATGGTGCTGTTGGCAACATTGCCCGGGCTTGCTCGACAAGAGCCCAGAAGCACAGCAAAAAGCCTTGGCAGATGGAAATACAAACATTGAGCAGGAGCGAGGCGGGCATCTATGTTGGAAACTCTGTTGTGCCGTCTGATTTAGCGATGTAGAAGCATGGTATTTACAGTAGGGGAAAGTGCATGTCGTTCCCAAGCGGGCTCAGGCTTTGAAGTGTCAATGAAATGATAGCCGCTTGGAGCCCTCCTGGGGCACAGCTGGGTGCTCTGCAGCTGATTTTACAGCATTATGCACTCTGTAGCTAATCTTTTGCCACGCAGTGTAGCATATTGGTTGCTGGGTGTGCTCCCTGGGACACCAGATATGCTTTGGCAGCTCATGGAGACTCCTTCACTTAAAAAATAATAATAACGCTGAACTCTCTCTCTTTCTGTCCTGCATAAAATGTATATATGGCAATCAATCAATCAACAGTATTTATATACCACTTTTCAACACAAAGTTCACAAATAAAAGCGGTTTAAAGGCAAATAATAATAAAGTTAAATGGCTTCCGGTCCCAAAAGGGCTCACAATCTAAAACAAAATGCAGAACACCACCAGCAACAGTCATTAGAAAAGACACTATGCAGGAGTGATATATGTGTAGGCAATATATGCAGAATACTTGCAATAGATAAATAGAGCGAGCAGCTTCAACAGTAGATGTGTGTTTGTTCTGAATTTAGACATTTCATTCCTCTCTGAGCATTTTACCATTATTCACTAGCCCCCAAATCCTCCTCCTTCCTTTGGCTTCCTGATTGTTAGTATTAATAGTATTTTAATAATCATCAATGCCATTACTTGTTGTTTAAGTTGCATCCTAAGAAAATTAGGATTCCTAAATCCCATTGACATTAATGAGATTTAAGTTAGCTGCGACTCACTTGTCTCATTGATTTTAGTGGTGCTTAGTCATGCTTTCTTTCCTTGGATTGGAACCCATTGTTTATAAATGCCTGATGTGCAGTAGGCAGTGTGCACACGCACAGGTGCGCACAAGGAGGGGGGTTCTTGTCTACTGGCTCACAATCTAAAACAAAATGGCAGAAGAAGACGGAAGTCGGAGGGAAAGTAGAAAATACTGTATTTGTGCAGTTGGAAGAGAATGAAAGAAGAAAGCAGTTAACATGTAATTATTAATCTACAAAAAGGAAACAATCAAAAGCACAATAATAAAACAATAATAAAGCCAATAGGTGTGCTTTTTTGCTTTTATTTTTTTGCCGACTGTTTTTTTTGACAAAAATGAGAAGTGCAGAAAATGGTGTTTTGTGTTTTTTCTTTTTACTCCAAGGGCACATTTTTATAAACTATAATAAATTATAATCTCTTTAAAAGTGTACTAGGTAGATGATATAGGTGGGATAGTGTCAGCAGATGCAGCCGCATGCATGTAAAAGTATATATATAGAGGTGTTGGAAAATGGTTTTATTGTCTTGCAGATTTTGTTTTTTGACGAAAATGAGAAGTGCAGAAAGCAGTGTTATGTTTTTATATAAATTTCATTGAAAAGCACCCACCTCTACAGATAATGGATTGAGGGAAAGACAACAGGAAAAAGTATGAGTTTTTAGTCATTTCTTACAGTATGGCAAAGAAACCTGGGCTAGCTTTCATGTATAAAAGGATGGTATATATGAGAGTAGTCCTGCTGAATCAGATAAAATCAGATATATATATCATATATATATGGTAT
This sequence comes from Lerista edwardsae, assembly GCA_029204185.1. Taxonomy (NCBI): domain Eukaryota; kingdom Metazoa; phylum Chordata; class Lepidosauria; order Squamata; family Scincidae; genus Lerista; species Lerista edwardsae. Next base: position 37,380,793 of record JAJKFI010000003.1, on the reverse strand, counting down.
ATATGAGAGTAGTCCTGCTGAATCAGATGTATTCATGCTGATGGCATGGATCAGATGCCATCTAGTCCAGCATTTTGTATCCCACAGAGACACACCAGTTGCCTCTGAGAAGCCCACACATGAGAGAAAGATGTGCCCCTTTTCTGTTATTCCTTTGCTGCAACTGGTATTCAGAGGCATCCTGTCGCTGACCTGGAGTGAGCACATATTCATCATGATTAATAGCCGTTGATTGAGGATCAGTTTACGAATTTGTCCAGTCCCTACAGCTGCTCATGTGTGGAGCCAAATGTTTTATGTACCGGCTCATAAATGAAACAGAAAAGCATGCTCTTTGCTATCTGAGGCTGGATCAAGCAATAGGGCATGAATCGCTGTCTCATACCTTACCTGTGCCCATCCAGATGATGTTGGGATGCTCCCAGTCGATAAAGTAGTCTTCAGAAGGATGGTGATGCTTAATTTTTTTAAATGACTCTATAGAGATGCAGATTCAAAAAACTGTGAGAGAGAATGAACAGAGGAGCTGTCCACTGATCAGCTTGAAAAAATACTGCATTATCCAAGCCAACTGATCTGCTTGAACTATTGGTTTTAAAATGTTGCCCATCTGGCGTTTTCTCAAGAGTTTACTTCCTACTACTGAAGTTGTAAGTTGGTATCAGAATCTGTGATAAGCGAAGCAAAATAAGTATGTGGCTTTAAAAAGCCCAAGAACGCAATTTTTCATGTGACACTCCCCTCCACCCCCACCCCATTTCTTCTCCTTTTAGATCAGCGGTCTCCAAACACCAACCTGCGGGCTGGATCCGGAGACCGCTGTTTCCCCCCGCTTGGTGACTTGCACTTACCGTTCTGCTAGGGAGTGTTGGGAAAGCCGTGACTACAGCCCCCCAGGGTTCTGGTTCTGTTCCTGGTTCTGTTGTCCTAGCAGGCTGTGCACGTGGTGTTCTGGACAGGTGTGGCTAGCCGTGGTGTCACTTGGGGGCTGTAGCCACGGCTTTCCCAACACTCCCCTGCGGAGCGAAAAGCCCTAGTCACTCTAGGGAGCCCTTTCGGCACTGCAGCGGTCTCCAGTTTGTTTTAGATCAACGTTGCATTCATTTTAATTGATGTAGACCCTTCTGACATGGTATGAAAGGCTGGAAGGAAATTGCTTAGGAGCAGTGGCAGTGTTTTAGCAAAATTGTTGGTTGAATTGAGGGCAACAAAAGGTTAGCACCCAGCCAAGGATGCTTTCATACAGAAAGTTCATAATCTCACTCCCATCCAACCTCAGCTTAAATTGGATTTAAGCACTCTGCTGCTTCAGTGAATGTGGTACGTTTGCTTTCTTTCAGGGAGGAACTTGGGCATGAGTTTAAATCTCTCCTGTTGAAATCACTGAGACTTGTGTTTGGCGTTGGCTGGATCGTGGCAGGGTGTCTTGGGGAAAGGACCTGCTCCTTCTCTTTTCACACCCTGCCCCTAATCCTGCTTGTTCACAGGGCCGAAGGTCCTTCCAGCTGATCAAACAGAAGCCAGTCTTGCTATCTCCGTAAGCAGGATTTGCTGGGAGCTTCCTCTTGAGAACGAACATTCTTGGCCCCCAAGCCCTTCTGAATGGCAGCCCTGCAGCTAATCAGCAGTACCAAATACACCTGTTAAGCTCATCAGTGCCTGCCACACAGCTGGCTTTCGGTTTTGCTATGCAGTGTGCTTGCTGTACTGTACATCCTTGGTCTGTCCTCTCTTCTCCTTTATTCACAGTTATGACATTGATTTTGTAGGTTTTGAGGTAGATTCTGTGGCAGTTGGGCTTTTATTGGTATTGATTTTAATGTCTGTATATTTAAGTTAATGTATGTTAGTTACATTGTGTTGATCATTTTAAATCTGTACATGTAAAAAAAGGCATTTTAAAAATATTTCTAAATCAAAGGTACAATGGCATATGCTCAATCAATCAATCAATCAAAAAGTATTTATATACCGCTTTTCAACATGAAGTTCCCAAAGCAATTTACAGGCAAATAATAAGGAAGTTAAATGGCTCCCTGTCCTAAAAGGGCTCACAATCTAAAAAATGCAGCACACCACCAGCAACAGCCACTAGAAAAGACACTGTGCTGGAGTGAAGAGGGACAATTACTCTCCCCCTGCTAAATATAAGAGGAGCACCACTTGGAAAAGTGCCTCTTGCCCAGTTAGCAGGGGTTATCTGTTCTTTCTCATCTGAGGTTAGACTCAGATGTTCCCTTGGTATCAGGTTCCAGTTTCTCTGTTTCCTATAACTCACTTTTTTTCTGTCCTGCAGGCTCAGAAAGATCTTGGGAAGTTGATTGTTCAAATTGCCTCTTCTTCCATGCCCTCTGGTTTTCGTGGTCACTTGGATCATTCCTAGAAATCACTGCTTCCAGGCATCTTTGTCCAATGTCTGAAACTGTTGACAACATATAGTTGACAAATCAGATTTTTGGGAATTGTTCACCCCACTGGGTGGATATTTTCTGCCCCAGTCCTATTTTATAGCAAATTTCTGGACCTAGAGCTTTGTCTCAATCTTTGGACCAACTGAGTTCATTGAGAGGAAAATACGGTATATCCAATTATCATGATGGCAGGTTGCAGTTAAGGCATAGATGTCTTTTATGCTTCCAGGTCCCAAACACTGATATTGCGCTCTTATCAATGCTAAGGTCCTCTCCCTTGTATTAACACAATGTTGTGTGAGTGAGTGAGTGAGTGAGTGAGTGAGTGAGTGAAGTGTCTTATTTTTGGCCCATAATATTTTTTGTGCAGATATTTTCTGCAAAGCACCTATGAGAAGCTAGGTCTTTTGATAGCAGTACATCGTGGGGTGGGGAGTTGCAGAGCAGTGGTTTTCAAACTCTGAGTGCTCGTAAATTATATGCAGGTGATCACAGGAGCATTAAGTCCATCCCCAGGATTGTGCTGTTGCCTGGGGCGACAGGGGCTTCAATCTACTTCCAAATCGAAGCGCCGTTCTCCTGGGGGTGCTGGGAGCCTTCAGATGCCTCCACGGGGCTCCCCAAGCCTTGGAAAATGTTAAAAAAGATTGTGATCCACTTCCAGTTTGCAATCGTGAAATTGGAAGTGGATCACAATCTTTCCCCCGCCCCCAGGCTTGGGGATCCCTGAGAAAACGTCCCCAGGACGACAGCACTTTGACTGGTAAGTAGATCAAAGCCCCTGTTGCTCCTTAAGGGGGGGCAGGGCCAGAGTTTCTGTACCTGGAGCGTTGCGATGCCTCAGTTTGAAAACTTCTGGTTGTAGAGAACTGAAACGCCTGCTTCCATAACCTGGCACTGTAGCTGGTCTAGTCCAAATGTTACCTGAACAGTTTAGAATCCAGCATGTTGGCCGTTGTATTGATTGAAAAATGTAGGTGGAGGAAAAATTATATTCAGGTGATCACAGGAGCATTAAACTGAGCCACAGGCTTTTCTCCTGCAAATCCACTGTGAAATGCACCATTTGATGCTCTTGCTCGCCTTAGTGAAGTAATCCTGTTGATGTCTGTTTCGATGGCTTGCATGAATAGGAGTGAGCAAAGCTCTTTTGCACCAGTGCGCAGCCCGTTCTCATTCCAGTGTTGTTTCTTTTTCCTCTTGTAGGCTTGTCCACCTGGTCCCAGCATTCTAGGTCTCGACACCAGCAGAATTCATGCTCAAAGCACGAAGATCGGAAGCCATCAGAGGTATTTCTTTCTGAATGCCCTTGCATCTTGCTGAAACACAATGTGCCTCCTTTTCCTAATACTTCTTTTTCTTTCCTTTTCTGCTCCATCTCAGCTGGCACCCAGCAACCTTTCTTCTGGCCAGGAGATCAGGGAGCTCAGCTGCTGCCACAGTCCCTGCCAGCATCAAGTTAGTTATTTAGCCATGAATATTGGGTTAGTTTGGCACCAACCCAGCCTAGTTTTTTTTTTTCTTTTGGCCTTTTCTTCTTTTTCTTCTTTTAAGTATATTGCAGAATTCTGTCGTTGATTTGTGGGTGAATAGTGGAAAATGTATATTCAAGGAGTGTTCTCTGTAGGTTTTCTAGCCACCTACCTACAAGTCGCACTGATGAATAATCGTCCTTGTGCAACAAAGTGGACAAACCAGAAAGCTTTGTCTCTTTTGGTGCTTCATGTGCATTGCTTTGAGAAATTGAGATCAAAGAAGGAAATGCAACTAAGTTTGGACTTTTCAAGATGGATCACGAAGTGCAATTTGGTATATGTGTTACACATTGGTTGCTGTCTTTCAAGCTGCATCTGAGACTAGAAGAAAAAGGGATTTGTGTTGGAGGTTGACTTTCTTGGACGCTGTCTGGTTAATCATGATGGGATACGTAACTTGTTTTGGATCTTGGGCCATTCAGAACCATAAGCTCTTCCCCTCCCTGTCGGCCCACACTTAACCAACTTCTGGCCATATGCCCAATTGAATAATCTGTGTATATAGGCTGTTCCATTTTTTGGAAGTAGAGCTGCATGTGCAAATACTATTCTGTTGGTTTTAAGTATTCTTATTTCACCTTTTGGCTCTGAAATGGAGCCCCCCACGTTAGCTAAACATTTAAAAACAAGTGATAATAAAACGACCATATAAAGTACCAGGAAAAGAGCCATGAAAAGCCAGGAAAAGAGTCAATAACAAATGTATATATAAAAATCCCAACAACAGCTGTAACTAAGGTTACATTAATAACCTAGCAATGAAATAATATCAACAGAAAAAAAGCAGCGCTGTAGCAAAAGCAGTATAAGGCTTGACCAGAAGTAGTTTGTTCTCAAAGACAACATGAAGTAAAAAAGTTTTACCTGCCTTCAGTAGGAGGCTATGCAAAGTTCTCTCAAAAGAGAGTCCTGTAGAAAAATCTATGTTCTTGGCGGTAGCTAATCTAGTAATGAGATGGAATCTGGAACCTCGTGGGAGGGGGTTGGTGTTGCTGGGGAATCATTTGAGGAGGGATTTCCTGAGATGATCACAACCTAACTGTTGCAGGCTTTAAAGAGGGGACCAGCCACATTTCTTGTTGAAAGATATTTCATAACCTGCGTTCCACTACTGAGAAGGCTCTGTTCCTTGTACCCACTAATACCAGCTTACATGGTGGTGAATCACATATTAGGAGCTCTGAAGACCAAAGTGGTTCCTGTGAGTGATCCTTTGGGTTTCCAAGTCCCGAACCATTCATGGTTTTAAAGGCCAAGGCAAGCATTTGATTTGGACCTGGAAACAAATTGCAAGGCAATCCGGTCCAACTTTCCAGTGCTGATGTAGCTGTTCCAACAGGGTGTGCACTGTATCCTGCAGTGGGGGGACAGTCACAAAGAAGGCCTCTTCCAGGTAAGGGGATGTTCGTTACATTACCGTTGGGGCTGCATTGCGGCGGCATCAATGCTGGAAAGTTGGATAGGATTGGGTCCTGACACAGTATATGTGCTGCAAGGTCATAGAAATGTCAGACTCATTGCTGCATTTTGCACCAGCTGATCTTTTGGGACACTTTTCAAATGCATTTCTATGTAAATTAAGATTGTTATTGAAATATGAGAAACCACTTGTTGATGAAACTTCCATACTTGGCATGTATCACTGGCTTGTGGTGCTTTAGGTTCCCATTCACTTTTCCCCCTCCCAAACCTTTCTCACTATTGAATCTTGAATTTTGTACTGAATGCCTGCCCCACAGATTCCAATGTGCTGGTCACACAATGTCACTTGCAAAACTTATTATATCCGAAGTTTGATTGCTAGTCAGTGTTTCAAAAATCAGCAGTTCTGCAGAGTTGGCTCCAGGTATGCTGGTTGCATCTGCAGAGCAGCAGGGATGACAGTGTGAGGCAGCGATTCTTGGAAATGATATCCTTGATGTCTATTAAATCCTCTGTCTCGTAGCCAAGCCAACTCACCACAAATGTTCAGGCTCAAATGTGTTCACACCCTGTTTTTCCCCAGATAGTGATTTATTTATTTTTTAAAGCATCTGAAGTCTTGTGTCTGGCATAAAAGCAATCTTATTCTGTAGCTTTTGATATTTGTCAGTGTACTTGGGAGTTCTTGATCACTCCCACACTTTCTCCATGAAATACAATGTAAGTTTCTCTTTGCTTTGCCTAAGCATTGTTTTTTAGCTCACCCTGGGTAGTGAGTTGTAAAACTATTGTTACTGTGTAAATGGAAGGATGGGTAATATAATACTTTTGAAGTCTCTGGAATCCTGGGTCAAAGTGCTATGTGGACTTCTCTAAAAAGGCAGGAGTAGTAATTAAGAGGGGATGACCTCTTCCCCCATCCTCTTTTAAGCCATTTGTGGTAGGCAAGCAGGCAGAGTGAAGAGGTGCCAGTCTTTGCTATGAGAGTAGTTCTGTGGCTTCTCTATCCATTTGTTTGTTTGATTGGCAGTGTTGCAAACCAGTGGGACACCATCTCCCTTTGAGCCCGTAAATGACTTGCATATCCCTGTTCTAATTTGCTCCCCTCCCAGAATCAATTCTGCCAGCAAGATCACTCGTATCTTTAAAAAAAATTAGTTAGGCTTGCTGCAGATTGAACAATGTTCACATTTTATACTTAAGTCTGAACAGTTGACAGACTTGTTTGGAAAGATCCGTGGATGTTCCAGCGATGGGGCGAAAGTGGAAGGGCTCATGGTACAGTAATGAGTAGCAAGGTGGATTGGATGAAAAACACATGCATGTTGCCGGTCGTGTTTGGAAAATGTACACTGCAGGCCACAAAGAATTTTCTTTGGATCAGTTCCAGTAAGTCACTGGGATCAGTTCACCATAAGTGGTTAGAGGATTTCAGCTAGATAAATGGTTTTTGGCTTCCCTTGCTCCATCCCCACCCCACAATCTGTCTCCAGCATTATGCAGAGTTTCTGTTGCTGATTACATTGGCGTTAGACGGATGAAGCTTTTGATGGGCTTCTGTAGAGGTGGCGTCTGTCTTGTGGTGGTCATTTTGCTAGCGCTGCATGGACTGATTCTGTTATTTTTGTGCTAAGCATGATGATGATAGTTCCTTTGTAGTGTGGTGTTGATGGGAGTAGGTGAGGTAGGAGGAAATGCTTAAGCATGCAGAGTCTTGCTTCCTTGATGCCTGCCACTTTGTGGTTTCTGTTTTGCTGATGAGCAATGACGAATCAGATTGAATCGAGCGCATACAAATGCAGCGCAAAGGGCTTCTCGCAGCTATGTGTCGCTCAAGCTCAAGTCACATGCTAGGGTAGGGACCCCCCCCCACCCCAGCTTGCTTGTAGCTGATGGCCATCACTTTCAAGGTGTTCTGTTAGTTTACAGAAATTCTTCCGGTTCGAAGCAAAGTTGAATTGTGGCTGCAAAACGGTTGTACGTTTGTATGGCAGATAGTGCTTTAGAGGTACAGTAAGTGATGCACTGAGAATGAGGCCTTGCAAGCTGGGTACAGTTTGCCAGGGGTAGATAGGGGACCTAAGTCTGCTTTGCTGACATGTTCTATGACCATGTTCTCTGCCTCTACAGACAAGTGATGGATGCAGACAAGTTTTCCCTCCCTCTGGTACCCAACCTGACCAACCCCTTGTGCCAAGCTTGGGTTTCAGAATGTAGGAAGAGACTCTCTGCTGGTTCAGAACTTGTTTCTGCAGAGAATCACTGGGCTTGGGGACAGTGGAAAGAAGGCCACAGAATGAATTGACACGGAAGGGCATGGATTGAACCCCCATTCTTAAATCTACCTGTGTATATTGTATCCGAAAGTGTAATACCTGAATAGGGATCTTTGCTATGATCTTTGTTGGCTGAGACTTTGGTTTAAAGCAAACTCATTTCATACAGTGGGCCAAATAGAATTTATATTACCTGCTGAGGGCTGGAGGTGATGTAATTAAGCAGGAAGTGATGTCTAAGCAGCTCATGACCAGAGCGCTTTTTTCCCCCTCAGGAGAAAACTCAGCTGCAAATAGAAGAGAAAATATGAAAATCTTGACCATATTTTCAAGATATAAAAGATAAAGGTTTCCCCACGACCGAATGGTCTAGTCGTGAGTGACTGTAGGGGGCGGTGCTCATCTCCGTTTCAAAGCCTGTAGAGCCGGTGTTTTGTCTGAGGACAAGCTTCCATGGTCATGTGGCCGGCATGACTCTACGCCATAGCGCACGGAACGCCGTTACCTTCCCACCGAAGTGGTCCCTATTGATCTACTTGCATTTTTACGTGCTTTCGAACTGCTAGGTTGGCAGGAGCTGGGACAAGCAACGGGAGCTCACTCCGTCGCGCAGTCTTGAACTCCCAACCTTCCGATTGGAAAGCCCAGCAGCAGCGGTTTAACCTGCTGCGCCACCACGTCCCGTTCAAGATATGGGAGAGCCCAATTATCATGGGCTTCCCTTTCAGCAGTGACACCTCAGCTCAGCAACTGAGATCAGCTGGTGGTGGTGCTGGGAGAGCCCAAGGGCTGGATAAAGAGCTTCTGCAGGCTGCATCTGGCCCCTAGGTCTTGCGTTTGACACCCCTGGTTTAAAGGATAAATGCCATCCTACATTCTATGCCCCCCGATGGCCAATTCGGTTTACAGTGTTGTTGTTGTCTTGATGCTGAAGTGGATCTTCCTCTGCTGTAATCATGACTGCTTCTTCCCTGCATCTTTTGCAAGGAATGTTTTGCAGGGTAGGCATGATTCCATGATTGTGGGTGCAGTGCTAATCCTATACAGCTTCATTAACCTTGCCTCATCGCTTCTGCTTAAGTGAACACAAACCTTTCTGTCGCTAGCTGTTCTATGTAGCAGCAAATTAAAACACAATTGATGATGTGGCTTTAGGCTCAGTTCTCATGCTACTTTATCACATGTCATACGTTGTTATGAGATTATCCCCCCCACTGCACTATAGCGATTATTGCATTTGAAACGGCCACTGCTTGATTAAAACTGGCACTTCATGTTAGAAGACTACTGAAAAACAGAGTTTGCCTTGATGTAATAAATATTTGCTCTTGCCATGTAAGAATGCATTGAAAAATATATCCACTTTTGCAAAATGTTTGTGGAAGAATACATAAATAATCTGAAGATTATAAGCTTTAGTCATAGACAAGTGATCCATAAGCTACTGCTTTTATGCAAAACTAATGTTTTTGGGAGAGTTAGGAGCAGCAGCATTAGGGCGCAATCCTAACGTGGAATTAGGCCGGCACAGTTAGGCCAGCAAAGTGGCACAAGGGACACTGCAAAGTGTGTTTGGACCACTCTCGGAGTCAGAGAGGCCAGCACACAGACGTGCGCTCTCCTCCCTGATTCCGAGAGTGGTCCAAACACGTTTTATGATGGCCCATGTACCAGCCAAACTTTGCTGGGCTAACTGGGCCAGCCTAACTCCAGGTTAGGATTGTGCTCTTAGATAGATTGGACCTAAAGAAAGGAATGCAATGTCTTTTGATTCAATCAGATTCTATTGCAAGAAGTGTAAATTTAACAGACTTCTTTCTGGTTATTAATTACCTGCCGTATTCCATGCATTGGTAGCTTCTTGTCACGTTACTCCTCCTAGTCCTTCGCACAGTAGATAGTGTGCTTAAAATGCCTTTGCAGAAGTTCTCACCATTTTAAAGGTCACCAAGTCAGAATTTCCATTGTCACAAGACAGTGACTTTTGCTTTGAGGGTATGGAAGGGGCTGCACTGCAAGTGATCTGATCAGGGGTCCTTTGAGCCTCGTGTCCTGACTGGCAGCTGTCGTCAGCAGGAGTTCTTGCCAGCCCTACTGAGCTGCTTCGTTAGATATATTGGGAATTGGACCTGAGAGATCAAGCATACAGAGTATGTGCTTTACCGCATGGACTTGAGAAATATGGGACTTGGCTTGCCTGACAGATACAGCGGTGTAACCAGGAACTGTCACAGTTTGTTCCTATTCCCCTTAAACACTTAATAGCCCAGTCCTGTGGATGCCTTGAGTTCAGTGGAGCTACTCAGAGGTAAGCATGTATAGCAGGGGTCTTCAGACCCCGGCCCGGGGGCCAGATGCAGCCCTCAGAGAGACTGTATCCGGCCTGTGGCAAGCCTCTGGTCCCCTACGAGCCTCTGGCCCTCCTGACCTTGCTGGCAAGGGCTGCGCTCTCCAAGCTATGCTCTGGTTGTGTGTGGAGGGTATTCTGAGGGCCAGGGAGACCGCCCCGGTCCTCGGAATGCCTTGGGAAGGCTCTGGGCACTGCCTTTTCTGTGATCTGCTGGTTCTGAGATATTTACTTCAGCCCTGTAAGTGAGGTTGTGAGGTGGGGGACTAGGAGCTGGGAGGAATCCTGGAACTTTCGTTCTGTTCATTCATTCATATGAGTTTCTAACATATTGATTTAAATGTATGTAGTTATTTTTCCGGCCCTCGACACCATGCCAGGTATTTGATGTGGCCCTCCCGTTAAAATATTTGGAGACTTCTGATCTATAGGATTGCAGCTTAAATGTGAAAACACAGGCAGACCCTGAAAACGATCGGGCTCTTTTGTTTGGAGTGGTAATTTATTGTTGGGAGTCCTGTTAGAGGGAGACGTTGAGCCTCTAAAAATTTCTGTTGAAACAGAAGAGCATGGACGGTCCTTTGCAATGCAGAGGGATTTGATTATGTCATGTGAACTCAAGGGCCATTAATAGAACTATGCGCCCTGAGTCCAAACTAAGTTCTCCCCCCCTCTCTTTCGGCAGGCTGATGTGGTTAACAGTCTGGCCTCTTAATAAGCCGTGGTAGTTTAGTGCTGTTACAGTGACCTTGTTATGCACTGTGCTCTGTGGTTACCCTGGAGCTGTGAATCATAGTGTATAAATATCAAATGTCAGCGTCTCATCCCTTTTTTCTCTCTCACTTCCTTTCTTTGCAGGTGTTCAGAACAGACCTGATCACTGCCATGAAGCTGCCAGATTCTTACCAGCTGAACCCGGATGAGTACTATGTGTTGGCAGATCCCTGGAGACAGGAATGGGAGAAGGGAGTTCAGGTTCCAGTCAGCCCAGGGACCATCCCAGAGCCAGTAGCCAGGTACAGTTTGGTGCAGCCACTCATCACAAGGAAAGGAAACACCTCTTCAGCCCCACCTTTCAGCCAATTGGTTTGTGTCTGTTGATTTTGGATTTATATTGAAGTGCAGCTTTTTCCTGATTGCATATAATCCAGTGGATCTAAATGAGAATTTCTTGAGTGTGATTCATTACACCGGAGCCTTTCAGGAGATGTAGGAATAAGCTGTTCTTTCTCCCTGGGATGGTTCTTAATGCTGCTTTTTTGCAGTTACTCTATTCATCCTTACAAAGCAGCATGTTAACTTCTGAGTAATAACTGCAGCCTGTCATGCGAGGCAGCATGTTAGTTGTTTATCAATAAGCAAATCACCTGGGAACTAGAACTTTGGTCTTTTGCAGGAAATGTAGCCCTTCCTAACCAATTGATTTGCCCCAAGAAATTGCTGAGGTTTTATTTCAAGTAGCAGATTAGAGCTTAGTACATACTACTTATTTATGAGTAAGTACTTCATATAGGTGGCTTACTTATTTCTAGACAGAGGGAAGCAGTCGATAAGGAAGCTGACAGAGGGGAATGGTCCTGTCTCCACCATGAAAAAGAGACCTAGCTTAGGTAAAAGTGGATTAGACAGATTTCTGGAGGAAAAGTCCATTGGAGGCTACAGGCCATGATGGGTATATGTGCAACCTCCTGGCTTCAGAAATAGGTTACCCCCGAATGCCAGATTCAGTAGAGTGGCAACAGGTGCAGACATCGTGTTGTCTTGTGTGCTTCCTGAGGCATTTGGTGGGTCACTGTGAGATACGGGAAGCTGGACTAGATGGACCTTTGGCCTGATGCACTGGGGCTCTTCTTTTGGTATTATGTCCCTAGATTTGCTGTAGCCCTTCATCAGGATTATGCCAATATTTCTTGAGTTGTATGTTTAGCTTATTGAGTGGAACACGTTTATGCTTTTCTTATTACGCTTTTAAGCAATTTTTCCCCCATCTGAAAATTTGGAAGTAGAGTACAAATCAGTGACTTCATTTGGGATATGATGTGAACTGCACGAGCAGTTCCATGGACTTACTTCTATTAAAAATCATGTGAATACAGCCATACAGAGAATTATAACTTGAACATTTACTTATAAAACATATCAAGCTTCTAGTTCTTGTGGTTGCTGAGGAAAGGCTACAGGTGTGGTAAAGTGTAAATGTGGCTGCTGACAATCAGGAGGGGGAACTTGCACTACACTGAACTTCTAGACCTTCCTGTTTTCTGCTTCCTGGGTCACTTCCTGGCTCTCCATTTTTTCTTGGCTGGCTACTTACACGCTGCCAACTCCAAAAAGAAGTGCTCCACAAAATCCTAAATCAGTGCTTCCCCCCTGGGAGTCACGACCCTGGAATTGGAAATGTTCCTGGGGCATTCCCTTAAGAGCACCCCAGGGGTTCTTACCTTATGGGGGGTTGCCCTGGTCTCTGGCAAGTCTTGGGAGGCCCGGAGCCCCTTCTGCGAGCCCCCCATGAGGTAAAAAGCCCTGCTGTCCTCCATCAAAGCACTTCTGCTTTTTGCTCAAAATGGGACTGTTAACCTCATGGGGGAGGGGCTCGCAGAGGGGGCTGCAGGCCTCTCATGACTTGCCAGAGGCCAGTGCAACCTGCCTGCTAAGGTAATAAGAACCCCCCGGGGTGCCCACAGCACCGCGATTGCTGCGGCACTGCCGGGCACCCTCCCCAACCCCAGTTCCCACTCCTGCAAGCACTTATAGCGGTCCAAACATCCAATTAGGATGTTGGGAACTGCAATCCCAAATTATCTCACAGTCAACCAATAGTATAGATCTGTCCAGTTTATTTAAATATAGCAGAATAGGGTTTTCGTTGCAAATTATGAGATGCCTTTTTGGGAAGTTCTGGTTTTATGCTTTCTAACCTCTAGTCCTTGTTCATTTCATGAGGAACAATAGCAAAGAGTCCCATGACCCTTTCATGTGACTTGCGATTTGAAGTGACTTAATATTGGCATCCAACTTGGAAATTGGCCTGAAATTATGAAGCAAATCCTTGATGGCATCATTTATCTTGAAAATGCAGTGTGGCCTATGTTCTGGACGTAGTTTTGGTCACAGCTAAATCTTCTCCTAAGTGGTATTAATAAGTCACTCAAAAAAACGTTTATAGACAGAGTGGTTTATAGAAACTACTTCTGGACGTTAATTGCTGCCATCTCAGCAGCCTTCATCATCTTGCCTAACGTTTTTACACAAGGTAAGGGCATCTTGAAAACATTGGGGCCGTGTTAGAATGGGATCAATAAAGGCAATTACCATTTTCTAGAATTCACAGATTTACCTAGCAAGTTCTTTGTTGCTGAATTTTGGGGCTTGTGGCAAATTCCTTAAAGTCAAGGTGGTTATCTGTATAGCCCTTGCCAACGTTGCGCTCCTTTTGGGTGGGGCAGGAGGCTGTTCCTGGGCAGGGGGTGGGCAGAGTGGTGGTGGGACTTGCGGTGCCCTTTGCTGATGGATCAGAAGCTCAGTGTTGAGCTACCCGACACGGAGGCTCTCACCTCTATGCTGGCTAAACAGCTGGTGCAGAGGCAAGGAGATCCATCCTCCAAGCCTTGCACCCTTCCTCCAAGGAGCTTCCGGAGGCTACCTGGTTGTTGCTGGATGCAGTGGTACCCATTTGGCTACTCCTGCACCCACGGCGGTCAGGCAGCTCAGGACTGGGCTGCCTGACAGTATATATCAGCAAGGCCATGCATTATAGAAATGGTGCAAAACCTTTCTCTCCTAGTGTTTCCATACTAGGTTTTATGTTGCATAGTGCACATTTTGTATGTGTTCTTGTATGTTTTTGTGGCACTCTTATATTAACTACAGGGAAAAGAATTCTTATTAATCTATAAATCTGTTATAGCACTGAGAAACCAACGAGGTTAATTTAAAAAAGGAGGAAAAAAAAAACCTCAGCAGGTCACTTTTTTAAAATGAATTGCGTGCCAGTTTTATGTTCTGTTCCCCAAGATGGTTTTTCTTTCTGCAGTTGTGCATCAGTTTAATGCTAGAAGATCAGTGAGGTTTCCCCCCCCCCTTAATTTGAGGTCTCTGGCAGTAATTGCATAGTAGGATTGGGGTTTTGCCACTTCCAGGAGGATTAAAACCTGGCGTAATTAACACCTTCCATCTCTTGCGCTTTCAGGGTTGTGTCTGAGACGAAAGCAGTCATGTTTACAAGACCTCGGAAGTACATCCTTTCCTCAGGTTCTGAACCCCCTGAGCTCGGCTATGTCGACATTCGAACTTTGGCGGAGAGCGTGTGTCGCTATGACCTTAATTATATGGATGTAGCCTGGTTGGAACTGGCCAATGAAGAATTCAAAGAAATGGGTAAGGCAGCATCCAATTACAGTTGGCTTTCAGGGTGAGCTATGAGGGATGTTTAGGAGTGAGTGACAGGGATCAGGCTGGAGTGGTGATAGTATGGCTGCCGTGTCATATTGTCTGCAGTCCAAGTGGTATATTCTCGACAGATAACGAGGTGGGAAGGAATGCAGACAAATACAGAGTGTGTAGAGGGAAGGGGAGATCTATGGGTTTTGGGGAACAACAGAAGGGAAAAGACAAGCCAGCACAAATGGCAAAGCTCTTCTAACTTGGAGGAAGATCCTGGGCAGTGTCCTAAGGCTTTGGTTCCTTGAATTCATTGGGGAGAGGGAGCTGAGGGGGGAGTGGTAGAGAAGGGTAATGCGGCAATGAAACCATTCCAAGTATAACTTTTGAATGTTATTAGTCAAATACACGCCCACAATCCTACATGTGCTTGTTCTGAAGTCAGTCCTGTTCAGGGAGACTTTTCTGCCAGATAAACCTACGTGAGGTTGCATCCCTAAGGATATTTTGAACTGCCGAAAGCCTTGACGAGAGAGTGTGGAAGCTCCCACAGTTTCTCTAGAATTGGCAGAAAGCACTTGAAACACTTTTGCGCTGTTCACCTCCTGCCCTGTTTACTGACAGTAACGCAGTGCTGGACTTCTGACAATTCTTCTGGCCAATTTTAGTAATTGTTTGCCGTTTACTCTGAAGCAGCAATTCATTGTTAAAAACCAAATAGGACTTCTAAAAGCATCCAGAATCATTTTAAAAGGCTTTTATTAAGCAGTTAAGAAGCCTTAAGGGGCAGCTATGAAATGGTTGAGATCAAACAAGCTATCTGAAGTGCAGAGTGGTGCAGTCTCTTGTGACACAAAGCTTAGGAAGACTTTGAGTAGTGTTTTTTTAGTTCTCCCCCCATGAAGGATTGCTGTTTTGCTAGAGGAGATGTAGAAAGGTGATTCTGAAGTCACAATACCGAGTAAAATAGCTCCGGAGCAGCTGGCACTTTAGAAAACGGTATACCTGGACAAGGAGCCTCAGTTTAAGAAATTTAGCTGCCCACTTGAAAAGGAAGGATAGTATCATGCAGTGTTTTGCAAACTGTGGGTCAGGACCCACTTGGTGGGTTGCGAGCCAATTTCAGGTGGGCCGTGTAGCACCTAGTGCAACTGTCATTGAAAATATGGGACACTGGCAAGGGGGAAAGCTCTGTGGTTATTTTGTTTGTAAATAGGATTTTTTCTTTCGGATTCATTTTGCTATTGGAAAATGGCTGAGGAATAACCCAACTTACTGCTGCATTGTCAGAAAAGAGGCAGGCTCTGGCTTAATAGTGATGGCACTTCCGGTGAGTCCAGGATAGATTGTCATTCTAAGAAGTGGGGCCTAGTGCAAAATGTTTGAGAACCACTGGGATAATGGCTTTGAAATTTTCTTTTCCTCCAGTATACAGTACCACTCCCTTATTACCACTAATATTTAAAGTGGTGTATGCTGCATTGATCCATGCTTTTTCTTGGCATTTGCCATTGGCAAGGAGTGGCAAGTGGGCTAAGCCCATGTTTTTGAAGCTTTAGGAAGAAATTTCTAAGCACACTACACCCACAATTTCTACATCCATAATTACTACATCCATAATTTCTTGCACACTGATATAAGAAGCCATGTTTCTCAGTACTGATTATTTTAAAGACAAGTGCCATTGGATTAATTTTCCCAGGGATGCTTGAACTGGATGAATACACTATGGAGAGAATCATGGAAGAATTTGAACAGCGCTGCTCTGACAACATGAATCATGCTATTGAGACTGAGGAAGGACTTGGAATCGAGTATGACGAGGATGTTGTCTGTGACGTTTGCCAGTCTCCAGATGGTGAAGATGGCAACGAGATGGTGTTCTGTGACAAATGCAATATTTGCGTTCACCAGGTACAGCTGCCAGATGCAACGATACTCAATATTGAGATTTGTTTGTACAGATTCGCTTTCAGTAAGGGGGCACAAAGGGAGATTTCACACACCTGTGGTGTTTCTGAGGATAGGGAATGAGATACAGGCATACCCCAGTATCCATTGATTCTGTATCCACCATTTCAGTTATCTACAGATACCATGGATTCTGGGGTACCTATTAAACATTACACAAACCCCTTTTTTACCTTGTTGCAGCAAAACCACTGATGTTCTCCTACCTTTAAAAATGCATCTCCAGTATCCATGGTTTCAGGTATCCATGGGACGGTCCAGAATGGAACCCCAGTGGATACTGGGGCATGCCTGTGTATGCCCTATGATAAAGTGACATGAACAAAAGGAAGGAAGACAGAAGAGAAGGCATTGGATATCTGGGTGAAGTTTTGATGGCTGGCTATTTGAGGCCTCTATGGCTCTACTGTACACAGAAACTGCCAAGTTTTTAGATTTTTAAACTCTTGATTCCTTGCATGCCTGACTTTTTGTTTCTTTCGGCATACATTTGCACTTTCATGTGTGTTGCATTACTTACGCATTTGGCTTTTCCATATTCCCGTTTTTGGAAAATCTGTTGTTTGGGTGCTACTTTTCCTGTAGATTCTATTCAAAATGCAGTAAGGGGCCCTGATCTGCGCTAGTCATGCACTGCTAGTGGCCCTTGGTAGAAATGCTCTCTTCCACCTGCATCAAAAGTTGCAAATCTCCAAAACGCACTCAGCTACGTATCTCTCTGTGTTGGCTGCCATGCATGGCAGGCTTCTGTGTGCAGATCTTCCTTGCAGGGTCATTTAACTTCGTTGAGTAGTCAAGCTTCATATAGTACAGATTGTGCTTGTATTCATCCAAATAGACTGCAAAGCTGTCCTGCCCGTTTTGTTGTTGCTTCATTTTTCAATGAATCTGTTCATACCTGTCCCAGGCCCACTAACCACGGGCATGCCATTCTATTTCCTTCCATTTGGCTATTTCTGTTTTAACAGAGATTACCAGCAATTTTGTCTGGTGTATTTAGCCATCTGTCACATGTGTCCAGTATTTAGGTGACATGTAATGTATTTTTATCATCATGTATGCGTTTTGAAGTGTACAAGGCTATGTGGCATGGCAGCCTACTGCAGAAACATGACAAACATTTTTAATACAAAAGAAGATATTAGCTTTTGTGGTTTGCTGTTTCCCGTTTTTTGGGGGAAGTCCTCCACGTGGATCTTTCTTCGAGGTTTATTTAGCAAGCCCTTTTGTCAGTGCTGTCTGATAAGCAAGGAAATGCTATTATGCAATGGATAATGACATAAAAAATGTTTGTGCCCACTAGTACAGACAGCTTTTGAGCACACATTTTGAGTCACACATTTCTCTTGCAAAACGTTTCTTAGATCTTTGTTTTAAAACTGCATTGCGTTTACATTAAGGTCAAAAAAAGTCAGGACAGCCACAGCTTTGCTGAAGGTTCCTGCAGGGGCACCATTCATAGTACATGAATCTGTATTTGTGACACAGCTGTGGCACCTCTTCTGTCGGGTAAAAGTTGAGCTGGTGGCCACAGTGATTGCATCTCTCTTTTTTTTTTTTGCATCTCATCTTCACCTTCTCATCTTTCAGGTGGACTGAGATATAAATATGTCATGTTCTTATTTTAGTTCCAGAGTCCTGGCATAACTCCAGTCGAGATAATTATTAACCTAGGCGATAGCCAGCCTTCTCATTGCTGTCTCAGCTTGTTAAGAGAGCCTTCCACATTTCCTGTCCCCAGTTTCCTTCATAGTGCTGTGTTAGGCCACAGCCATATCGAATGGAAGGAAGTGATTGATGCAGAAGTTGCCATGGTGGCATGCTTGCAGCAGCTGTTAGCTGCTTCTGCCGGGTTGGTGGATCTGCCTAGCTATGGCACTGTCTGACTTAAGTTGCAACTTGGCCCGTTCTCACAGTGGTGCATGTTTGGATACTTCCTACATGATTCAACAAGGTATCTTTGGGTAGCTGATTCCTGACAATACCACAGCTGTGTGGAGTCCTGATTGCTTGGTGATAACAGGTGCTACTGCAGCCATGTTTGAATTGGCTCTCACTGAAAGTATATACCAGCATCTTAAAGAAGGGGCATGTGCTTAAAGGAAAGTAAGCCTGGCAAAGAATTGCTTGATGTCAAAGAAACAAGCCATTGCCTGGTTCGGGGGGGGGGAAGGCTTATCTCTTCTGAAATGGTTGAAAGAGCAAGTGGCACTCCAGTTGCGTGCAGTTTTGTGATATTGCACAAGTATTGTTACTGCTGTTGCACCCAATAGTGTTCAGAAATAATCAATGTTAGGATGGGTCTCCCTCTTCCCCTTATTACTGGAATTTACATCCCTCATAATCCAGAAATCCCCTGGAGGGTTTTGGTCAACTCAGTCATTTTAGCCTCAGTACTCTGTCTGTAATATTACTTATTTCATTTACCTGCTGTGAGGATGAAGGAGTAGATTATGATGTTCTGTTCACCAGTTATACAGAAATATTAATAATCAGCTCATGCAAATTAAATGCCCCAAATATGACTCGCTTAGTTTTTTTAAACCTACTGTGTTTCCTTTCCTTTCTCCGTCCATTGTGACAATAGGCATGCTATGGAATCCTCAAAGTTCCAGAAGGCAGCTGGCTATGCCGAACCTGTGCTCTCGGGGTTCAGCCAAAGTGTTTGCTGTGTCCCAAGAAAGGCGGAGCCATGAAGCCAACTCGTAGTGGGACTAAGTGGGTCCATGTTAGCTGTGCCCTCTGGATTCCAGAGGTAGGTATACTGGGCAGCTGATTTATCTGCATATCCTCACAGCTTAGGATCTCATCTTTATGCAAAGTTCTACAATGAAATATGTGAGCAGGGCTGATGACATTGACAGTGACATTGTCCCTAACACTACCCACCATGTTTGCCAGCATCATGGACTTGCAGCCAGCCAGGCAAAGTGTCTCCATTGCCCTGGAAATGGGAGCTGCCAGGTGAGGAGGAGAAAACCAGTTGTCATGGTGTCGAGGGTGCTGTCCTGCATTGTCATAATGCCTCGGAAACCTACAAGACTTAGAGCGTTAGTATGGAGGATATGGAGGATCACAGGTTGCATATAAATAGAGTAACATGATGTGTTGTAAAGGATTCCCTTGAGGTGCTGCTGGACCTGGGGAGGGAACAGTACGACTTGAATATGGACTGACACCGTGATTGAAAGTCAACCTGAAAGGTGCCTTCTGGCTGTCTTATCCACTCTTACATGATGTTTGGAAATAAGGAGTTTAGTGTCAGTGCAGCATTTCCCAAGAGGCAGACAGAATACAGGAGGCAATTTTGTAAGCTGAAAAAGAGTGATTTTTTTTAGAAGAGAAAACTGTGTCAGTGTGTGCATTCCCCCCACCCCCATATCTGCGAATCCGGTATCCGCAGTTTCACTTATCCGCAGATCCAGGGGGACCAGGTCAATAAGGTCAATAATTGAATAAAGGTCAATAAGTCACCAAGCCCAGATGGCATCCACCCAAGAGTTATTAAGGAACTGAAAAACAAAATTGCCGATCTCTTAACTATAGTATGCAACTTGTCCCTTAAAACTGCCTTGGTGCCAGAGGATTGGAGGATAGCGAATGTTACGCCAATCTTTAAAAAGGAAGAAGAGGGGACCCGGGAAATTACAGGCAGGTCAGCCTAACGTCTGTTCTGGGTAAAATGGTAGAAAGCATAATCAAAGATAAAATCTTAGAAGAACAAGCGCTGCTGAAGGAAAATCACCATGGCTTCTGTGAGGGTACGTCTTGCCTCACAAACCTTTTAGAATTCTTTGAAAAAGTTAACTGGCATGTGGATGCTGGCAAACCTGTGGATATTATATATCTGGATTTTCAGAAAGCGTTTGACATGGTCCCTCACCAAAGGCTACTGGTTAAACTTCACAGTCAGGGAATAAGAGAGCAAATTCTCTTATGGATTAAAAACTGGTTGGGGAGCAGGAAGCAAAGAGTGGGGGTCAATGGACAATTTTCACAGTGGCGAGAGGTGAAAAGCGGAGTGCCCCAAGGGTCTTGGGACTCAAGCTTTTCAACTTGTTTATAAATGACCTGGAGACGGGCTTAAGCAGTGAGGTGGCCGAGTTTGCGAATTACACAAAACTTTTCCAGGTGGTAAAAACCAGTAGGGATTGTGAAGAGCTCCAGAGAGATCTCTCCAAACTGGGGGAACGGGCAGCCAAATGGCAGATGCGTTTCAATGTAGACAAGTGTAAAGTGATGCACATTGGGGCAAAAAAATCAAAACTTCCAGCTATAAGCTAATGGGTTCTGAACTTTCGGTGACAGATCAGGAGAGACATCTTGGAGTGCTAGTAGACAACTCAATGAAAGTGTTGACCCAATGTGTGGCAGTGGTAAAGAAGGCCAATTCTAGGCTTGGGATAATCAAAAAAGGGATTGAGAATAAAACGGCCAATATTATGCCACTGTACATATCGATGGTAAGGCCACATCTGGAGTACTGTGTACAGTTCAGGTCGCCACATCTTAAAAAAGATATAGGGGAACTGGAGAAGGTGCAGAAGAGAGCAACCAAAATGATTATGGGCTGGGGCACCTCCTATATGAGGAAAGACTACAGCGTTTGGGGCTCTTCAGCCTAGAAAAACGGGGCCTGAGGAGAGACTTGATTGAGACATACAAAATTATGCAAGGGATGGATAAAGTGGATAGAGGGAGGTTCTTTTCCCTCTCTCACAATACCAGAACCAGGGGAGAGTGAGAACAGATAAAAGGAAATACTTTCTTACCCAGCGGGTAATTAATCTGTGGAACTCCTTGCCACAGGAGGTGGTGATGGTATCTGGCCTTGGTGCTTTTAAAAGAGGACTGGGCATATTTCTGGAGGAAAAGTCCATCGTAGGCTACAGGCCATGATGGTTAGTGCAACCTCCTTACTTTATAGTTAGGCTACCTCGAAGTGCCAGATGCAACGAGATGCACATATCAAGTTGTCTTGTGTGTTCCCTGAGGCATCTGGTAGGCCACTGCGAGATGCAGGAAGCTGGACTAGATGGGCCTTTGGCCTGATCCAGTGGGGCTCTTCGTATGTTCTTATGAGCTCCCCCATGCCCCCAGTAATTGTTTTACTGCAATAACTCTTGCAGTGCAGGTGCTTCTTGATTAATGCTTAACTGAAGAACTGGTGCAGGCAATCAACCTGCATGTTAGAGAGAGACTAACTGAATATTAACAGGGAGCAGGAACTGTCCTGCTTTCTTTCTATCATTTAGGGCACAATCCTAAACTGAGTTAGGCCGGCATAAATTAAGCCAGCAAAGTTTGGCCAGCACAAGGGACACTGTAAAGTATGTTTGGACCACTCTTGAAGTCAGAGAGGCCAGCACACAGACATGAGCCATCCTCCCTGACTCAGAGAGTAGTCCAAACACGCTTTGTGGTGACCCTTGTGCTGGCCAGACTTTGCTGGCTTATCTTATGCCGGCCTAACTCCAGTTTAGGATTGCGCTCTTAGTCTCCTCTCTGTAGCATTAAGGCTGCCTGTCTGCATGTTCAGTTGTTCAATTAAGCAAGAAGTATCGCTCTGCAAGTACTGCTATAGTAAAACAAAGGTGCTGCAATGGGTGCAGGGGTATGTGCTATTTATATAGTGTTTCCCCCATATGCCTGAATTCCGTATCTGCAGGGGGCCCCCAGAACAGAACTCCTGTGGATACAGGGGGCACTCTTGTATTAGTTTTGCAGTTGAAATCCCAAGAAGATGGAGAAAGTGGATTCCTAGTGTTGCATGCTTTGCTTTGGCATTCAAATGATGTTTACATTTTAAAAAAAGTAATCGTTTCCTATCTTTAAAAATAGCTTTAATAGATATTGATAAACTGCTGGACTCCAGGGCGGTTCATTTGGCATCTGTGTAAATCGTGAAATAGCCTTGACTGTGATTTTTTTTCCTGTTTTTGTATTTCTCCAACAACCTTTAGGTGAGCATTGGCAGCCCAGAAAAGATGGAGCCTATCACAAAAGTCTCTCATATTCCCAGCAGTAGATGGGCTCTGGTGTGCAGTCTTTGCAACGAGAAGGTTGGGGCATCCATACAGGTAATATCCTGGGTATTAGAAATATGTGTTTGCTTCTATTCAGAAATCTTGCACATTCACTCTCTTTCCAGTGTTGTCTCTGGATGATGCAGCGAAGCTTTATTGGTGATGGGCTAACTTTTATGAACTGCCAGATTAGAGTGTGTGTAGTGTGCATTTGCTTTGGGATTTTAATTTGAAGGCTGCTTTGTGTTTGAACGTAGCAGAGCCTTGCACTGTTGCATTTTTGCTCAAAATGGGAAGGGCTGTTTTAAGCTGTTAGCCACACACACCACTCTGGTCTTCTGTTCTTCCAGATGTTTTCCTTAGATTCATAGTGGTCTCTGGGTGTTTTGCTTGGAGCTCAGAGAGCGAGAGAGATCATGTGACATGCTACCTATGTGTGCCATGCTCCTGGGTTCGTGGACACATGTAAAGGTCTCTGTCATGGTGCTCTGTGTGTGTGTGTGTGTGTGTGTGTGTGTGTGTGTGATTCAGTTTTTCACATATGTTCACATGATTTAACCCTTGCTAAGTGGGCAAAGAAATGCCCTTTAAAGTGGTAGTTCTCTTTAGCTTTAACATGGAGAGCAAATATATGTGTTCATTCCAGCATAGCATAGCATCCTTTTCCAGATGCTGTTGTTGGTGACTCTTTTTAGATGGGAGCCCTTTGGAATCTCCGGGCTCTCGGTGATGGTGTCGTTGCTGGGCTTCTGGGAAAGCCACTTGTGCCACTGTGCAGCATAGAAAGTAGGAGAGAGACGTTTGGCAGACTAGATGGCTATCCACCATTCCCTTTTCCTTCATGTTTCCTGTTCCGCTGCTCTCCCCTCCCTTTCTCCAAGCCCAGGGAGTTGGAGGAGGAACAGTGGCGGTATGAGGATGGGTGTTGTTGCCAGATAAGAGAGTGGCATTTGCTGTGCTGACTCTGGTTCAGGAGATGTGGATCAGCCGTCGGTTGGCGATAGCGGCAAAGGCGGTGTAAAGAATGTACGTTTGTGAGAATGTATAAAACGCTGATTCTCATTAGCCCTTCTAGGCGAAGGATGCCTTTTTATTTCCTCACCCTGATAGATTTATAGTTGAAAAGAAATTAGATTAGAAGGCAGGCATGTTAGCTCGCTGTTCAGTTAGCAGTTCTTTCATAAGTTATGCATACAATATTTATCGAATGTGGGAGAATCACTTTGCAGTGCTTGGGTTTTCGAGGGCTTATAAATATTGCATGCCCACCCTGGAAAGTGTTGCTACCTGAACAGTGAGCCGAACCTGACTGTGTATTTTTGCGATGCTCAGTCGCGGTTGCTTAAGCAGCAGAAAATGCCAGGCCTACAAGCAAGTAGTGTTCTCTCCTCCTCCGATGCATCAGGGGAATTAGGAGTGCTGCTCAATGGCGGTCTTGACCACGGCTACAGAGAGAGCTGAAGTTGGCTGGAGGGTAAGGGTGGGTGTGAGGCCATCGCTGTGTGTTTAGATCACTCGATTATGCGATTCCCCCCTCCTTACCTTCTCCGCCTGTTCTGAATCATTGATAGGCCAGAGATTCAACAGTGACTCCAGGTGGCCTTTCAAGTGCTTTGCCAGAGGCTTTGTTTACCACTCCCTTTCCAAGAGAAGTGTAAAACAAATGCGCTGCGTATGGATCAGAGGCATCTAATTGGTGCCCTGTGCATTAATAAATAAACGCTAGAAAGTCTGTGCAGATTTTCCTTGAGTCTCCCGAGTCTTTGCGCATGTTGGCAGGGTGGAGGGCTTCATTGATGCCCGGCTTCCCCGGGCTGCTCAAGATAACTGTGAAGTAGTTGCACCCTGATTGCTGATGAAGGTGGATGTTCCCTGCTTTTGGCTTTTGAAAGACCTGCGCAGCTGATAAGTTGAACGGGAACCTGCAGACAGGATATTGTTGTCACTTGAGAAGTGGCCATTTCCAAAAACAAAACAACCCTTGAGGGAAAGACTTTTGGTTCCAGTTTTCTGTCATTACTCAGCCATGTTGGGTCGGTTCCAAGATAACTTTTTGCTGTTCTCGATTCTCATGGAAAGTGGAAGCATGTGTCTGGGGTGCGTGACATGGAGGACTTTCCGCACGTATGATTGTTTGGGCGCACTCTGGCATGGTTGGCGGTTTGATCAAGTAGTTAGGCTGATCCTTCCCAGATCTCTGGATTGCATGTGGGCTTTAACATGGTTTTGGAATCTCAGAGTGCAATCCTATACTTGCATTGCGCTGGCACAACACTGTTGTGCCGGTCCAGCGTTGTCGCAAATGTGCTGTCAGGCACGTCTGCGCCACGGAATCAGGCGCTGGACTGGTGCAAGCAGCAGTGCCGGCGCCTGGGCGCCACTGTGTCCATTGTCAGCGCCGGTTGAGCGCCGGTTGAGCACCGGTGGCACTTTGCCAGCACAGGACCGAGGGCATGCGGGGGGCATAATAGGGTGGCGATGGGGGCGGTGATCGACCACAGCCATTGCATCATATCCTAATCTCTGGGCTGGCCCCATTGACCTGCACCTGCAAATCTGCAGGTGGAGATCCAAGCAGCCCTGTAGGGGTGGCTGTGGCTTACCTGGGGGCAAGGGGAAAACATCTTGCTAGGCCAGCACAGCTTAGAATTGGGCTGTCAGTGTTGTTTCTTTGTTCCTTGGCAGGCCTGAGATGGCACAGAGCCTTTCTCCCACTCCTGTATTCCATCACATGGAATATTTGTGATAAGTACGTGAGTGCACACTGAATCTGAGATGTGCCTATATAATTGGCACATCCAAATGCCACAGCTATATGTGTGGATTATGTTTTACTGATGCTGCTTATTTGTGGTTTTACTCTTGTGGTTTGTGTTGTTATTACTGAGTTTTGTAAATGGAGGAAATGGTGGGGTAGAAATATATTAAATAAATATATCATGGTCATCATTTTTGTCAGCCACCCTGACATTTTTATATTGAAGGGAAACACGCACTCTTGTAAAAAACAATATACTGTATTTCCCCAAATATAAGACGCACCCTTTTTCAAAAAATTTGAGCTCTAAAAACTGGGTGCGTCTTATACTAGGGGTGTGCATCAGGGTGCTGAGCCTAACCGTGCATGTAGAGCTAAAATGAGGGCCGCCCCTCCCCCCAGTGTTCAATACCTCTCTCTCCTGTTCAATCATGGGATTGTGGCCAGTCTTCTTACCTTACAGACTCTCTTCTCTGATCGCGGGACTGCGGCTTGACTAGGAAGTACCGCGGTGGCTGAGAATGGGATTTCATTGCCAAGTCTCCACCACCGCGGTACTTCCTAGTCAAGCCGCAGTCCCACAATCAGAGAAGAGAGCCTGTATGGTAAGAAGACCGTAGGGGGGTGGAGGCATATGATGGGACTACTGAGGGGGGTGGAGGCATATGATGGGAGAACCGGGGGGGGGGCACCAGTCCCTTAATTTGCCAGGGGGTCCAGAAACCAACTATAGGAGAAGTTTGTGCCTGGGTGAAAAGATCCTGGGATAATATTAAGATTGAGATAGTTGTCAAGTCATTTAAGAAGTGTGGCATTTCAAATGCCTTAGATGGAACTGATGACGAGGCAATATATGAAGACAGCGATTCGTCATCAACCACAGATGAGGACAAGCTAATGGATGAGAGTTTTGACAGTGATGAGTAGTTTTATGAATAAAACTTGAGTTCAGTAACTTTATGTGTGGTGGTACATTTTTTTTCAAATTTCTGGCCCCAAAATTAAGGTGCGTCTTATACATGGGTGCGTCTTATACATGGGGAAATATGGTAAATGAAGATTTTTGTGTCCAAGAAACTGAGTGATCTTAAAAATTTGAACATGGTTAGTATATTGCAAAGTTACAGTGATAAGGGCATTTGGAGGCTCCAGGATAGCATCTCAAGTATCAGTTTAAATTGTAAGCTGTCTACTAGCCTTGGATACAGGTGAGGAAGGAAAGTCATTTTTAGATGTCCATCAGTTTTTGCACCAGGAGGATAGAGTTAGCACCATTAAAACGTCCAACGGCAGGCCTTTCAAAGGCTCTAAGGCTCTCGCATTGCTTACTGCCAATTTTGCTGATTTATCAGAGAAGCAAATTTTAATCCGTAATGGCAACTGAGTGATAACATTGCATACATATTGTTGAGTTTGCCTTTCTTTTAAGTGCGAGTTAGGGGACACGACTTAGCGACTGAACAGCAACAGGGGTTAAAAGGCCTGGCATCCAAAAGATATCCAAGCAGGAAAGAGAGTTCCACAGGCCACTGGTCTACCATAGCCAAGCAGGCGTTTTCCCTTGTAACCACCACCTTTCGTCAAACACCAAAGGTGCTCAGAGAAGGGCCTCCTAGGATGGTTGAAGTGCGCGGGTTGAGCGGGCGTTCTTCCGGCCAAGGGATAAGCACATTGTGCAACTTTTATACTGAACTGGCTTGTTCATAAGAGTCTTTGTACTCCAAAGAACATCTGAATGGAAAACTATCTGGGCAGCCTGACCCTGTGTGTTAGCGCCAAACTGCATGTTCTGCTAAGGGCATCTTCGGTCCTTGCGTGCTTGGTTTTTGTTTCTTAAATAGCAGTTGGGGTGATGGGGGTGAAGGGAGTCAGAGTCAGACCGATGGCGTGGGAGGGAGGGAGATTAAACTCTCTTCCCTTGTTACAGCTTGATCCAGATTGTCCTACACCTGCAGCTGCCATTGACACCAGTGGTGTTTTTTTTTCCTAGGAGTGAACTGCAGCTGGAGTGGGCAGGGAAACGAGACCGCTCCAATAATAGTGTAGCAAAGGGCTAATTCCTCCTGCAATAGTCTGAATCCTGATTAGGCCCTCCTAGCTACTACTGCACTCAGGAAAAAAGACTTAAGCACACAGAGGCCAATTTAATTACTGAACAATGTAGCACTTTATCACTGGTGGTGCTGGAAGCTTTGCCACCCTGAGGCTTGCCTAGAAATGTGATCCCCAATCCAGGAGCAATTGCAGTGACATGATAACATCACTGCAATTGCTTCTGGTATTATCGGAATGGCTGCACACCACTCTGGGGGCTGCCCGCTTCTTTTGTTTTAAAAAAATGTGGAGGAGGCAGGCGGCCCTCGAAGCAGCACGGAACCACTCTGATGGTGGCTGGAAAAGCTGCCCCCCCCCTTGCAGCCAACCACCAGAGCAGTTTTACCAAGGCCACCTGTCTCCTCTGCATTTTTTTTTTAAAGTGGAAAAAATGGGTGGTCCTCAGAGCGGTGCAGAATTGGGTGGTACAGGTGGAGGGCACCGTTGCCATCCCCTGCAGCGATCCCATGCATTGCACCGTTCTACACAATTGCTGTAGTAGAAGTGGTGGGTGGCCTGAAGGAGAGAGGCCGTGGATCTAACAGTGCTATCGCTTATAGAACGTTCCACACTAATTTCAGAAGGTTGCAGGACTCTCCATATGTGGGATAAATGTTTCTTTCATGAAGCTGAGCAAATTTCTTATGCTCTGCAGCAAAATTATACCAGATTGCACATCGGTCCGTAGTAAAAACCAGCTTTTCAGCACCCACTAAGGCCACTGTTGGTTTGTGTGTCAGAGAAAGTTTGTTGGGGGAAGGCGAGAGGGTGAAGTATGCCTTCTTCATCACTGTGGATTTTATTCAAGCCTTTTTCTCCAGACTCTGTGGTTTGAGCCCTGCAGTGCATTTTTACATGACATCTGGGCTTCGCTGAGTCAAGATGGGCAGGGAAACTTGGAGGAGGATAAGTGGCTGTCTTACAAAACGACAATATAAATATCCTTTTGCAGCCCATGTATAGGCTCACTTGGGTTAAGTGTGTTGTACGGCTGTCATGATGCTGATATTCATTTACTGTTAAAATCGATCCCTGCTGGATCTGATCAGGTAATTCCTAAAGGAGGGAAGAGGGCCCCTAGGTGTGCCCAGGACATTTGTGAAACGTCACCTAGTTGCTTCATGTTGTCCGTGGTGAGAAGGGATGTTAGGAAGTGCAGGACTGCCGCGCCTTTCCCCAGGTGAACAGCACTCACCATTCTGCAGCTCCGTAAAGACCCCTCCTCCAGGCCTCAAAAGTCGGAGCGGCCAGCTGCTTCCGGGTTCGGTCACCTCTGCAGGTGTTGTGCCAGAGTTCCGGGCAGATGCAGCTGGCCGTGGTGCCTCTTGGGGGCTGGAGGGTCTTTACAGAGCTTCCGGTCGCGCTGGGGAACTAGAGGAACCAGCATAGTGTTTCTTATATTCTTAAACACTTGGAAAGTTGGATGCTATAATCTGCATTCTGATAAAGCCAAAGTGCTCTGATTTAAGACTACTTTGCAGCATTAACTGTGGTGATGCAGCTATCCTGCACGGTCAAAACTAGTTTCCACTGTCACATAAAGTGGCACCTTAATGATCAGCAAAGAGAGTTTGGCAGTTTGACTACGCTCTTTTGTCTGTTACCAAAAGTTACTCTTGGGTGAACGTTTGGTTGTTTTATGTGTCATGTGTTGCTTGTTATTTTTTTAATGCATGCTTTTCTGGCTTCTCATTTGTGTTGGGGCGGCTCGTAATCAGTCATAAGATGATGGATCATATTTATGGTTCTTTTCGAAGAACTTCGGAAAGCATTTTGTGTTACAAAATAAGTGAAAAGATGAGCCCGTTCCAAAAGCCCACAATCTAAATTCCCCCCCCCATCCCGCTAATTTGAAACAACTACTGAAAGGTGTCTCAGCCCAGCTAGCAGGAGTATATGAAATGCAAAAGCCTCACCCTTGTTCTGAAGCATTTGTTAATTATAAACATGCTTAGATGATTAGATATTTCAGAGTTTTTAATTCCTTTCTTTATACCTTCCTCACCCCCCCCCCAGTGCTCTGTGAAGAACTGCCGTACGGCTTTCCATGTCACTTGTGCATTTGACCGCGGCTTGGAGATGAAGACCATTCTCGCTGACAATGATGAAGTCAAGTTTAAGTCCTATTGCCCGAAGCACAGTTCCACCAAGAAGTCGGATGAGAACTTCAGCGAATGCACCCATCAAGACAACGAGAACGGGGCGCAGGACAGTTCACCCACTGCTCACATAGAGCCTTACGACAGCATGGATCAGAACCAGGAGGATGCCCGCAGGGTCAGCGTTCGCAAGCAGAAGCTGCAGCAGCTGGAGGACGAATTCTATGCCTTTGTCAATGCCTCGGAAGTGGCCAAGGCGCTGCAGCTTCCGGAGGACTCTGTAGAATTCCTGTACCAGTACTGGAAGCTGAAGCGGAAATCCAACTTCAACAAACCGTTGATCACCCCAAAGAAAGATGAAGAGGACAATCTGGCCAAACGGGAGCAAGACGTTCTGTTCAGGCGACTGCAACTTTTCACTCACCTCCGGCAGGATTTGGAGAGGGTAAGCTGCCATCTTACTTTGGCTGCCGAATCAAAGGCACAGTCCTGTTGTGTAAATGCTCTACTATCTGGGGCAATTCAAGTTGTGTTTGGACAGCTGATGGGTGTAGAGAGATTTTGTTCCATGTGCGTAGTGGTGCTGGATCCTGATTCGGCCCACAGAAGTAGGATTCAAAATGACAAGGCTAGAGAAATACTACACATAGACACTTCTGGGTTAAACATGCAGCCACTGCCCTGCCCCACCCCTTCCTGCAACTTCCCTCAGTTGAAAGGCGTGTATTGGGAGATGGGGAAGAGGTTAGCAGGGATTTATTTCCACATCCTTTGCACTTGTGCTGTCTTGCAAAAATCTGTCAACTGAGCAGTATCCATTGCAAGGATAAGTAGCTATAAGGATAAACTCATAGACCCACTGAAAGTCTCTGGAACCTGTAGTTTTTCCAAGTCAGTTGAATGAGATGTCTCCACTTACGCATGTGCAAGGCTATCCTCTTCAGGGGGCTCCTTGTGCAACCTATCATCCTACTTGGCATGTGGTGTTCTTGGATATGGGAGGGGGTTCGTGATTTGGTGTTGCATGAATACTTTCCTGGGGAAAAGCAACACAGTTCCAAGGTCAGAATATACAATTGTTCTGGATTGAAAGTGGCTTGGAATGCTAAGGTATGGCCTTGTAGAGAACTCTTTCATGTGTGTGTCGTGGTTCTTTCACCACTCTGTAACTATAGAATAGGTCTGGCAGTGGGGTGGGATCATGCCTTCTGGACTGGAAGGATTGACTCTCTCAATCCCTTTTTTGTAAATTATCTCCTTGTGTCTCTAATTTTTTTTTTGTTCAAGTATGCTGTTCAAATTGCAATGTATCTTTATCTTTCTCATTTCTGAAGATCTTTCTCCTTGCATCAAGATGGTTGTCTTTTCTTTTTAAGGCAACTTTAAAAGAACATGTGCATTTCTGCTACACAAATCTCAGTAGAGTGCATGTTTTTTGTTTGTGTTTTATTTAAGGTACGAAACCTCACATATATGGTGACGCGGCGGGAAAAAATTAAAAGATCTGTTTGCAAAGTCCAAGAACAAATATTCAACATCTACACAAATCTTGTGGAGCATGAAAGAGTATCTGGTGAGTTCTGTTGTCTTCTTTTTGTGTTTCGGCACATAGCATACAAAATGTGTTGGCAGGCTGAACCTGAAACTAAAATTAATGCTGTAATTTAATAGTCAATTTTATCGGTTCTCATGTCTTGTATTGTTCCATAACCCACTTTGTATCTGCAGATTGAGAAAGTGTGTAAACCAGATGTGTAAACAATATTTGAAAGGCTCTGGTACTTTTGAGACATATGCAGATCTTGAGGAAAATCCTAGTAGATGTTTATTTAAAATCATGACTACTTATCCCGGAAGAGGTGCTATCCCAGTGCTTCTGGAATGCCCTCCAGAAGTCTGGAGAATAACAGTGAACATTTTGTTCATATATTTAGTATTCCCTGCAACGTATGTAGCAAATTCACTATAGCATTCTGTTTTAGTAGGCCGAGTGACAACTTGGTAAAACAGAAGTAAGCTTGATGCTAATTAGTAGAGAACAGGTTTGCTTTAAAAGCAGACATCACTTTTGTTCAGTTGCTTAGTAGGTTTTTCAGATTTTGTCATTTCCGTGCATAAAGTAGATTTTGTTTTTGTTGGCATTTGACCAATGGCAGAGCAGGATAGAATGGGAAAAGCTTTATCAGCTCCTGATATATGTTACTAGTATATTCTGGGGGGGGGGGGAACACAGATCCAAAAGCAAAATAATTTCCATCTGCATAGTTGAGGTGTCTTTTTAAATAGCATTAGTACTCTGGGGCAAAAACCCCCACATTTTAAATTTGCTTTAATATTGGTGGTTTCTACAAAAATAATGCTGAATTTTCTGATCGACATAATGAAAAAGGTGCTCCCTTATTTTTGTAATGTTTATTTTGGAAAGTGCTTTTTTCTCACCTTTTATAAAATAAGGGGCATAAATGCTGTAAGACAAAACACTCATTCACTATGCTTAACTGCCTCTTACAAATATTTCATAATTTGACTCTCTTCCTCCTATAATCAAAAGTTATAAAATGTCCAAAAGGGGTAAATGCTGCAGAGAACTGATTTTGATGAGCCTTATTGTGTTAAAAATAAACTGAGCTGGGAAAGTTTGCCTATCATATTCTTTATATAACGGGGTGTCAGCAACGTGCTTCAGTGACCATCAGAAACTGTGTGGATCAACGACCTTTCTTTCATGTGTCTCACCAGTCAGAAAATGCTTCCAATGCATAAACCCTGAAGAAATAGCTAGCTGAATTGTAACTACACATTCTTCAGGGACGTTGGCGTCCATTCAACAAGAGACTGCTACAGCTGAATGACCTTCACATTTCAATCATTAATCAGTGGCACCGATTTACCACTTAAGGCACCAGCACTTGTGTGCTCGTCAGCGGTACTGTTGCGACATCTCTCCATTGCTGGCTTTAGACCATGTTTGGTGAAGCAACACAAGTGTAATTTCCAGATCTAGCTGCTGCATCATAAAACACCTAATCAGTCAGTGTGCCTACCTACAGTAGGAATGTCTGTATTGTGCAGCAAGGCTACTGTTTCATCTCACTGGCGTCAGGACAGGTTGTGTTGGCCTGAATCATGTTGTAGGTCAGTAGGGCAAACTTAAGCCTATGTGGCTTCTTCATTTATTTAGAGCTGCTTTTCAATCAATCATATTTATATACCGCTTTTCAACACAAAGTTCACGAAGCAGTTTACAGGCAAATAGTAATAAAAAAGTTAAATGGCTTCCTGTCCCAAAAGGGCTCACAATCTAAAAAAATGCAGAACATCACCAGCAACAGCCACTAGAAAAGACACTGTGCTGGGGTGAAGAGGGACAATTATTCTCCCCCTGTTAAATATAAGAGGAACACCGCTTGAAAAAGTGCTTCTTGTTAGCAGGATTTTGTTCAGGATGTGTGAATTGTAAACTTGTTTCAGCTGTAGGCTGAAACATTCCAGGAGCATTAATTTGTTTTGGCTGAAAGCTAGCACAAAGCTGAACAAGATCTGCGGCTGTTTATGTTTACATTGCCTACCTCCAGACAGCGCATGAACCCATGCATTTCAGAATATGCTCTCTATTTTTAGCCCTGTTTGACAAAGGGAATTCCCAGATCTGTTTGTTTCATGTTTTTGTTATCCAAACCTCCTTCCTCATAGTTAAATGAAAATGCATAGTATATTAAAGATTAACTTGCATTATTCCAGTATTAGCTGTCATGGGCTGCTTCAGATGTATCTGATGAAATGGACGGTAGTCAACGGATGCTTTTTTTACTGAAACAAACAGGTTCATCGTTAAGGTTCTGGGTCATTGCTGCAACCAACTAAAATGGCTCACCCTCTGAAAGTTATTACCATTAATTTCAGCAGAAATGAACTTCTCCATAAATAGTACAACCTGGCCAAATTTAAGCACTGAAATGTTCCATAGATTTCATTGGGCAACTTGTTGTAGCTGAATCAATGGAATGTCAAAGTGTGTAACTTCACTGTATTCTGTACACTGAAATTAATGAGGTGTAAGCACTCGGGTATCATCAGGTCTTCACCTGAGTGCCATCTTCACCGTGCATACTTGCAAGTAACTTCAGCGGAATTTCTGAGTAACTGTGCTTAAAACCAGTTTACATACATTTTAATTAAAATAGGATTTAAGCATGTGTACCTTTCTCTGGATTGTGCCCCCTGGGTTGAACCTAAGCATACTACTACTTTAGTACTGTGTTTTGTTGCACTTGTTCTCACCAGCCACGTTCAGTGTGTATATTGATTAAATGGGAATACAACCAGTATGTCTGCAGACCACCTTAATTTTGCTTTAATTTCTGAGGTATTCATGAAATGTTCAAAATTATTTCCTCATGTAACTAAGCAGAAATAGCGTACAATTTGATAAGTCAATCCCTGTTGTAATGGGGACGCATTAAACAAGGAGATGTGGGCTGCCTTCATTAAAGCCACAGGTAAAAACCTGCTGTTTGTGTAAAAAGGTTAACAAAGGCAGATTTCTAGTCAGTGTGGTAAAACTGGTGCTCCCTTTTCCTATATTGCTTACACTGTAATGTTTTGCCTGTACTACAAAACAACCTCTTAAGGACTTAAGCAAAAGGTTCTGATACGAGTTCTGATACAAAGGCAGTGAGTGCTGTGAAGTAAAGAGTTGTTGAAACCTGCTTTGAGTAACCACAAAACTGTTTCTTTGTGTGTCTTCAGGCATGCCTTCCTCCTCCTCCTCCATGGAAAATATGGTGCTCTTCAACAGTTCCCCTTTGGGCCCAGATGCACCTAAGATAGAGGATTTGAAATGGCATTCAGCTTTCTTCAGGAAGCAAATGGGTATGTCTTTGGGTCACTCTTTGAAAAAAACACAGAAGAGAGAACGAATGAGGAGGAGCTCTGGGCACGACGACAAGCTTTTACTCAAGCAGCCCAGCCAAAGGGAAGGCTTTGTGACTCCAGGTAGCTTTTTCAACTTTGAAAAGACCTTTGCAGAAGCACAAATTGTATCAGCACAACAGAAGAATGGGGTGGTTACCGCAGACCACCGGAAAAGAAGAGACAATCATTCCCATTGTGACGCGATGAAGGTGGGACTGAAGGACAAGCCTTCCAAACACAACCACAAGCCCCTGAGATCCAACGAACTGTCTCAGAGGCAACTGGATAACAAAAGGGCCGTGAACCACCCAAGCGGTCGGTCGTCACCCGGAACCCGGAAGGATATGGTGCCTAAATGCAATGGATCCTTTTTGAAAATAAACTATAACCCGACTCCGGTTAAAGTGCCTACGACACCAAGAAGCCCTGTGAAAAACTGGGGAGGATTCCGAATTCCAAAGAAAGGGGAGAGACAACAGCAGGGACTGGGGCAGGAAGAGGCGTGTCGGCAAAATTCCAACTACCCCTACTCCAGCCTGGGTCGCGTTTCCCCTAAGGACAGGGCAAAAAGCAACCTAAAGGTAGACAGTGAGAATGACGGGTATGCCCCCGATGCTGAGATGAGCGACTCAGAAACAGAGGTGGCTGAGAAGAAATGCAGGCAACAAAGGCTTGGTTCAAATAGCACTATTAGCAGGAGGACAGATATCATCAGGAGAAGCATCCTTGCCTCCTGATTGGAAAGTGACTGACAGTAGTAGCACTGGAGTCCGACACACCCCAGCCTGGACAAAAGAAATCCACTCTGCATTATTTATTGACGTGACAGAGAGGGGCGGGCCTTTCAACATGGCTTTGAGATCAACAGAACTGCAAATCAGTTGTTCCTGGGCTGCAGAAACCATGTTTATGTGCACATGACTCAGAGTTTGCTTGTCCTCCTTTCAGTGAGGTTGGAACCTCCTTTGTTTGTGACTGTCCTGAAGAAATCATTCAAGAAAATGACCTTGCTACTTTCAATAGATCACTAGGCTGAACACTAAAAAATTAAAAAAAATAAATATATATATATAGTAAGCAAACACTTCATGGGGACAGATTTTTGAGTAGGGAGGGGTGGGGACCCTGGTTTTAGAAGGATAGCACTGAGGGTTTTCCTCTATCCCTGAAAAGCACAAGCTGTTAGAAGTAAATAAGGAATTGAATTATGGTGGTTATAACCATCCTGCACTGCTTGACCCATTCTAAATTGTCACTTTTGCCAGGCTCTGCTAGGACTAAGTCCTAGTCATCTGCAGATCTTTGTTGTTGTTGTTGCTTTAGAATTCAGGGTTGGTTTTTTTGGCAGCTGAAAGTATAACTCCGCAGAGGATTTCTATATGAAGATGGCCATGACTACTAGAGAGAATTGAAGGGAGGGAACCAAGCCGCCCAATTGGGGGAAGACGGTAACTGCAGCACACAGTGCTACTCTGAAGGGACCCAGATGAGGAGTGGATGCAAGCCGCTCTGCTCCCCAAATTTGGAGAGCGCTTATGTCTTAAAGTACTTTATCACGTTCTGAGGAGGCAGGTTTTTAGCCTGTTATATTCTGCTGAGCATCCAGACACCTGCTAATCTGGAATATGATGACAATTCAAGTGGGAAAGACTGAGGGCATGTCTAAACAGCAAATATAAATAGGATTTTGCTGTCATGGTTCTCTGTCTCTTCCCTTTTCCTAGCACCCTGGGAATTGTAGTTCTGTGATGCGCGTCAGATTTTCTGCAAAGAATTCTCAGCACCACACCAAACTATAATTCCCAGTTTCCCTTGAGGGGAGGCCATGACAGGTAAACGGGTTGACATTTATGATGAAGGAATGCCCAGGTTTCTAAGGCGCTCATCAGCAGCCTTTCCCAATGTGCACTAATGGTATGTGTTGGGACATGCAAGTTTCTGACACACAAGGGTTACTTTAAATGAAAAGTCGGATGTAATAAATATATATGTATATTTTTTTGAATAAAATGGAAAGGCAATAAGATGTGAGTAGCGCTTTATATTCAAGCCAGTTTAACAACCACATGATTTCATGATATTGATTAGGTTTGACCAAGAAGGAGCTTGTGTTCTGATTACATAATTTAAAACAAAAAAACAAAAAAAAAATGCAATAACTAGTGAGAGTAAGCCATCAGCAATAATAAGATGAACAGATCATAAAGAATCTATATTCTGCACCCAGCAGAGTACACAATATAACAACAGGTAGTTTTAGGCTGCTGTAACTTTTCAACTTGGACATACAATCTGACATGACCTAGTCACAAGGAGTGTAAGAAGTAGAGTTTTGTTTTTTTTTTTACAAAAAAGACAGCTCTCCTAACAGTCCATAAACATCAGTATTCAACGATGTACTTTATTCTTGTTGCAGCCCTTTCTCTGACAAGAGATGGATTTATAGCTCTTTTTAAGGAAATGTTTGAAACCTTGCAATCTGACTCCAGTCTTCCAGAGGTTTCAGCTGAGAACTGGATTGCTGCTGTTCCATCTTGCTATGCAAGTCACTGAATGATTAATTATAAACGATACTTGGAAAGGTTTATACAATACATCTTTCACCACACAAGCAGCCTTGACCTTCTCTGGGTGGCGAAATGTAGTACGTGAACCGTTGCTATAATTAGCAGCAATTCCTGTGATCATGTAATTTGTGAACCGGGCCTTAGAAACACATCGTTGGCTTTTGGAAGGAGAGACAATGCTAAAACACGATTAGGCTCCATTCAAGCAATCTTCTAAACTCTTTGGAAATGAGCCTTGGGTTTGTTAGAAGCTCCCCCCCCCTCCCCGCCGCTCCATAATTTGGTGTCCTTTTCAGCTTTCTGTTTACTGCTGTGCATAGTTTGCAATGAGGACTGACCAAACTCTGCTTAGTGCTTGTCCTCTAAACTAGAACTGGAAAACCATTCCTTGAAATGAGTTTGATTCTACTTTAGAGACAAATGACGAGTGTAGTTTATGGAGTCATACGTCATGGCAAACTGATTAACACTAAACACGAAACTGAAACAGGAACAGTGTGGGAGGCTGCAGCTCATTCTTAAAAGAAATGGTTTGATGGGTCGTCTTGATTAAATCTTAATTTGCCTTTAATCACCCTAGACCTGTAGCTACTGTGCATACACACTGCTTAGCCCAACCAGGAGCTGTTGCAAATGCTTACTGTCAGGGAAGATTTCCAACTGAATGGAGCAGCCTCTTCTTTTGCAGAACTTTGGATGAGGAAGCATTTGGGTCCTCAATCTAAACGTGATAGTGACAGCATTTTAGGATACTACTAGAAAAGAAAAATGTTGATATGAGAGAGGCAGTTTAATCCTTCTGATTAAACTACTCATTTCTTACAGATCTGTTGACCAGGATTGCTGCTTAAAAAGCAGACAAGTTCTTGTTTAACAATATATGACATGAGAAAATTAATTCACTTTTCAATACAGTGTTTCAGGTGAGGGTTGAATAACATATTAATTAGACTGCCCTGTAGTGATTTGTTCATCCAAGCCATAGAAGGAATTTGATTCTACGTAAACATTATTCAATGTTATTACCAATTTTAAAAAGTATCAGATAACGTTTGCACTATTAGGAATGCTAGCATTTGTGCAGAAAGAATGCCTTATCTGTTTTGCTCCCCACCACATTTAGGTTAATAAGCTTTCTGATATTTTGAATAATGCTGAACCAAAAATGAAAAAAGTGAAGAAAAATAAAGTAGTGCTTTTCCCCCATCCTCTAATTGAGGAAGTAAGAAAAATATCAGTATGACCAGCTCTATAACTTAGTTTCATGCCATATTTAGAAAATTCAAAGAGTGAAAAATGATAAAGCAGTAACCTTTACTTATCGCTGCATTTATTTTGTTTATATAGAAAACAGTTGATGATTTCTTGTTAGACTTCACCTTTTCCTTATGCAGACTGCCCAAGAAACCTTCTGGATTATAATTGGTGTGCTACATTGAAATGTAGGCTAATAAACACTTGGTAATGTTGACTGGAATACTCTCTGTTCAATTCTGGACATGGTATGGGGACACATACACAAACACATATAATCGAAATGAATGAATGAAAGGTTATACATGTCTCGTGTACAAATTTTAAGTATTTTAAAAATTTGAGAAGATAAAAACCTGTCATTACATTTGTAAAACCTTGTACAGAGGATTTTTCACTATGTGCCTAGCTTTGGTGTCCATTTTGCTCAAATTTGAAAAAACAAACAGGTGCATGATGACAAAACAGAAATAAAGTATATGTAGAGATGACTATTTTATATTACATGGCCCAATCCTGTATTTATTTTCCTCCCCTTTTTGAAGTATTTATAAAGACCTAGTTGAAGATGGCTGTATTTTTTTGTTAAAATATTTAGTAGAATTGTGCCTTTGTCTGTATGTGAATAAATGCTGTACATTTTGCAATACACTCCAGTGTTCTGGTTTGACATCTGTGCTTTTTAACATTTAAACATCCATGCCCACGTTTAAGTCCATATATTGGACTACAATATGAAAGTGTCCGCATAATGTAGAATAATAACTATATCAGTGTTGTGCTCATTTTAACTTATATAGGAAAAATAGGTTAATATAGCACTTGGAGCATTGCTGCTTAAGGACATTAATACATGCCAACATCACCTGTTTTCCAGTTCAACACCTTACATAAGAACCATTTCAGTTTTTTTAAAAATGGTTTATTAATAGTGGAAATTAAATTTTTACTACACAAAGGTGTACAATAGTGGTTTCCATTCCAGCAGTCA
Organism: Lerista edwardsae; assembly: GCA_029204185.1. Classification (NCBI taxonomy): domain Eukaryota; kingdom Metazoa; phylum Chordata; class Lepidosauria; order Squamata; family Scincidae; genus Lerista; species Lerista edwardsae. The sequence goes on along the minus strand of JAJKFI010000003.1, from coordinate 37,341,748 downwards.
AGTATTTTTACCTCTGTAGATTAACCTTTTGTAAAAAGGCTTTCTACATTAAAACAAAACAGAAAATACCGGTGGGATATTTACATGCTGAGAAAGACAAGCCACTTTCTCATCCGGTGCTCTGCAAATGCCCTCTTAATGTTTACTGTGTAGAAGCTATGATGCGCATTGCTTTTTCTCTATTCAAACATGGACTCTCTATTAAAGAAAAAAAAATACAAGTCACTTTGTGCATGATTGGTCTTAAATGTTCCATGGCTGCTCTTCTCCAACAGCCATAACATAAACTGTGAAAGAATACATGGTTCTTACATATTTTCCAAGTCTATCGATGCTGCTGCTTTTTTCCTCTGTGTGGTAATTGCACTAAGCTGTAAACACAAAATAGTAATTAGATTTTTTTCAATGGGAATCTTGGATTACAACAGATCCGAAGTAGATATAAAACGAAGATATTTTATTCTGTTCCTGTGATCTACTTAAGATCCAAAAAGTTTCAAATGATTATGAAGTTTTGATTGAAAACTTGCCATATTTTTAAAAAACACAAACCAAAACATTCATTATGAATACACAGACCAACGCAGTAGATCAAAGTGCTTCCCCTTAGGACTATGTGTTTACCATTTTTTTCTAAAGAAGGAAACTGTTCTCCATACACATCTACATCTCATCACTGGAATAAAGTGGAAGTCAGTAGGTGTAAATAATGAGTGTATATTGAAGCACCAACATGCAAATGGTACATTTCCAGTGTTGAATGCAAGTATTCGATTATGGGTTCCAATTGCTGACTGTGCTATAAATAACTATGAATTTCCCTCCATTTGAAACAAACCAACCAGGATTTTCTTATTTCTAAGGGTGCAATCCTAACCTGGAGTCAGACCGGCACAATTTGGCTGGCACAAGGGCCACTCTGAGTCAGGGTGGATGGCACACACCTGTGTCCTGGCCTCTCTGACTCAGAGAGTGGTCCAAACATATTTTGCAGTGGTCCTTGTGCCAGCCAAACTTTGCTGGCCTAACTATGCCGGCCTAACTCCAGGTTAGGATTGCTCCATAAGTGTCTTTCATTATGCAGCTGAAGTCAAGTCTGATGTATATTTAGATACCTGTTGAGATACTGTAGCTGCCCTCTCCTCTGCCTGGCTTAGTCGTCTTTGAAGTCTGTTGACTTTTTCTTGATGCTCCATCATTAATTTTTCATTCTGTATAAATGAAACAGCTCATTACAAATGTAAGAGTCTGTTATACATATAGAAAGCAAGCTTTGGAAAAAGAAATGAGTCAATACCAAGTGTAAGAACCTCATTTCGTTGTTCTCATACCTTGAGTACAATGACAAATAAATTTCTATCTATCTATACACCACCAGTGGAAGACAGGACAAGCGCCTCAGTGCATAATCGTCTTAACGTCGGTCTCAATCCTAACTCTTTCCAGTGCCATGCCAATGGCTGCATCCTGCGGTTGGGTGGGGACAGTCATGGAGGTCTCTTCAAAGTTTTGTTCCCTTAGCTAGGGCTGTATTGTGGCTGCATCAGTGCTGGAAAGTTATTTAGGATTGGGCCCTGACAAAATTGTCCAGGTGACCCAATCTGTACATATAAAAGCCTACCATATCCACGGATTTGGGATCCGTGTGTTCCGAAACCCACAGGGAGGGACCCACCTGGAACCTCCAAAAAGGAGCACAGCTCTGGTTGCCTCCAGTGACTTCTGGTTTCCTGGCCTTAATAAAGCATAAACATTTCACTACTGGTTTTCCCCATCTTTTCAGCCAAACGAGTCATTCTGAGGCCTGTGGGTGGTCACACCCAGCCTCTGCAGGCCTCAGAAAACTCTCCAGATCTTACTGGAGCTCAGCTTTGGTTCGGCGGATGGGGCAGCCCCAAATCTGCAGGTCTGATTTTGGATTTCTATGGGCAGGAACCTTGCATTACCACTTCCAGCTATGGAGTATCGGTTACAATGCTTAGTTTTTATTATGTGCATCAGAAACTGCACTGGATTTTCCAATTGGGAACTATTTTAAAGGACTTCCACAGCAATTCATGAACCAATGAATGCATACCAATAAGGTCAAAGTGAGACTGGTCCCAGCTGTGAACCTTTGTTGAAAAATAAATTTGGAAAAGGTTCATTTTCTTACCTCAGTAACCTTTTCATTTGCTCTTTCCAGCTGACAAAGTAACTCCTGTGTGTGAATTTTCTGACGACTTAACTCGCTTCTATCAAACAAGATCAAAGGCACTAATTAATGTTAATCAATGCATCTGTTGAGATAACTGCTTCTCCGAGAAACGGGACAGCCTCCAACCTTGGTTAAATTCTTACTTTCCTATGATTTATTTAAAGATAGTACACTGGCTCTGCAAGTCATGGACATCTGAGTTACGGCTTGCTGGGTCAGTGCTTTCACACAATAGATCCTATAGTGGTGATTTTGCAAAGACATGACAGCTCTAGGTCAGCAAAAGCTGCATGTCTCAGGCTACATGTTTTGACTTCCGTACAGATTTCTGGAGCTGAACTAGACTCAAGTCCTAAGTACGTAGAAGATATGGTGTGCCTAAAAAAAATTGCCTGTTTTGGTTTTTAGTTTTATGATGGGTTAAATGTTCAGAATGTGAAATAACCTAGATCAGGAGCGTCAAACACAAGGCCTGTGAGCCTTGTCCCCCAGAAGCTTTTTACCCTGCCCCCATGACATACTCTCCCGGGTGGGATAGCATTTGCAATGGACACAAATGAAAACAAACAAGAATAGAATAAAGGAGGCACCAATCCAGATAACTACCCTGATAAGGTTTCGGATTATTAGACTCTAAACTTCTGCAAGGGCACTGGACCTATTACTAAAAAGATCAATCCATGGATTTAGGAATCCAGATAAGATAGATTCCCACTTGATCTTAGCCAAAAGGCCGAGAAGCGATCAGATAAGATAGATTCCCGATGTCTTCAGAGGATGTTGAGGCCTTGTTTCCTGTTGAGGCCTTGTTTGATCTCTGGAAGCGGGAAATGATCTAGCCCATCAAGTGGGTCCCGACCAACAGTTGGAATAACACTGCTCCAATGGATTCTCCTAGGGAAGGTGTTTTGCAGTTAATACCCCCTTATCCTTCCCTGAACTGTCCAGGCACAGCCCCCAAATCCTGGTGTAGATTAGTCATTGCGCTGGAGATCCTCAATAAAGGGACGGGGACAGCTCAAGAGTGTTCAAGAATTGCCATCAGACTCCTCTTGCAAACTTCAAACGAGGCAAGAAGGGTACAGAAGGCAATGCTTCCATGGTTGTTCTAAGCACACACAAGAAACACTGTAGCTCATCTTTGTAATCATCCTGCTGTAGTGAGTTAGACAGCAGTCCATGGGCACCTCTGAAATGCTGATCTACAAAACGCTGATCAAACAAATGCTGATCAAACAAAAGGTGGATTCAAAGTATGTGATGGAAAATAGTGGCAGTCTGCCCAATCCCAGGATTGTCATGCAGGGTGGGGGAGATAAGGGCTAGCCAGAATTATTTGATATGGTGAGTCCTACCCAGGGGTCAGAAGCATCCTTTGGATCCCCCGAGATAGAGGGAGCTATCTGGGGGAGGAGCCAGGTCTGCAAGGAATGGACAGGCTCTTCCTGCCAAATTTATTTCCATGGTGACTGGCTACAGCCACAGGCACCCTTCAGTTTAACACAGTGGTGCAGGAGTACATTGAGGAGGTCATGCCTCAGACTATGGAGCTTCTGAGAGCTTTCTTATAGCCAGTGACTCCATTTGAAATAATCAGTTCGGACTGCTGGTGTGCATTCCCAAACTTTCTCCCAATTAAAATGGGCAAAGGAAGCTTTCTAGAAAATTACTCAACCGTCTACTGTACGTACCTGTGAATGGGAAACAAAAGGTGAGCTGTTAAGTAGTACAGAAGATAATAAATCTGCCAGCTGTGGGAAGTGTTTAAAGCAAAATTCTCATATGACACATACAGCACATTCCATCTGTTTTTCTGTTGAGTTATGCAGTAATATGCTTCAGTTATTCTTAGTAATTATATATTTTGTCGACTGCCAGTACCTGCAGCTGTTTTTTATCCTGTTAACATTTTTAATCAATATCTTAAAATAAACAGTTATTTCTGCCAACTATTACAGAACTCCAGCCAAAAATAATGTGGTAGGAATGAAAGGAGGACGTGGAACCCCCCCTTTATGTGATACAATTAATTCAATATGCCGAATTGTCACCGGAAGTGACAAGAAGGCCCTTAGAATGCCTCCGGGGGAAGGCAGTGAACATGACGGGAGTGGCACCTCCAGATGGGGGTGGGGGCCCTGCCCCCCCCCAGGAAAGCCACTGGTGTAATGTACAAATGTTTAAAGAGCCATAAAGGCACGAACGTGATACAGAAACAAGCCCAACAACATCTGAGACTGATTTACTCAAAGCAATACTTAATTTAGGAGGGGATCTAAAATCTGCATATGGAGAGCTTCATTGCCTGTATTCCTGTCTTTGTGTTGGAGCTTACCCTGAGGAGATCTCCAGCAGCCCCGAATCTCCCATGGAATACAGTATAGCCCGAAATAGCCCTCTGCATTGCCATGGGAATTTAGGTTGGATTGGGCTGTTAGTTTGATTTTGATGGTATTTCCAAGTAACTCAGGATTGTTCATTAAACTTGTATCACCTCCTTGAAGTAGATTAATGCCTATATCCTTTGATTCTCAACCTAGTGGTGACATTACTATGCAGCTTGGGACTTCAGGAAGGATAATCAGACTGGACTGTGAAGTCACAGATAGTGACAATAAGAGCTCGATCCAGTGCTTGTCTACTCAGATGTAATTCCCACTGTAGTTACTGGAGTGTACTCCCAGGTAAGTGTGGGATGGATTGCAGCCTGAGACATTTGCAATATTTTAAGAGCACCATGCAAACACTTAAAGAGTTGTTTTCATACATGCACCCTTAGTAGAGTTAAAGGATTTTTTTATATGGAAGGCAAAGGCACAAAGGTCCCTTCTCTGCATTAAGAGCCTGAACAATTAGTACATGCTGAATCAGTATTATTGAGTTAGGGGTATCTTAAGACCCAAAGGATTCCCCTCAGAGACATGTTAAAAATTGAGCCTTGAAGTTCTTGGTTAATGCCTGGAGCTATTTGACTATACTTGTTAAGGGATGTGCCCCATACCTTGGTTAGGAGTTACTGGAGGATGCCCCAGGGTTTGGCCACTGCTAGGCCTGCAAGGTTTGGCCACAGCAGCACGAGGCCTGCATAAAGGCAAGAAGTGTTGAGTCACTCAGCAGGTGCTAGTTAATTGCATGCTGAGTGACTGCACACACAGGTGGTGAAGGGTGTGGCTGAAGAGCTAGAGCCTGCCCAGCAACAGGCACTGATAGGCCAGCCTTGGTATAAAGTTGGAGGCAGGAGCTGCAATAACTTGTGGGTTGTAGAGGGAGTGCAGCGGGATGCTACGTTGGTATACTGTGATAATTGTGTCTGTGAGGAACTGTGATTCACTGTGTTGGACCACTGCTGAAAGCCTGCACTGGAACTTTGTACATTTTTGTAAATACATGCTTGGTGAAGGACCCTCACTATATTTGATTTGACCTTGGAGCAACTATCCAGTGGCAGACGCTCCCCAGGAACTGGGCCAGCTACAACGGCTTGGGCAGTGGGAGCGGAACGGCTTACGCTTTGTCTTCGCACTCTGATAATACTATATGTACTTTAATAGGTATTTAATGTGTTTAAATGTCACATGTCCTGGGAACATTGCACCAGGTGCATGAATGGGAGGGGGGAAAACAAACATTATCTGATACAATCTAGTCTTCATGCAAGGGGAGAAAATAATTAGCAATAGATAGCCAATATGACACTCGCTGCGTGACAGAGGCCATAATTGTTACATCACTCTCTTTTTCTAATAAACTCATTGTACATTTGACATTGCTGCTATTGGATCATATAATGCCAGCTAGGTACACTGGTGTAAGTTATAACCTGGTGACAGCCAACTTAGCTAGACTATATCAGTAGCTTATTAAACACGCATACAAATATATGAAAAAAGAAAACTAAGAGTTGAAGGAAGGACAGACAGCAGATTTAGATAGCAAATACTTCTATATCAAATCATGCAGCAATAAGAGCTGGAGTCACATTCTTCATCAAACAACAAAATTATCAGATTTATTGCGCTGAAGTCAAATCTGGATTTAGCTGAGTCGTATGTAGCAGGTAGTATTTAATTATCACAGTGCATGCAGAGAATCTGTGTTTGCCAATCAGCTTTTAGCTCTTCTCCTAGTCATATGTAAAAGCACTACAAAGAATTGCATAATTTGAAGTCTTAGGTCAGATGTCATTTGCCTTGACACAGGACCAGACTGGTTCTATGGCTGCTCAGCTAAATTAACTAGCTCAAATTGAGGAGCTCAGTAACCATACAATGTATAGGCAAGAAAAGCAATATTGTATTAAAAACTACATACTGGAAACCAGGTGAAAATGACATTTGTCTGGGTATGTGATATATTTGGAACCAGGAAGATTTCCAGAAGGAAGGAGTGGAAAGAGTATACAACAGGACAAGTAAGGACACCCCAAGTTTTGCTGATGCACAATAATAGCATACTCTGCTACTTAGATAATTCACAGTTAAGCAAGCATATTAAATAATCCTTTAAACTACAGTCTTTCAAATGCAGCCACCAGGTTGAACCTGCAACAGGGATGCATGGGGAGCAAAAAGAATCATACAGCTGGCAGGGTTAACATTTGCCACTCCAGTCTCAGGGCCCTCTCCTAAATAGGCCAGCACCATTGGTAAGGGCTTACCACCAGTGCTGCTGTTGTGAAAGTGCCCACCACCGGACCCCAGCGCCTGGGGGAGGCCACGTGGAGCCGGAACGCAGTGAAGCCGCTGGCTGTGTGCTTTGTCCAGGCAGGTGGAGAGGATGGAACTGGGCGGGGGGGCATGGAGTTGGGGGGGGGGAGCCAGCAGTGGCATCCACCACCAGATTCTAACCTCCATGTCAGGCCACATGACCTAATACAGAGGCTCTCAAGTCTGCGCCAGCACAAACTTGAGGAGGCCAATTGCCGGGCCTTCACCCTTACTTAGAGGAAGGGACGAACATCTCTTGTCCTGAGGTAGCTCCAGCCACTGCTCAGCACCCATTGGTGAGCCTACAGTGGTTGGGTAGTTTAGGATTGGGCTGCCCATCAATCACCCTCGAGATTGTGGGATCCGGAATGGGGGGATAATTATATGTACTCTTCCATATAGAAGCCACAAACCTGTATGATATACTATATTGACATTATCCACTTTCTAAGAAAAGTAGTCATAAATATCTGTACACACAAGAAATAAAATCAACTAAATCTGTGACTTCCTTAGACCATGATAACTGCTCTAGTGACAAGGCTCTCCTCATGAAATAAGATTTATCGTTTTTAATAAGAAAAGAACAGAATTGCTCACTGTTAGTCATGAATGAAACAGTATCTGAAATTCCTATCACACTAGTAAATAGGATATTAAATCTCTACAAGATATTTTCAGCTGTCACACCATGGACAGACCCGCAGAAGAAAATTTGCTATAATGTGTCAGGTTTGTCCATGAAGATTCAAGGATCAGAAGAGAGACAACAATAAACATGATGATCAGTTCATCAGATGTCCTACTATTTTGTTCCTATTGTTTATATTTGCTCAAAAAAAAAAACCCATGACAAGTAGTGTTGCATATTTCCCAATGCATCATAACGTTGCAGTTTTCATTGAAAAAACTGGAAGGAGCCATTGTAACTCAATGAACTGCACTATAGGGTCTTCCTAAGGAGTTGCTGTGGAAATAAGAGTTGATTTGTGCTGTTCCATTTTTGTTGCTGTATGTCTTTGTTAAAATATTTATATCCTGTATTTGACAATTATAATCTGTACTATGTGGCCCTTCAAAGATTATAGGAAGGATTCTGGTGTTTTTAAGATGTGCAATAGCTCTAAAAAACTGACGTTGGCTTTTTTCTGCGGCACTGTCCATTGATTTCAAGGGAGCCACAGTGAGTTCCCATCATGTTCCCATCAACAACATTGGTAGCCATGGTTCTGGATAGTGTGTTGGGATGAATGGGCATGTCTTAGAGAACACTGGTTGGGAGAATCCACTGTGTTGGCAACACACTTGGAGCCTGAATATTAGCAAGAACCATTATGTCTCTGACTCTAAGTCTGGTTCTGGCACCAAGAAAAAGGCTATGGGAGCTACTGATGTTGATCAAGGAATAGGCAATGTTGACAACAGCTCTGGTAGTGAGAAATTACTGATATAAAAGTTTAAGACGTTAGGGTTGACATCAGTGTGGTAAGTGGTGGGGTTGTATCAGCTATGGCAGTCATGCTGGCGATCTTAGTCGGGAGACAGTAAGGTCAACACTTCAACATCTCCACAATCTCTCCTTCAAATATCATGTGGACCACAGGACTGTTTGATCTTGGGCAGGAGCTGCTCGGAACTGGTGTGTGCTTGGAACTGGTCTCAGCAGAAGTGAAGTCACTCCAGTGCCTGGATCACCACCGTGTACAGTCTACGAGGCAAAGCCTTTGTTGGTATAGAGGCAGAATCCATCAATACACACAGTTTGCATTTGCCATAGCTCTTGTAACTATTAACAACAATATATACAATAAACGTGAACACTGGGGTAAAAGTCTGTGTTTTTGACTGAGGGATGCATTCCTCACATTGATGCTTTGGCAATAGTTAAAAAACACACACAGAAGGAGTGGGAGTTCTTTCCATGCTTGAGGGACATGGTGGTGCAGGAGGTTTCCCCACTTGAGAGTAGGGGCCGAACACTCAACTGCATCTGGAAACTTCCAAGTAGGCTCTCCGCCTGTGCAGAATTTGACTACTGTATGCATGATTGCGCAAATAAGAAACTTGAACTGTCAAATCCATGTGTGTGTTGCACAAGTGCAAAGCCAACCCAGGATTCCATTTGCAATTCTATGTATAATACCCTTCTGCCATCACTACTGTATGCAAAATCCCCCCTATACTACACAAGTGGAATAACCACTTAGGATACAACCCTAAGTGTCAAGATTGCCATATCTGGTAGACTGAAGGATTTGGGATACTCCATATTTTATGTTTCTGCTAGTTTCTTTTGGCTCATGTCAATGTAGCCCAATTATAACAATCAAAGGTTCATCTGATAAGGAATTTTAACTAGAAATATATATAATATACTTAGTACAAATTTCAGCTGCCAAAAAATAATAATAAAAACCCTCTTCCCAGTCAGGCTCTTATAATACACAAATGTACAGCAGATGTAAAAAGGGAAATAAAAAAGAGAAAGGTATTTCAAGAAATATCTCGAAACGCTAATATCTGATCATCCCACTCACTTCTAAATATTCAGAGCTCCAGTTAGTGGCCTTCAACAGTTTGGATCATGAAGATTCACAATGGAAATTTGAGTGTAATGGGTATTTCAGTGGCATATGTAAGCTGGAACAAAAACCATTAGGCTTGTTCCATTTTACAGAGAGCTGTTTACATTGTCTACGAAGCTGAAACAGGATGATACATTTCATTTGCATGACTAACTAGACAAGAAGAAAAAATGGAAGGAAATTATCAGTAAGCAGAGCAAACTAGAGAAAGGGGCTCAAAAGGAGCTCTTACACGCACGCGCGCACGCGCGCACACACACACGCGCACACACACACGCGCGCACACTCAGCCTCAACAGTTTTCTTCACTTTGGAAGCAAAACAGAGCCAACCAAAAGTAAGAGAAGTTTCTAATACTCAGAAAATTCCCTAGATGTATTCACAACAGTACCTTAAAATAGGTTTTTCAACCACAGGTCTGTGAGGTTCCTGGGCTTTATAGCAATGGCATGATGGTAATAAAATGGTCAGAATATCTGACCAGAGACATACCCTAAATTTCTCCACTGTTTTCTTCCATCTGGGGTAAGGGCCAGTGACCAAGCTTCAAAGGAATGTGAAAACAGGTAGCTGGTGATTTTGATTTTTTCCCCCCCATCTACCAATTGTTGAAGTGTCAAAGAGAAGTTACCTCACTTACTTTAAATTATTTATTCTGGCTTCAGTAGTGTCTGTAAGTTTCTTTGTTTCCTCCTTCCACCGATTTGTTGCTTTCTGTTGAGCTATCAACAGGCGTCTCAGCTCAGCAGTGGAGTTTCGATTAACATCTTCCATCTCTTTCAGCTGAACTTCAAAACCATGTTCTTTTATTAAATGCTCATTCTCCATTGTGCTTATCTAGAGTAAAAATGAAAAACTCCCATCAGTACAGAGACAGCTTTTGTCTTTGAATCAAAGAGGTACAAGTTGTCAGCATGTGCACACAAATATTCAGGCTATATCCATCTATAAAGGATTACTGAACCTTTAACTGTGGGTACAAAATACAACCTGATAGAATACCTTTGTGTCACGTTTGCACTTTCTTCTCATGCTGAGCACAGTTTATAAAACAATCAAGTTAAAAACGCTTTGATTTCAATAATTGTAATTCCAGTGAAGAAACAGGCAGCTGTGTCACATTTGATCACCTGCAGTGACTACTAATTGTTTCTAGGTGAGCAGCTGATCTTTCATCCTCTACTATAACGTTTCAAGCATTTAATGAGGAAACTAGTAAACATTCTGTTTGAAATTCCTGTTTAGCAATGGACCTATCCGTACTGGAGACTAACAGCCCAATCCTAACTCCTCACACAGCAATGCAGCAGTGCCAACATGGCACCAGCTTGTATCCCGTGGGGGGAGTTTTAGGATCTGGAGTCCTCCTTCGGTAAGCCCTTGGATCTACTGGTAAGGCTGCTGGATCGACTGAGACCTGCGCCAGCTCTATAGTTAGCACAAGTCCATGTGGCCCTGAACTGGGGGGATCGAGGCCGGGAAGGGGATTAGGATTTGGAGAGGGTCACTGTCACTGAACCCGCCCCCCTTTTGGGTCCCGATCCACTCTCCTTCCTGGATCTGATGCTGCCCCATTCCACCCATGAAATTCCATTCCATTCCATGAAAGTTCCATTCCATGCAACTTTCAGATTAATTGCATCATTTCCGGTGGGTCCTGGACAGATTGTCATTCCAAAAAGTGGGTCCTGGCACTAAAAGGTTTGAGAACCATTGGTCTATTGTATTCTCATCTGCTTTCAATGAAATTTAAGAACCTTTACATAATTTTGGCTGCTGATTTTATCTAATTGTTCTGCTAATTTTATCGTTGAGATTTTTTTTATTGCCTTTTGGTTGCTTCTATCATATTTCTATCTTTCTTATGTCTATCTGATTCCTTACTTGATTGCTATAAACTGCTTTAGGGCAGTTGCAAAAGGTAGGGTATGCAAACCCTGTTAAACAAAACATGCATACATACAAGGCATACAGTAACTTATCTGAGTTTGGGTGGTGGGATTGTATACATGAAACACTCCTCCTTCCCTGTTTTTTGGAGAGGCATCAATAGACATGAGGGGAGGGAATCCTTTGCTCATGGTGGGAGAATGATGGGTTTATATGCAAGTTTTATATTGAGTATTTCAGGGCACTTAAGTAAGGCTATTTCTACCCCACGTTTCTTAAGGAAAATTCAAGGCAGTAAAAACAGTTATAAAAATCTAATGGTACAAATAAAAATATTAAGCACAGCACATAAAAACGGGAGTTTTTAGTCTCCAACCAGAGACTAAACCCATAAAGTACTGGGAGGGGGATTTACACTCATAATAAAGATGTTCTGCTGAAATTAAAAAAAAAAATCTTCAAGCACCACCAGAAAGCCAAGCGAGGAAATGCCAGCTACAGCACTCAGGGTAGGGAGTTCTGTGTAGTGGGGGCTGTTACTAAGAAAGACCTTTCACTAGTTACTCCTAATCAAGCTGCTGACGGTGGTGGAATCCATAGAAGGACCTCCCTGACAGGTCTTACTGGACGAGAAGATTCATCTGAAGGAAGGCAGCCCTTCAGATACTTTGGTCCTAAGCTGCTAAGAGCTTGACAGCAACCACCAGTCCCTTGAATCAAGCCTTGGCACTACATAGCTACCATGTCCTCCTAGGCTGTCTTCCTTTTCCTAACATGGGAATTTTTCAATTGAACAATGAGTTGTGCACTCTGCTTACATTTCTGGGTAGACTTGCAAATAAGAAAAACGTAGCTTTTTCCAACAGGATTTTAAAAGATGATTTTTTGAAACAAAATATTCCAAGCAGAAAAGAAAATAATTGTTTAGTACACACACACACCCTTGTGAGGAGAAAGCAGATGCTCTGAACATTGCCTTCTGCCTTCATGTAAACTGATTCCTCCTTCCATTTACCTGCATAGATGCTCAGTGAAATCGGAAGTCTTACGGAAACACCAATACCTTCAATTTTGCAGTTTGCTGGGCCTCCACAGCTATCTTTCTCAAATCCTCCATTTCTTTTTGTAGCTTTTCATTTTCTTGCTGCAGTTTTAACTGCTCTTCACAGAGAGAGCCACAGTTCTGTCTTTCAGAATCCAGAATACTTTGCAACTTCTGAATCATTTCTTGGCAGCGCCCTATCTCTTCTTCATAGCTTGTAAAAGGGAAAAAACAAACCCACAAGCAACAACTGGTAAATAGATCCTTGAAGCTGAATTTTATTCACATTTGTTCTGAGAATTTCCCCTGCGTGTGTGAACTATGATAGCCACCTCGTAGAGCTTTTGGTGGGGAAAAAAAAAAGAAAAACAGGAATTTGCTCCCATATTTGAGCAATAAATGTGGTCTACAATGTCAGTAATTGGGTGGATTTGTCAGGCTGCTATTCCATTGCACTGTGGATCTATCATAAACCCTACAATGATGGCATCAAAATATAACAAATGTATTACCAAGGATAAATTTCAGCAGAGATCCACTGCAGATCACCTGCTGTTACTAGGTGTGCTTTTTAAACACACATGAGGGAAAAAAACAATTCTTGTTCAGGAATCCTGTGTTGTGGCCAATAGCACAGTACATAGTTCAGCAGAAAAGGAGAAGGAAAGCAAGGGTGAAAGGTGCAACAAAAAGGATTTCTAGGGATGAACAGAATTTTTAAAAAGGGAACAAAAAAAGGTGCCTAGGTGAACTTGCTCACTCTCACTGAAATCACAGCACATGGTCTTGTGTTCTTTTGTTCACCTTTTTTTTTAAATTGTTTTTATTAGTTTTTAAGAAAAGAGATGGGATAGGGTTACAGAAAACAAAGGAATGGGTTAAACAAAGGTAAACACATTAGGTAAGTACCTTGCAATGCATCATAATATCTTAAAAATATCATCAATCCAATTAAAAATATCATTTCTAAGGTTATCTATTTCATACTCAATATATCTAAAATCTTCTTTACTTGTAAATTGAAATATCTTAATATTCAACGTTGAACTATGTAATCAGTACTAATCTTTTATTACTTTACCATTCAACATTGCATATCTATCCAATCATAAAACATTTTTCAGTATTGTTTAATCTTATTAATCTTGCCCTCTCTTAATCTTTCTGTTAAAATGTCCATCTCTGCCACTTCATAAATTTTCCCTATTATTTGTTTCATATTTGGGGTTTCGTCATCTTTCCATTTCTGTGCAAATAGTAATCTAGCCACCGTTGTTACATGAATAACAATATGTTTCATATTTATATCTTGAATTTCTGTTAAAATATTTAATAAAAATATTTCTGGTTTGAGTGGAATACTGAAATTTAATATTTCTTGCAGCATTCCTTGTATTCTCTGCCAAAATTTCTTAGCTTTCTGACAAGTCCACTACATGTGGTAATAGCTTCCTTCAGCTGCTCCGCATTTCCAACATTTATTAGAAGTATTCTTATACATTTTTGAAATTTTTTGAGGAGTTATATGCCACCTATAAAGCATCTTGTATATATTCTCTTTAAATGATGTTGCTTTGGTCATTTTAATGTTCATTTTCCATACTTTTTCCCAATCTTCCAACAAAATATCATGTCCAACATTTTTAGCCCATTTAATCATTGCTTCTTTTATTACTTCATCTTCCATTCTCCTTTTTAGAAGAAATATATATATTCCTTTTATATATTTTTCTTTTTCTTCTAGAAAATATCTATCAAATTCCGTAATGTCCTGGTATATTCCTATTTTTCAATCTTCTTTCAATCTTGATCTTATTTGATTTTCTGACCACCAATCAAAAAAAATATTTTTTCCCTCTAATTGTTCCTTAGTTAATAAATTATTATCTTTATCTAAAATCTCTGCATATTTTCTATTTTGATCTTCTCTAAACCATTCTGGTTTTGAACCAATCTCTAAAGGTCTGATCCAGTTTGGGATTTTTGTAAATATTTTATATCTTATTTGTTCTCATATCCATAAGAGAGCTCTTCTCAGACAATGTTGTTTAAAGTTGCTATAAAATTTTGCTTTATCATATATTAAAAATGCGTGTAAACCAATCTGTAAATCGTACGTTTCTAATTTAATTGATCTGGTATCTGTTGGTTGAGCCCATTCTCTTATCCAATTTAATGCTGCTGCTTGATAATATAAGAACCAATCTGGAAGTCCAAATCCTGCTCTTGCTCTTGTAGTAGTTTTAATCGTATTCTGGGCTTCTTTCCTTGCCAAATAAATTTTGATATTGTTTGATCTATCTCAATAAAAAAGTTTTTCTTTAAAATTATTGGAATCGTCTGAAATAAAAATAATAATTTCGGTAATATATTCATCTTTACTGCAGCAATTCTTCCCATCAATGAGAGTTGTAATTTCTTCCAATTTTCACAGTCTTTTTGTATTTCTTTTAATAACTTATAATAATTTTCTCCCATTAACGTACTATTCTTACTAGTAATTATAATATCCAAATATTTTACTTTATGTGTCACTTGCAGGTTCCATTTTCTTATTTCTTGCATGTCAGATTCTTTCACGTTTTTCAATAATATCTTTGTTTTTTGATAATTAATCTTCATACCAGCTACGTCTCCATATTCTTTCAAATCTTCCATTAGATATTCTAGAGATTCTTTTGGATCTTCTAAAATAAAAACTAGATCATCAGCATATGCCTGTAGCTTAAATTCTTCTGTTTGAATTTTCAGTCCTTTTATTCTTATATCTTCTCTGATTCTTGTATTCAAGTTCTTTTGTTCACCTTAAGTGACTTTTTTTGTTAACAGCCACTGTTTGTAAAGCAGAAAAGGAAACAGAACTGCAAGCACACTTACAGCTGAATCTACAGATTTCAGCTGAAAAATACAGAAACACAGAAAAATGGCTAGGGGAAAAAAGACCCTTGATCAAATAACATATGCCATACTGCAGGGAGGGAATTCTTCTCATTCAGTTGCATCATCTATCTTTCCCTTAAAAAAAGGCATTAAAGACTGCCCACTTTAAACTATGATACAATTATTTAACAAGGCATGTGTTAATAAGAACGATGGAATGGACATTAAAAAGATGAACAAGCAACAGAAGTCTCAACTCATGAGATGTGCCAGAAAAGAACTACTCAATGAAAGACATTACTAGTTTGCAGTGCATAACAGTTACTTACTTCCTTTCCAGTTGTCTAATTTTGTTTTGTGCCGTTTGCAGACTAAGCTGAAGATCATCTTTTGCACGTTCAGCAACCAGACACCTCTGGTGAAGTTCTTCCAGTTTTCTACGATCTCCTTCGTTTCCTCTGCCTTCTTGGTACATCTGATTAACGAGTTTGCAAAAAATCTCATTGATTTTCCCCCCCTTTCAGTTAGCTTCTTTTAACAATAAGTTCGCCATTGACATCACACTATTAATTACTTTGTCCACCTTAGTTAAATTTTAACAAAAGGGGGATTGCCACCATCATTATCTCCTCCCAAGGGAGATCTGCCTGACACCTACTCTACTAGCTTTCAGACATAAAATAAAGGCTGCCCTGCTTAGCTGAGCCTTTGGTTGCTGATTTATGTAGTAATAATTAGTAGATTTAATTACAGTATCAATGTTGTTTTCTGTGGTTATATTTATCGTTCGTTATGACTTGGGGACAGCTGATATTTTACTGCTGCTTTGAGATACGACTTTTTAGAGCCCAATCCTATCCAACTTT
>JAJKFI010000003.1:37314098-37325572 GCA_029204185.1 Lerista edwardsae | reverse complement strand
GTGCTTTACGGCTGGCCTTGTTCTGGCCTAGCTCCAGGTTAGGATTGCGCTCTTAAGCACTTTCAACCTGATTGGAACTGCGTGGAAAGTTGCTATGTTGGCACATTTTGATAAGAAATAATTGGAAACCAAAGGAAATAATTTCTCCTTCAAATAATAGCACCATCTGATGGAGTTAGTACCCGTTCCCAAACATTTCCCATCTTATTCCAGCCACTCCCATCAACCCCGGTTAGCATGCTTTGTAAGATAAGGTCACACAATATTGAGTACTGGACTGTAGGTACTTTCTCGTATTTGGCCACATGTTCTCTACTTATAATAGTGATGTTGGACTTCAGAACAAAACAACTTGCGAACTAACCCCTGGAACAACCTGTTCTTAATTAGGCAAACTTCTGTAAAACATATTGACAAGGCACGCAAAGATAATTTTTCTATTTTTTATTATTAATAATAATTATTATTCATTTATTAAATATTATTATTTATTATTAATAATTATAATATAATTAATGTTATATTATTATTATAAAATAATATTATTTTATTAATATTAAAATATTATTACTAATATTATTTTATTATTATTTTATAATAAATAATATTAATATTATAATATTCATTTATAATTAAATTAAATTTCCATGGGCATATAAGCCCATAAAAATATCTTAAGTGTCGCCACATACCTAAGCTTACTACAAAGAATTCTTACTTTCTCAAGCTCTTCTTCTACTGCTTGCCTTTCTCGAACAGCCCGCTCAATTTGGCTCTGCTTTTCTCCACATTCCTATGAAGGAATCAAAGGGAAAGAGTTAAAAAATCAGGAAACAGTATACGATTTTAAATGTACTTGGCAAGCAATTCCAGTGTAGAATAATCAAGTAACAGGCAGTTACATGAGTGCAATTTTCAGTGTATGAAGCACACAAAGGTTTTACCCATGTTACCTACTAGTTTTATTCTTCAGTGTCATGCCTTATCATACCTCCAAAATAAGCAAGATTTACATTACAGGGAATGTAGTCTTGATTAAGTGGTATCATGACAGATTTTGAAATACCTCCAGTAACGTTGCTTCTAGTAGCATCATTTCACTGCTGTGCTCTTTATCCTAGGTTGATTGACAGCTAATTGGTAATGGGAATAACACATTCTGACCAATCAGCACCAGTTTCTTTTAATGAGGCCTCCTACCGCACTGTTTCAGAAAGAGCTCAGCTTTTCAGGGACAGATTCCCCAAGTTAATGGAAGTATTACTGTAACACCACATAAATATCGTCTTATAGGCTTGATCATCCAAATAATTTCCCCTACACATTTATACTGAAAAAGTGAGGAATGGTACTAAACAACTCCAGAACCTTCATTACAATATACTAACAACACTCCCAAATTTTTGTATGGATATATAATACAGAACAGAAATGAGTCATTAGAAAATTATTGCAGACAAACATGGTAAACAATGCAAACAGGTAAACTATGGAGGCCGCTTTCACAAATTATGGTTAACTTGTTTTTTTCATTTCCCACAGCTGTAAATGAATGAATATGCTACATTGATTATTGTATACATTTGATTTTAAAATGCCTGTCATCTGCTCCTTTATGTTAACAACTGATGTATTCTATGTCAAAAGGCACTTATAAAAATATTCTGAGATGCTGCTTGTATTGAGAGTCTGATCCATGACGGCTTCTTGTCCATTTCATGGCTCATACTCTTGTAGTGCTCTATGCCAACTATTTCCATGGTCCACACCTCCCCATTTTCCATGTGATCTGCAATGCAGGTTGCAATCCTAACCAACTTTCCAGCACTGACATAGCTGTGCCAATGGGGTATGTGCTGCATCCTGCAGTTGGGAGACAGTCATAGAGTCCTCCTCAAGGTAAGGGAATGTTTGTTCCCCTACATCAGAGCTGCACTGCCTATACCCTAGTGCTGGGAAGTTGGTTAGGATTGCGCCCTCAATCTTGCCAAATTCATGCTGAAACTATAGTTATGGAGGTGAAGTATTTTAGGTTTGTATAAACACAATTCTGCACTCAAATTTGTGTAACTTTAATGGAATAGAGTCTGCTGTGCATGACAGATACACATTTTGAAGTTCAAATTGCAAGACAAACAGAGAAAAAAATAAAAAAGCTAATGCTTGATAATGGTTAGGGGGTGCAAAAAAAAGGAAAGGGTATTCCTTGCCTTTCCCTTTGAACCTTCACCTCTCCTTGTCTTTCCAGTTATTCCTGATCAGATTCCCCTCCCCCCTCAAGCAGACTACAAACCATCATTCATGTGCACAGATACCCAGAAACAGACACATGCAAATATCCCCATAGACACACAAATTCTACAAAATCCTTGCTCCTTCATCTCCCACTCTCCCCATAGCCCTCCGAAGCACCAGCAGAAACTCCAAAAGTTTAAGTTGTGGTGACTCTTACCCATCCACTTCACTATCATGTGAATAAACAGCTAGCAATAAAAATAGATGAGCTTTGAAAGCAATATAGATGTACTATTTTGATAAGAAATGCCTATTATTTCTAACAATTTTTCAACACATTTATTTTGGTGGAACTTTCTTTGGGTTTATTATCAGGGTTCTTAAGAAGATCAACAAACGCTGAAATAGAAGCATAAACACCAACAACTGATGTTGTTTAGATGTTTAAACAACTGATGTTGTTTAGATGAGGACTCTTTTACTGATTCTAATAATGGTTTTAAACACTTAAGGCATGATCCAACTAAAACATAGGCAGTTTAAATGATATTTATTTCAGTGGGACAAGTGTGAATATCTGTTGTCAATGCAATCTATAATACACAGCAGTATACAACCGTGGGTGGATTATGCCTTTAGAACTTTGTTTCTTCCAACATATAAATCGACTGGTGGTGGTGGAATATTTATGAAACAACTGGCACTTTTCCAGACCCTAAACAACAAGCAATTTAACACAATCCAAATCATGACTTGATTTTAATTAAGAAAAACAGTTTCACATTAAAATATATGTACTATATATACATACTATTGCAAGTGCTGCAAGTTCTTCTTTTAATCGAGAAATCTGTATATTGTTCCTTTTCCTTTCATTTTCTACCTGCATTAATAAACAAATCACATATAATTCAGTATGCAATGGCTAGTTTTTCCAATTATACAATATACGTTTACTAGGGTCAGAATAAGCAGACAGAATTGCATTAGAGAAGGTGAGAAGTTAGGGGTTACAATATAGATGTAAAAGTTTGACTTTCAGGGCACAATCCTAATCTGGAATTAGGTTGGCACAGTTAGCCCAGCAAAGTTTGGCCTCCACAAGGGACACCATAAAGCATATTTGGACCACTCTCAGAGTCAGAGAGACCAGCACACAGATGTGCACCATCCTCCCTGATTCCAAGAGTGGTCCAAACATGCTTTACGGTGTCCCTTGTGGCAGCCAAACTTTGCTGGCTTAACTGTGTTGGCCTAACTCCAGGTTAGGATTGCTCTTTCACTCATGTACTGCATTGCTAAAACAACAATATCTTAGCGCAGGTGAAATGATCCCCAAAAGTTGAGTGCTGTGTTAAACACCACTATTTGGAGACATAGCTGATATAATTAGTAGGAAATGGGTACTGACTGGCCCAGAATGTACTGCTCTCATTGATTAGAACAGCTGCCAATCACAATAGAGCAAAGAGCACTGTAATGAATCAGTATAAAGGAAGTCACATTATTGACGGAATGTCTATATGGCCTACATTTATGACCTGAATATCTTAGTGTAGAGTTTTATGGTTTAATATTTTCTTTTCTAAATATGAACATTGGTCCACTTATGAGCCAAAGAAACACCATAATAAAACCATCTTGCACACGTTTTCCTATTTCAGTCTCAATAATCAAATGTAGTTATTGAGTTCTGGTAACATTAGGTATCCAGACAGAAACATATACCGATTTAGATCACTTTCAGATCCATTAAAAATGTACTTATTAAAGTATTGACAGAGTGGATGCATTTAGGTCTACAAGAAAAAGGAATAATGAAAGAACATGTTCTAAGATATGGTAACTCACTTCTTTTTTAGTTCTTGAAGCAGCCTCTTGAAGAAGTTGAGAAAATGCTTCTTTCATATTTTCAATTTTCTCTTCTTTTTGTTTCTCATTTAGCATTGCCTAGGGCAAAATAAATACCAGTTTAACAAATCTTCCTGTAAGGACAACAATAATGGGTAATTGTTTTTATAATAATTAATGGGTAATGAGCATACAAGGGTAATGAGCATACAAAATTATGGTTCTTGTCCAATATATAGATGGTCTCCTTATGGTCTCCAAAATACTGTTGTTCAATAATGTTAGATGACTTTTGAGATCTTCTGTATGAGGATTAGTTTCCTGATTCTGGATCTACATAAGATGATGGGTACTGGGTATTTTCTCCATTATCAGTAAACCTTTTGCAATGACACCATGGGAGATAGATAGTAAGAGTATCCAAAGTAGGGTATCCATTTAAATACTTAGCCAGCATGCATTCAGCATGAAATGTTTAGTCTTACTAAAGTTGATCTGAACATGTGGTAAAGCCATTCATAAGATGGGGGGAGGACAAATTACAGCCCATAGGTCATATCCTGTCTATTAAATGAGCCTAGTAGCATTATACTTGCAAAGAGCCACCCTGCTCCTTCCTCTTCTCCCTCCCATCCCTGCCCACCACCACACAGCTTCTTCCTCCTGCTGGGTGAAGTAGTTGCTGAGCGGGGTTGCTTCTGCTAAGAGCCTAGCTGAAAGAGACATTCTGCAAGCAGCCCTGCAGCTACAAGGATTGCAAATATTTTTCTTCTATTATGAATGTATTTGAGAGTTATGCACAAAATGTATGTAATGTTTTCTATAATTGCTCTGCAATGGCCCACTATAAGAGCAAGACTGAGTGATGTGACCCTGGAAACTGAATGATTGGGGATCCCTGAATAAGACCTTGATCCTGTTCCTAGAGGAAACGCAGCTGAGAGGCTCTCAGTGGGCCTGGGGTGGGGCAACATCACCGTGCCCACAGCGTGGCCCCCTCCACCCATGTGCATCGCCCGGCCACACCTCCCTGAAGCTGGAATCGTTCCATTAAGGAGCAATCCGAGCACAAGGGAGGGCAGAGGGGCTGAAAAGCGGGTAGGATTTTCCGCGCTGCTCTGCCTCGCCGCAGCCGGTGCCCGCTGTGCTTGCCTCCCCCCACTGCACCCACCCTCTGCCTCTGCCGAGAGGTCTCTGACAGCACAGCTGTACCTCACAAAAGCTTCTGTTACTTTTTCTGGCTGTAAACAAGTACATTTGGGGCACTTTTGTGTTACTATGTTATTTCTGCCCCTGCCACAACTGACAGGGCCAATTTGGATAACTCTCTTCAACACACAATAGTAACACAAAAATGTAATAAACCCAAGTGCGGCTGTCCATTCTGAAAGCTATTCTATTCATTACTGCCAAAATAATTCAGAGTTCAGAACAAAATGTAAGATAGCCTTATGAAAAAATAGGCAATTTTTAACATTAATCCCAAAAATGATCTGTGTAGTATGATTCAGGTTTTTCAAATGCTAATTGAGAGATATTCTAACTTTCCAGTGGATGTTCTAAAGCAGGGGTGTGAAACACAGGGCCAGGTATGGCTCTTTACCAGGCCCACGTGATAATAGGGTGCTCCCACTGCTGCCCTTCCAATGAGGTCAATTCAGACACTTTGGGAAATGTAAATTATGCTTGGTAGAACAGAATTCACACACTGCCAAAAGTGCATGAACAAGCAAGGCTCACCAATGAAGTTGTTATACAAGGTGCATTACAGTCTTGACAGGAGGAGACTGTACGTCAGCAGAACTTTTATGATTCATACATGATTTGAAGACCTGTAATTCCAGTTATTTTAGAAAAATAACTACATAATTAACAACAATCAAATGGTTGTTAATCAAATGGCGTAATATTCTGATATCCAAAAATGTCATCTTAGTGCATTGCTTACCTTACTCTTTTGTAGATTTGCTTCTTCTAAGAATTGCACGCTGTCACGGACCTTAGCTATAGCACTATATTTCTCCCCTTCTATTTCGGCACACTTTGTTAGCAGCTCTTTGATCTGGTCTTCTAGGTTTGTTTTTTCAGTTCTTAGCTGTTTGGAATCTTGGGCAGCTACAGATAATCTTCATATCAGAACAAAGATCACGGAATTAACAGAAGTTAGACAATGATAGCTGGCAGATCTCGCAAACAAAGATTGTATGAACTCCCATCTCTGAAATACATGTTAAGAAATTAACTAGACTTGGTTAGGAGACTAGCTAGACTTGGTGGGCGTAGCTTCCAAACCCAGAAAATGGGTTAACATTTTCAGATGTTAACAGATGACAACTTAACAGATGACAACTCTAGCTACAGAAGCCTTACATCTCTGAAATAGCTCAGGCTTTCTTTGCCATGCAGGTTCACTGACTAGTGGTGTTTCGAGATCTGTGCCTCGTTGGACTTGCGTCTGCTGAAGAGCAGGTGCAGATCTGAGGAGTCCCATCGGCCCGGCTGGGGCTCACTCAGGGATCAAGGGGACAAATGTGCCCTTGCCCCGTGGAGGCTGCAGTGGTCTCCCAACCTGCACTGTACAGGTCAGCCAGCCAGCTTGTTTCAGCACAGGTTACGATTGTGCTCTGAGAGGTATTTCAGGGAAAATATCAGGCTTGGTCTTGTATATAAAGCAGTTACAGTTTGAATTTATGCAGATTTACTTTTCACAGAGCATACAGGGACAAAACTGGGGGAGGGGAATTCTACAGGTTGAAACTAAACAGATGTTAAGAACAACAATAATTTGTGTTATACTTGGCTGACTGCTTGTATTATTGAACATCTGCACAAGACTTTGTTCATTAACAGCGAAATTTATCAAGGCAAGTGACAAAACATCTGAGAGCTAAATAACTGAATAGAGAATAATTGTACCCATAATGTTAAAACAGCTTTCCCTGGTAAGAAAACAGAGTATTTGGTAAAGTACTTCAGCATCTATGTAAATTTCCAGGTTAGAACATGGGCAGCCCAATCCTAACGAGTGCTGGAACGGACAGGCTGACTGGCCTGTGCTTTATCCAGTGCAGGTTAGGTTCATAACTCAGGAGAATAGGATTTTTTACTCCTTACCCCATGTCAGGTGCTAGCCGCCCTACGGAGCTAGTCAGATTTGTGCTAGCGATTTTGTTAGTGCAAGCCAGAGCAGTCCATGTACGACTGCTTGGGTCAGGGATGGAGATTAGGATCCAGACTAAAGTGCCACGGCAGGAGCCATACCCCTTCCAGGCCAGATCCACCTCCCCAACCACCCCCCCTCCACCTATTAATGCTCCCTGCCTCGGATCCACACTCCTGCCACCCTCTCTAACCCCCACTCCCACATGCCAGCCTGCATAAGTAAACTTATAAACAGGCCTCTGCACCCGACTAGCCAGTTCTCAAGGAGGCGCGAATGTGCTTTATGGCACATTCGCAACACTCCTGGGTCAGCACAACAGACTTCGGCCAGCCAAACGCATCCTCATGACTGCGGCCTTAGTAAAACCAACATGATCTGAGAAACTATTCAAAGAATAGTTGTCAAACAATTTCACTACTTTTTAAGGCTAACAGCCCAATCCTATCCTTCCCCCCAATCCTACAAACATGCAGCCATGTAGAAAAGGCAGACGCTGTACCCGGAGGGGTGGATGGATGGAGCGGAAAACTTTGTAAGCCTTCTGTCTGATAATGGGTCTCCTCTGACCTATGCGAGTGATTTCTCTGGTACAACTCTGAGGAGAGAAAGCGGGCAGGAAGGGGAAGGCTATTGCCAGAAGGATCTGGTATGCACCACTAGAAAGGGAATCCATCCCATCTCACAGCATCCCTGGTACCAGTTCCTCCTCCTCCTGGCCCTGTTTTGCCCCCTCCCTTCCCCTGTTATTCGCTCCCCCTCTCCCCCACTATCTTACATTCCTTAGCAGATGACTGACACTCCATTGATACATGCAAGAAAGACTCTGGCCTTCCTACCAGCACTCCAGCAGCAAATTACTCAGTGGGTTACCAGAGAACATTTTATGGCCATTTTTTGGCAGTCACTGCTGGTGGAACATGGATTCCACTGCTGGTGAGGCTATTGGGCCATAAGAAAAGTGTCAGACTAATGCACAATTCAAACATTAGTCTAAACTGTAGCTTGCTATGATCATAGTTTTGAACCCAAACTGTGGCTTCATCTTCACACACACCATAGGCAAATTGTGATTTAGAGAAGCTTGTCTGCTTTGGTTTTGCATCCCTTCAGAACTTGCTTTCATAAATTTAAAGGTCTGTAATCCTCTACATGGCATTCAAAGGATGGCTGTAATTATTACTTTTAAGCTCAGATATCATGCAAAGCCATGAACAGCACAATCCATGGTTTTTCAACTTTGCTGTCTGATCATAAAGCAAGGTCTCTCAATTTGGGGCACTTTAGATGATCATCTCACATTAGCAAATAAAGCTCATTGGTCATTTTTGGACATCCATGCAATGATTTGGAGAACTGACTGAAAAGAGCCTGAAGAACTTAGTAGGTTCCACAGCAAGTACTACGCTTTAGCCCACGCAAAGCAGAACACCACCTTAGGCTTTTATTTCTCTTATCCTCCAACAGTGATCTAGCACGAACTGTTTCATGAACAGGAGACACTTCTGCATGCAGAAGTGTATCTTTGAATTCAATTCATTGAAGGGGACACTAAGGAAAAATCAAACCTAGCATAGAATCTCCAAATAAGATATATTTGAGGATTATCCTATATCAGGATTATGCATCAGACAATTATTTAAAGAGGAAAAGTTCAGCTATCTCAACCTTGCTTTTTCTGATCTCAGACCCCCATACACAAACCCATTTTCAGTAATTTCTTGCATAATTCCCTACCGTGTCTCTAGTTGTTTTATGCTGGATTGTAACTGCTGCAAGAGTTTGTCTGATGCTTCCTCTCTTTCCTGAGCACGTAGCAGATCTTCTTCCTGGAAATCACAGAAATCATTCAAACACTTAAGAGTTTTGCTAGAGTACAACAGAATCAAAAATCAATCAAAATCAACAAGAAGAGTCAACAAAAATGAAGAAACATCAAGTCTTTCTGTTTGCAGTCAGATAAATAATGCTAACTTTGCTTTGGTATACCTTTCTGCCTATCTGGGCCTGAAGGTCCTCAATCAACCTGGTCATTTCATCAACCTTTCCAGCTGCTGTTCTCAAGTCCAATTTGGATTGTCTGCATGTATAAACAGAACAATTTTAGTTCATTACATTCACCATTTTAGTACATTACATTCGGTCTGTGTCACCAGCAGTTGGGCCCTTGGTGGTGCTGCAAACATGCTTTACGACATGTTTGTTACACCAGAGTCAGCAGTAACATCATACCGCTAGCTTCAGGATTAGGCCCTGAGTCTCCACAATGTGTGTAAACCTTCTGCTGAAGCAGTTTCCAGCAGCAACACTGTCTTTGACATCTGAAGCAAGTTTGTTCTCTGCCAGAACTGTATACACAAGGCATGACAAAGCGGTGCTTAGTTTCTGCCACTGCCAGCAGCTGCCGGAATCTCTGGCCTTCAGCAAACATATACTCTTGATACTTGAATCTTTAAAAGATTTTTTTTCAAAGTTACACACAGGCCTTGACAAGGTTATGAATTTGCCCAAAGAGCTACACTTCCATTTCCAAAAGCTCCCTACTTATGGATGTTCAAGTTATAGTTGGAATTGTTAGTGTTCTGCATCTAAAAGTACACAAATATCGCAAGGCTCTAAAGCCCTCAGCTCCACACACTTGTGCTCTCTCTCTCTCCTTTCTGCCACAGGAATCTCCCTACTTAGCATCCCTGTTGTTACAGTAAAGTGGTCACTCTTTTCAGCATTGCCGAGTGGCTTTGGCAGGGCCTAAAGCCCCCAAGTAAAGGCCTAGCATGTATGCATGCTCCTTTTACTTCCTCTTGTTGTCATGTGGCTTCCCTTGCTTGTTGGACTTGTGAACAAAACAACTGATGGGCAGGACCATAGAAGCTAATGTGCTTGTAGGGAGAACCCATACAGCCAAAACCTTCAACTGATATGCAGTAAGCTACTCTGCTCCAGTAGTTAGCTCCATTGCATTACTCAGGAACATTACACAAAAATATCTGAAATATTTATTCACTCTCATTCACTGCTGCTTACACAAAGATAAACCCCCAAGGCAATGGCAATCAATTATTTATGCTAGTATTTTTTCCTGAATGGTACAAGAGAAAACTTGCAGTTCCAACATCAAGTGCAATTTTAAATGAATCTAAAACCAACTATAAACACAAAAGAACGACAAAACATAACCATCCTATAAAAGAGGCTGTGTTAATTTTTCTTCACTGTTTGCCGAAGATTACATAAAACAACATATTTGGGCCACTCTTGCAAACAAAGCAAAACAAGAGAGAATCCAGGAATAACCAGCTTGTCACAAGAATAGACAGCTGAGCTAAGTACGTACAGTTTTTCCAACATACACCATTTTCAGCTACTTTGACACTGAAGTCATAATTTCAGAAAACAAAAGGCATGTATGTGTGGCAATTTGCATCGATAGGAATGCTCTTGTATCCTTCATAAACCACCAACATTCTATACTTACACATATGCTTGTAGATACACACTATATACACTTTGTGTGTATCCAAAGATTTAATGGAGTGCAGCTCTGTTGATGAAGCTTCTTTCTCAAGTGTTGCACTCTTCCAATGACCAGGGCCAGCCCACCCATGAGGTCAACTCAAGCACATGTCTCAGCAGAGTGGTGGGGAGCGCCCATTTGTGCCCACCCACTTGCCTCCACAGCTCCTCCTTCACTGTCCAATCCCTGGATTGAAAGGAAGAGGATGCAGGGAGAGGAGGAGCACGCTGAGCTAGAACATTGGAGAGTGAGAGGAACAGACGCTGGGACATCATTGGGTAAGAAGGGCAGAATCTGGCATGGCAACTAGGTGGGTCTTGGCCAGCCCTACCAAGGGCTTTCTGATTCCTGAAGAAAGAACCCTTGAATTGTGCTCTAAGAAATGTTTGGATACAGCCCAAAATGTGTATTTGCATATCCTATGCATTGGGGGTGAGCATTTGATATAGAGCAGTGGTCTCCAACCTTTTTCGTGCCATGACCCCAACAAATAAATACATATACTATGAGACTGGGGACCCAACAACAATCCACACCTCTCCCGAGACCCTCTCCTCCCACCCCTGCCCCCATCACTGCCTACTCCCTGTCCCAGCACTGTTTGCTATAACCAAATATTCTTATTAGAGAGAACAAAAAACATTACCATGAAGCCTGGCACTAGTGACAACCAACCAACCAACCAACCAACCAACCAACCAACCAACCAACCAA
>JAJKFI010000003.1:37264022-37291858 GCA_029204185.1 Lerista edwardsae | reverse complement strand
GTTTGAAGGGACAAGTTGCATACTCTAGTTAAGAGGTCAGCAACTTCATTCTTTAGTTCCTTAATTACTCTTGGGTGTATACCATCTGGGCCTGGTGACTTATTTATATGTAGTTTATCAATTTGATCTACTAAAACAGTATTTGTTTCAATTTGATCAGTCCTAAAACAGGCATATTAATAATATATACCTAGTAGGAAAAATGCATGGAGCACACTAAAAATGGACACTGATTTTATAAATATTGTATAATGACCTAAAGCAGGGGCCTCCAAACTATGGCCCATGGGCTAGATCCGGCATTCAGGGAAAGCCTTCCCCATCGTGAGAAACATGGATCATTCTGTCGTATCTGGAGCGGATACTCTGGGCATTCGTGTCTATGCCCATGCGTCTCAGAAGGTTTGCAGCAGGACACTGGGCATAGATGTGAATGCCCAGAGCATCCCTTCCAGACAATCAGCTGGAAAATGGAGTGGCAGAATGACTGAATGATCCATGCCGCTCTGGACAGGGAAGGCTTTCCCTGTACACAGCAGTCTGCAGTTTGGAGACGGCTGACCTAAAGTAACATGCTCAGAATATGAATGATATTTAATGGTTATGTTTACTATTTATTATATGTAAACATATATCATTAAGTAATCAGGTTCCCTATTAAAAAGCAAAATTAATCCCCCTGGCCCAACATCATAAACATTTTAAAGCAAATGGTGCACCCAGATATTTAGAACTCATATCTAGCCTTCAGGAATTTATCCATTCAGACCTTATGGGGCTGGTCAGATAAGTAAGATGCAATCCCACACACATATACCTGGGAGTAAATTCCATTAAACTCAAAACACCTTAATCCTGAATAGACATCAATAAAGTAACAACGTTAGTTGCAGGACTGAAACACAGCTAGGACCGCAAGCCTACACACATTTACTGGGCGCAAGTCTCATTGAACACATGAGACTTATTCCTGAGCAAACATGCATAGGATTGCTCTTCAGGAATGACAATCTCTTCACAACATTTACTCCCAGAAAATGCAAAATATAAGTAGCAATGAAGTTGTTTCATTTACCTTCATAGTTCCACAGTTCATTGAATGGTTTTCCGGGTTCACCGGGAGGAGCTGGAGGATCATTAAAAAATGGAGCACTCACTTCCATCTGCATTCCTGCATTTCCAGCTGTAAGTCTGATCACTACTGGTTCATGAGACACTGGAAAGCCATTCCATGTATGTTCAATTTTAAACTCCATCTAAGAATTGCACATTAAGCAAAAAATAGTTGTTTTAAATTTAATTAGATGACAACAGGATATTTCCACATAAAAATTGCTTTGAATTAAAGGCTGACAATGCTTTTAATGAACTTCCTTAAACTCCACTGCAGTTTTTATTCCCTTGTTCCATTGTGATACCAGTACACCAGGAGACGTGGAGGAGGCTGTAGGAGGGCAACAACCCAGCATCAGGACCGCTACCTCCGCCTTCGTGCCAGGAGGAACAGGAGGAGCACTGCCAGAGCCCTGCAAAATGACCTCCAGCAGGCCACAAATGTGCATGTGTCTGCTCAAACGGTCAGAAACAGACTCCATGAGGGTGGTATGAGGGCCCGACGTCCACAGGTGGGGGTTGTGCTGACAGCCCGACACCGTGCAGGACGTTTGGCATTTGCCAGAGAACACCAAGATTGGCAACCTCGCCACTGGCGCCCTGTGCTCTTCACAGATGAAAGCAGGTTCACACTGAGCACATGTGACAGACGTGACAGTCTGGAGACGCCAGGGAGAACGTTCTGCTGCCTGCAACATCCTCCAGCATGTGTTTGGCAGTGGGTCAGTAATGGTGTGGGGTGGCATTTCTTTGGGGGGCCGCACAGCCCTCCATGTGCTCGCCAGTGGTAGCCTGACTGCCATTAGGTACCGAGATGAGATCCTCAGACCCCTTGTGAGACCATATGCTGGCGTGGTTGGCCCTGGGTTCCTCCTAATGCAAGACAATGCTAGACCTCAGGTGGCTGGAGTGTGTCAGCAGTTCCTGCAAGATGAAGACATTGATGCTATGGACTGGCCCGCCCGTTCCCCAGACCTGAATCCAATTGAGCACATCTGGGACATCATGTCTCGCTCCATCCACCAGCGCCACGTTGCACCACAGACTGTCCAGGAGTTGGCGGATGCTTTAGTCCAGGTCTGGGAGGCGATCCCTCAGGAGACTATCCGCCACCTCATCAGGAGCATGCCCAGGCGTTGTAGGGAGGTCATACAGGCACGTGGAGGCCACACACACTACTGAGCCTCGTTTTGACTTGCTTTATGGACATTACATCGAAGTTGGATCAGCCTGTAGTTTTTCCACTTCAATTTTGAGTATGACACCAAGCCCAGACCTCCATGGGTTAATAAACGTGATTTCCATTGATGATTGTTGTGTGATTTTGTTGTCAGCACATTCAACTATGTCAGGAACAAAGTATTTAATAGGAATATTTCGTACACTCAGATCTCAGATGTGTTGTGTAAGTGTTCCCTTTATTGTTTTGAGCAGCTTATATATATATAAATATAAATGGAGGGATGTGTGTATGTGTGAATGTATGTTCCAGCATAACTCTGGAATGCCTGGAGAAATTTACACCAAACGTGGTACATGTATGACGGCACAAGGCTGTGTGTCAAGAAGATGCTGGATAATGTAATTGAAGCGACTATCTTAATAAGAAAGGGAGAGGGTGAAACAGTTTTCATCCCACAGATAACACTCATTCTGACATATCTCCCTTTTAACTTTCAGAGATTGCAATTTCCAGTGAGACTTGCATTCTCGATCACAATCAACAAGTCACAGGGGCAGTCTATTAAGTACTGCGGAGTGGATTTGAGATCGCCATGTTTCTCCCACGGACAACTTTATGTTGCTTGCTCAAGGATGGGTTCACCCAAGAATTTATGTATTCTTGCTCCTGGAGGTGAAACTAAAAATGTTGTTTATAATCAAGTTCTGAGTTAAATTAATATTATTGTGAATTTGTAAAAGATTTTACTTTATAAATTTTATACTGTACTTATACTTTTAATTACCTGTACATAAAATTACTTCGATTTTACACTATAGATAGAATTCATTCCTTTTCCTGTCTAATAGAAGCTTGGGATACATAAATACCTGGGCAACGCCAGGTAAGGACAAGCTAGTAAACAGATAAAATAAAAACATAATGGATATTGTTCCATGACTGAAATATAACATTCTACAGGGAGTCTACTATCAGAACAGACAGAAGTGGCACAACATTTATTACAACAATGATCAAACTGTACACAAATAGGCAGATTCTGCTTTACTGGAACTTTTTATTAAGAGCCTGGTATAGAACTTATATCTATACAGCGATGAATAAGGATTAAATACCTTACTGGAATGCCAGATTGTTTTTCCTGGTCGTTTGTACCTGTCTGTTCCTGCCCATTTTCACCACAGGGTGTCCACAGTGATCACAAATTAAATTGTTCAAGTATGCAAATCAGTCATCGTCCTCCACATAAAGCCACACTTCTACAGCAATAACGATGCCAACCAAAATGCCTACCCATGGATTAAAAAAGAATCTACATGATTGTAGAGGACATAGATTGTTAACTTTGACAAGAGGTTAATTTTCACTTACTCAATATTCTGTACCTGGTTGTCTCTAAATATTGTTCAGGTATTCAGCCTGGTGCATAATATAGCAGTCTCATCTGACTAGCAGTCTGTGATTAAGCATCCCACTCTGAAGGCTGCACTAGTTACAGCTTCCCAGGCACCATTCCCATAAACAATTTTAAAGTATATCTGACACCACTTTCTTGCCTATGCTATCCATACACCAAGCCCATACAGTTAGGCTGCAAAAGAGGTGTACCTTTGATGGTTGCTAACACTGTACCTCTGAGTAGAAGCACACCGAGTAGAAGCATCATTAAAGCTTCCTATTAGACTAGCTTGGACAGAAATTATGTTGGAAATGTGTATGGCTGCAATCTTGTACACACTTTCCTGGGAGTAAGCTCTATTGAACATAATGGCGCTTCCTTCTGAGCAGTGATGTCATGCAGGGGGTACGCGGGGGTACGCGAGTACCGGTTTCTAGGATTACAGCTGGCCCCGTCCATTCACCCGCCCACTCATCGACTCCGCCCCCTGCAACGTTTGAATTTCCTGCACGTTTGAGTTGCCTGCATGTTCTCAGAGCCAGGCAGGAAGGCTGCCTTGCCACTGAAAAATGAGCTGCTCTGGGGTTTTGGAACTGTTGGGTCTCTTTAACATGATGCCAGGCCTCCTTAACATGTTCTGGGGGTGCTGTGGAATACTGTTGCAACTGTTGGGTCAGTTTAAAATTGTCTGAGGCCTCAAAAAGGGCTTTTTTCATGTCACTTCCTGCCACAACATCACTTCCGGCTTATGACATCACTTCCGGTGGGCGGGTCCTGACATATGCCAATCAAAAGTGAGTATCTGTTCTTAAATCATTTAGATGACATCACTGCTTCTGAGTATATATGCATAGAATTGTGCAGTAATGCTAACTAGGCCATTTTTATCAAGGACATCATGTACATGACCACCCCACATAGCCTAGTTTCAGCCCATCCAAAACGCTAAAGAACATGCATCCTGGACAGTGGTGACAAACATCTTCACGTCTCTAGGCAGCTCTCATATTCTAAGAACAAAAGCACTTCTCATTAGTGTGCCTTATCTAGTTGAAAATAGGGTCTCGACTGCAACCTGGGGGATGCATCTCTTTAGAGTTTAGACAAATTATGGAGACACGCACATACAGAAAGCCATGTTGTGCTGAGGGAGTATCATTCCCAGACTGAGAGAAGGGATGTTCTAGTAACATGAACAGAAGGTACACTTAGTGATAAATAAGCTAACTTCAGAGGGCCAGGGCTCACTTCCCATTCTCTGGACATGCACTCATGCTGAAATCAAGCCTCTTTTTAGATAAATGTTCTTCCCACATCCACTTGCCACTTTAGCTGTAATCCTGTATGCACTTACTCAATGATTTTAACTAGACTTATTACTGAATGAAGATGCATAGGATTGCACCAGCTGTCTCATTTATGGCAGCAGCTACCCATCCCAAAAGGATCCAGAGATAGGCCCCATGCTAATGAGCGCATATGTACATAGACACACCTCCCCAATTCCAAGATGCACATTAAAAAGCAAGTCTTCACCAAAATATCATTTATGCAATATCAGGAAACTTAAAAGTTTTCTGAGACATGCAGCAAGTATAAATGCATTTTTTAAATTGGCTATTTTTAGCCACTTTGTGTATTTTGTCCTCACCATTTTTGTAAGCCTAGCTTGAGTGTTTTTTTAAATAGATAGGTGGAACAAAGATTCTAAAATAAATAACTTTTTAAAAGAAAATGTTTTTATTTCTGCTAAGGGAAGTTGGCTTTATAATCACACACAAAGCCACCTCCTCCAGTTAAGTTGGCAACACTTTACTCTTGTGTAACAGCTGTGCCACCAAGATAACAATTTTTTTAAAAGCTAAATTATTAAATTGCTACTCTTGGCTAGGGATATAGTTCTAAAATTTCTTGATTAAAATAGCAAATTGCAGTGTTATATACTTTTATTCTACATTCTCATTCCAAGTGCTTTTTTATTGATTTTAAATGCTTTAGAAGTGCACTAGGAAGTTGATTCAGCGTCAGCAGATACAGCCACAGCATTATTTCTAACTGGAAAAGTAATCTATTTTAATTTCTAGACAGTATCTTGAACACCAAAATGTGGTATCTTTTTATTCAAATATTTTAAACACCATCCCCAAAGACGGTGTTTGGACACAGCGTTTAACAAAAACAAAACCCCACCCCTGCTCATGTCACAACTTCTAAATGCACATACGTACTGCAGGGCGAGTGGCCCGACAGGACAATTGTGTTAAAAAGGCGACGCGGCTGCTTGCCCTTCCATACAAGAAATCCCAGGTTCAATCCCCAGCATATCGAGGTGGGGCAGAGACAAAATTCCCGCCTGAGACCCTGACGAACCACACCCAGAGAAGGTCGACAGTGCAAAACGAGCTGGACCAATAGCCAGAGGCAGTACAAAACAGCTGTCCACATTCTAACGGAAGCCCCGCCCCACCAAGGAACGAAGCAACCTCCTTGGCTCTTCTTGCTCCTTCGCTATCCGCTTCCCCACCCCCGCTTCCCCTCACCGTTCCAGCCGCTCTTCGGATTTGAAGGGTAGGGAGAAGCGAGGAGAATCACGTGACACTTTCAACCAACGGGAAGAATTTCCCTCTCTGCCCTCCTCCTAAGAGTCCCATTGGGCGCCTATGTGGCGTCATAGGCAACCTGTCCTCTCTCTCCTGGTACAGTTAGGTCGGTAGTTAAGGAAGTCGGCGGGTAAATCTCATGCGAGGGCGCGCGCTGGTCTCTCGGGGAAGGGCGGTGATTGGGCAGGGAGGGATGTGACGTCGCCAGGGGGAAAGCGAGGAGCTCTTCTTTGGCTTCACGCCCGGCGGGGCTTTTAACGGCCAGTGACTCTCAGAGGCTGTCTGCCCCTCCCCCGCCTTGAGGAACAGAAGTCACAGTTTGCATTATTTCAAGGGGCTTCCTTATCCAAGTTTACCGCTTACTCTTAAATAATCTCACTGAGCACGGTGGGATTTCGTCGGAATAAGCACTTCCAGGGGCTAGTTTCGCCTGTTTCGAGCAGCAACCCTGTGCGCACTGCCCGAGAGAGTAAGCCTGCCCTGGACCACAGTGCGACTTCCTGAGTAACGAGATGCTGAAGATACCCCAGTCCTATGCCTGTCAATCCGGAAGTCGTCCCCACTGAGTTCATTTGAATGAAACCCAGGTAAGTGTGCAAAGGGGTTGTGAGCACCACAGCTGTAGTCCTTGTGGCTTTGAAATAGGGTGTACTATTAATAAAAAGCAGCGGTAGCAACAATAAAGAATAGTCATAGAGTGTAATTGTAGAAGATCCATGGGTGAGGGGCAGTGCATGCCTTCTATTCCCCTCCCCTCCCCCCACACACACTTTTCCATTTCTTGAAACTGCGGGGAATTTGCAGGCAGGAACAAGCCAGCTGGAGTGGCTACTCATCCCTTGATCATCCTCTGTCATTGTCATCAGGGAGAAATTCACCATGGAGTCTTCTGCTGAGTTCTGGAATGGAGTTGGTGAAGTAAAGTGGCTGGACAGATCTCAGGGGCAGCCACTTGCTTTCAGATGTTTGTGCTCTTGCTAAGTAGGAGTTAATGTGCTGTTTTCAAGAGGAGGGACTGGTAGGTTTTGTTTTTCTTTTTCTTTTTTTTTGTTTTTACCTTGTATCCCATAAGTGCTTTTGCATTTTGTGAGAAAGAGGGGACACTCTGAAGAGCATTTGTATAAGGGAAGAGGCTCTTCTAAACATTTCAACAGACCAGTAAATTGAATTTGGAGAGGGAAAGGAAATATGGGGATTGTCTGTGTCTGGGGTGTGTGGGGCAACGTCGCCACCCCGGTTGGACTCCTGCCTGCCTGCCCTGCTGTTGGAGCTTTAGGCATTCCTCCCAGCTTAGGGTAGGCTTCAGATCTTCGGGGGCAGGGGTTGCTAAACTCTGACTCTGCTCCCCATGGATCCCCAATCCGGGAGCCAGCTTAATGTCCACACCAACTAGCTGCCCAGACGCAAATGCCTCTCATCACAGGCCACCGGGGGTTTAAATGGGGCAAGTCCCACCCCTTCCACATCTATGCCCACCTCCTGTGTTTGGCTGGCAGGCAAGGGGTCCAATCCCGGGGTGAGAGGGCATGACCATGAACTGAAACAGCCCCTGGGGTGTTGCAAAGGCTGTTTTCTCCTGGTCTTCAGGGCACATGGGACCTGCCATTAGCCTTTGGTGAGATTGAGTGAGGAGAGAAAGCGGGCCTTGCCGACTTGCTCAGGCAGGACATTGGCCTGAGGCATGGGATAAGCATCAAACTTAGCCCACTTGTTGTCCTCTCGAAAGTCAATGCAGATGTGGATTGAGCCATCGGGTTTGAGGACGAGGACTATTGGACTCCTCCAGGCACTAATGGACGGCTCTATCACGCCCATCTGCTGCATGTCAGTGACCTCCCGATTAACGGTGTCCTACCTCTTCCAGGGTGGTGGCCTCCAGCTGGCCTGCACCACCACTCTGGGGTCAGTCTCAGCCCCATGTTGTATCAAGGTGGTCCGCCCGGGCATCGTGGAGAAACCCCGGGGGAAGTCTTGTAGGAGGGTCGCTAAGTCATGCCTCTGGGCCTGGATGAGGGATTCCCCAAAAGGGGACTGCACCAGTATCTCGGGCGGGGTGGTACTCCAACCCCCGGGGCTGCCCTCGGGGATGGTATACAGCTCGGCCAGGACTAGGGCCAGGGGTGCAGGAGGTTCCACCCACCCCTTCAGGTGGTTGACGTGGATTACTTACTGCTGGGCGGGACAGGGCCCACAGCGTACCTTATAGCTACAAGGCCCCAGAACCTGCATCATGTCATTAGGTGCAATGATTGAGCGGCCAGATTGGAGTCCGTCGTCACTGGAAGATGGGGGAAGCAGCCCGTGCCTGCGGTTGTTGCCACAGTGCGCGTCAACCCCCCCCCCCGAGTGAGGTGACAGCATGGCAGGACTCAGGGGCGTGCCCAAGCCGCAGGTAAGGTGGGTGTTTCAGCAGGCGCCCGACAGTCTGTGAGCAGGAGGCTGAGTTCTTATTGAAGAGGAAGACCTGCCTTGACCAATGGTCGTGATGCTGAAACCTTTTAACTCTTTGGACTTTAGGAATAGATGGGTAGTCGATGGATTTTTGTCTGTTTTCAGTTCCAGCTACTCTTTAACTAAGATAGACATTTTCAAATTTAGAAAAATAGGATGTTGTCAAGACTTCTGTTGTGTTTCAATAT
The DNA here is from genome assembly GCA_029204185.1 of Lerista edwardsae. Classification (NCBI taxonomy): domain Eukaryota; kingdom Metazoa; phylum Chordata; class Lepidosauria; order Squamata; family Scincidae; genus Lerista; species Lerista edwardsae. The sequence goes on along the minus strand of JAJKFI010000003.1, from coordinate 37,282,924 downwards.
AACAGTCATTTGCATACAATATTGGACTATTGTAAATTTCGCTGAATATATGCATTTAAGTGTGCTTAATGTTCTGTGGGTTATATTTATTCATTTAAAATTTTTCTATACCTTTTCTGTGCTCAAAGTGGTTCACAATGTAAAATATAATAATAAATAGTAGTATTTGAAAGTTATTTTCCTTTGACTTGGGCAGGTTTTGTATCTCTGCTGGTGAAGGGAAAATTACTCTGTTGGCAACCGTGTGAAACTTCTAGATAAAGTTATCAAATGGCAGCAGAATCTAATTTTCTAAGAGATCAAAGTAAGTTCTACATAAGCTGATATTAAGATCCAAAAGGTGTTTATGTATATTGATAAGCTTAAACAGTAGTTCATTTACAGTGCAAGCCTATGAATGTCTGCTCAGAAGTAAATCTTATTGTTCAGTGAGGTTTACTACCAAGAAAATGTGTTCAGGCTTACTGAAAGAAAATTGCTGTGTTTGAATTTTGTCAGCTGTTTTACTGGATGATGCAGCTCTTTCTGCAAAAGTTTAATCAAACTTATCCAATTTAGCAGCATGTTTATCAGATCTTCAATACCATTTTTTAAGAAGGCAATTTTATGTTTGCTCCTCGAAACATCAATCTTGATGCAAAAGTTGCACCGTTGTATCTGTGCATGTTTCAATTTGATGTTTATTATTACTCCTTTAGCTAATGGGAATGAAAATTAACTTGAAAGGATAAAAGATTTACAATGGAGAAGATGCACAAACTAGAAATCTCAAGCATTCTGTTACTGAATTCTGTGCTTGTGCACCTATGGGTTGCTCATGAAGTTTATGAACCTGAAACCTGACTTGAATATGCCTGGGTGATTGCATGGGTTCATCAAGATTTCCAACACCTGATGCTTCCTCCACTGTCCTGGATATCCCTCATTGAAGGTTGCTGACCCAGCAACAAGGTGTCAGAATGCAGCCTTCTGCTTGTGAGGAGGCCACTGTTTCTTCTCCTTCTCCTGCAACCTCTCACTCTGTCTGCCTTCTCATAGCTACACCTAGCCCCCACCCCACCCCAGTGCAACTACACTGTATATGAGACTCAAATGAGAGGTAGCTGCCCTTCACAGATTATACAACATAAAGAGAACGCTTTCAAGTTTATTTTCATTTCTGTTAGCTAAAGCAGTAATAACACATTTCAACTAAAAATACACACAGAGGCAAATGCTCTCTTAGCATCAAGATCAACATTCCATCTTTGTGGAGCAAACAATGTCTGCTGCATGAAATTAGCACCGTAGTTAAGATAGATATGCTCTTGTAAGTGGGTGACAGTTTAATCAAACTGGTGCAGGAAGATCTGCATCACAAAGTAAAATGACAAACATGTTCTTGTTTCCAGGGGATTTTAAAGAAAGCTCTTACTATGTCTCCGGCTAACTTCTAATGTAACTACTTTCTGCTAAATTTTATAAATTCAACATGCTTAGAAAATAATAGCTGTCAATGAGAACCAGATATTGCATATCAAAATAACTTCTTATTGATCTGCTACAGCTTCTTAAAACATATCTGCTACTACCTTTGCAGTGTCAAACATGCCATGCTACCTAACCTGCTCAGTTCTAGTACAAATCTTTTGCCAGAGGAATCATGAAAAAGTTGTGCTGTCTTGGATTGCCTTGCATTCCTTACATCACCTTTGCTTAGCTTCCTAGCTGTTTCCTGTGTCGTTCTTTAGAATTCCAATTTAAAAGAAATCTTAGTTTGTTTACTTGTATGTTTCAAGAAATCTGACAAATTTAAATGAACACAGTGTTCAAAAGGAAGGAAATGTGTCATCATGCTGCAATTCTGAATGTTCCAGTACCTAATGATGCACATGGGTACCCCAGTACTAACTAGCATGGGTGTAGTAGAGCCACAGTGCTTGTTGGGAGCAGGCTGGAGGTCTCCTGAAGGTAGTGTGATATTTGTCCCCTAACCCTGAATAATGCTGCAGCCTATTCAATGGCCTACTCAGATCTGTGCCAGCTAAGTTGCTGGCAAAAGTCTGAGCTATCCCCTATAGAGCATTCAGGCCAGGGAGGGAAGAAAGGATATGGTGGAGGATTGCTCTGCCAATCCTACCCTCTCCCAGGCCTGATCTGCTCTCTGTTCTGCTCCCCCCTCCCAGAAACTAGTATGTTTCAAAAGAAGTATATCTACAGTAGTTCATTATTTTTTTATAAATTTAAATTATCTATATTTCAAGTTTAAGGTGCTTGTTTGTTTGTTTCAGATCAGTTTAAAAATGCAGTGTTCAGGCAACATCAGACAGAGAATCTTCCAAGAATTGCTTCTGTGCAGGTACTCACTTATAGCTGGAGTTTATACTACCAACACTATACACTATGGAGTTTATACACTACCAACAGACAAGATGTGGTGTACAAAGGCTGTAATACTGGCAAGGTTTTGGAATTCTTTGAAAAGGTCAATAGGCACGTGGATGTGGGTGAACCTGTGGATATAATATACCTGGATTTTCAGAAGGCATTTGACACGGTCCCCCACCAAAGACTGCTGAAGAAACTTCACAGTCAGGGAATAAGAGGGCAGGTCCTCTTATGGATCCAGAATTGGTTGAGGCCCAGGAAACAGAGAGTGGGGGACAATGGGCAATTTTCAAAATGGAGAGAGGTGAAAAGCGGAGTGCCCCAGGGATCTGTCTTGGGGCCCGTGCTTTTCAACTTGTTCATAAATGACCTGGAGACAGGGATAAGCAGTGAGGTGGCCAAGTTTGCGGATGACACAAAACTTTTCCGGGTGGTAAAAACCAGAAAGGATTGTGAAGAGCTCCAGAAGGATCTCTCCCAGTTGGGGGAATGGGCAGCCAAATGGCAGATGCGTTTCAACATAGACAAATGTAAAGTGATGCACGTTGGGGCAAAAAACCAAACCTTTACCTATAGGCTAATGGGTTCTGAGCTGTCTGTGACAGCTCAGGAGAGAGATCTTGGGGTGCTGGTGGACAATTCAATGAAGGTATCGACCCAGTGTGCGTCAGCAATTAAGAAGGCCAATTCCATGCTTGGGGTAATTCAAAAAGGGGTTGAGAATAAAACAGCCAATATTATCATGCCATTGTACAAATCGATGGTAAGGCCACACCTGGAATATTGTGTCCAGTTCTGGTCGCCGCATCTCAAAAAGGACATAGTGGAGTTGGAAAAGGTGCAGAAGAGAGCGACAAAAATGATTACGGGGCTGGGGCACCTCCCTTATGAAGAAAGACTGCAGCGTTTGGGGCTCTTCAGTCTAGAAAAAAGGCGCCTGAGGGGGGACATGATTGAGACATACAAAATTATGCATGGAAGGGATAGAGTCGATAGAGGGATGTTCTTTTCCCTCTCTCAAAACACCAGAACCAGGGGGCATCCACTAAAGCTGAGGGTTGGGAGAGTTAAAACAGATAAAAGGAAGTACTTTTTTACCCACCGGGTAGTAAATCTGTGGAACTCCTTGCCGCAGGAGGTGGTGATGGCATCTGGTCTTGATGCCTTCAAGAGGGGATTGGACAGATATCTGGAGGAAAGGTCCATCGTGGGCTATAGGCAATGATGGATTGTGCAACCTCCTTATATAGGTGATGGGCTACTGGTACCAGGTGCAAGGGAGTGGCAACAGGATGCAAGCATCTTGTAGTCTCATGCCTTCCTAGGGCACCTGGTGGGCCGCTGTGAGATACAGGAAGCTGGACTAGATGGGCCTTTGGCCTGATCCAGCAGGGCTCTTCTTATGTTCTTATGTTCTTATGACTGTGTTGTGAATAATAATCTAAGCATCCTAATCTGAACCCCAACAAATGCCACTAATGCTAGACTTCTTGTAAAAATGGTTATGCAGCTTGTGCTTTAGAAAGCCAAGAGAAATTGAGTGGTATGAAAACTATAGTGACAGGGTCTTTTACAAAAGGAAAGAAACACAGACATGGATTTGCAAGATGTTATAGGGATAACATTCTAATTAGTACATGTGTGTTAGCAAATGTGTAAATCCTATCGAAAGGGTAAATTATCAGGGATGCTGCATCTTTCATGTACAAAGTGTGGGCAACGGCTGATAATGAATACAATGCTAGTAGCCATTTGCTATAACTGGAAATTATTATGGTCTAGTTCTGATATAATCTTGAACTTGCGTTTTTGGAAACCATAGTTGAATATAGAATGACTGACAATGTAAATCTTCATCCTTAAAAAAAAAATGATACCTGGATTTCAGTTCATCATCTTTGGAGCCTTCACAATATTTATATTCAAGCTTAGATAATGTGATGAAAACTTCTGCCTTCTCTGGTGGCAGTGATGGTCCCTCCAAAGGTGTTACCACTTTGGGGGTGGTTTACCACCACAGGTGGTTAAAGTGATATGTGCCAAAAAATGAAAAATCTTTGATCTACTGGAAACTATAGACGGTTAGTAATGTTAGTGAATTTAGATCAGAAAATAAGGCTATATCTGAAGTATAAACATGAATGATGGATGAACTCAGTACTGAAGTTTTGGTGATTTCTAGTTGTAGAAGCATTCTTTCTGAATGGCCAAACTGAGCAGTACTTGGAGGTGGAGCTCTGTCCGTAAGTAAGCATTTCAAAATCTTTGAAAATTCTGCTAACGTCTCTTGTAGCTACAATAATTTTGCTTAAATATTCAGTGGGCAAGTGTGATTGTAGAAGACTGTCAACATGCTAGGGAAGCATTCAAACCTTTTCCCCATGACCCAGTGTCATGGCAATGATCACATCACTGTGATAGCAGTTTAGCAGTGGCTGGTGAGTGCAATGGTAATGGCATAATCATCAGATGTTGCAGCCCATTGAGCAATAAAGAATTAGGCAGTGGTGATACCTGCCTGTAAGATTTGCTACCAGGGATGGAGTGGGGTGGAGAGGAAGAAAAGAATGGCAGATAAAGGCAGGATAAGCTTTGGAGGAGTGAAAAGCATGAAGGAATTAGTTTACTTTGATCTTGTGTTATAGTAATGGGATGCAACCTGTACTATGAAGAACATTGCACTAAAGAAAGGGCCCAATGGAACATACTGCAAGAATCATGCAGATAATCATGCATTGCATGTGAATAGAATGATGATGGCAGGAGCCTGGGCAGATTCTTCAGTGGCAAGGCCAAACTCATACATCTGCCTCTTTCTTCCAGTCAGGATTCTGTGATAAGGAAAACTACTTACTCATAGGAATATACAAAAATGCTTCCTGGGCTGGTTTTCTGATAACAGATGTAAAGTGATGCTCAGCTTGTCTCTCCTGTGGCTTCTATATTCTACATGGAATGGGACTTCTCACTTTCAACTATGGCATAAATGAGACCATTTTGGCAGGTGCAGCTTCTCATTATTGTAATAGTGGATGAATCCGCATTTGCTGTTGCTCTGCTTTCAAACAACAGTCAACATTTAGTATTGACTCTGGGAACCCCACTTGAACTGTGGTTGTAGCAACATCAAAATACAGGTGGGCACCCATGTCCACGGTTTCAATTATCCATGGATCAGCACCCCTTACCTTCCTTTATTCTTACTTTGGGTCACTAAAAAATCTTCTTGCTTGGGGATAGAGGCAGGGGAGAACACTATACTTAACATAGGTTTATCCATGGTGTCAGATATCTAGAGGGGCCCAGGATATCTTCTGCAGATACCAGGGCATGCCTGTAATAAGTGGTCGGTCCCCCTCTCTTAATACACATATGGGACAGATAAGGAAGATCTAAGTATGGGCAAAGCTTGAGGCACTAAATATATACAACTAAAAATTAATACTACTGTATTGAGATTAGACATGAAAGAGGCAGAATCAAAACAATATTTAAAGTCAGGGATTTTGAGTGGTGTGGCAGTTAGTAGTGAGCCAGTGTAAATGATGGGTAGTTATCAGCGCATCTAATGGCACTAAGTAAATATGAGCTAAGAAGTTTTTTGTGCAGTTTGCACATGTGATTAAGAATGCAATAAAGGTAGTCCTGTAGTTTAATTTCTTTATATATAATTATAATTGATGGTTATTCAGAAATTGTTGGCATTTGTTTAGATAGGACAGCTTTTTCATCAAAGAACTGTGATTATATCATGTTTTCATAGGCATGGGCAGTATCTTGTGCTGTTGCTTTCTGGCAGAAGGAAAGTGTGCAAAGTAAGTGGTCCCACACTAACATTTTTCTTTTATCTAATAAAATAGAAATAGAGGAGGTACAAGAAGGATCAATGCTCATAAAAACTTGCTTCATATCTTCATAAATGGATGTCTGGTTATAGTTCAAAAAAGGGAAATATAAAACCAACTAGACCAGCTTTCTGTGACCTACCTGACATCAGGTTGCAACCCACCAAGTGAATCCCGACCCATAATTTGAGAAACAGTGAGCTAGACCATAAACATTGAAAGAAAGATGTGTTTATCTTACATCAGTGTTTCCTAACCTGAGAGTTGCAGCACACCACTGGGAGAATTTCCTGGGCCTTTCCCTCTTAAGAGGAGTGGTCCAGGAATGGCTGCCTGACAGTGCTGAAGTGATTGTAGTGCTGTGGGCACCCTAAGGGTTCTTATCTCATGGAGGGGCTTGCACCAGAAGGTCTAGGAGGCCCATTACATAGCCCTCTGTGAGCCTCCCTGATGATGTAAAAAAAACCCTGTTTTCACACGCAAAGCATCTTCTCTTTTTGTGTGAAAAGAGGAAGTGCTTTACATGTGAAAAATGGAGCTTTTTACATCATTAGGGAGGCTTGCAGAGGGAGCTGCGGGCCTCCCAGAACTTGCCAGAGGCCAGTGGAACTCCCTCCCCTGATGAAGTAAGAACTCCTGGGGTGCCTGCAGCGCCACGATTGCTGCCGAGTAGGACCTTGGGAGCCACTGTCATACATTGTGTGATCCAGAAATGCTGGAAGCATTTCACTCTTTTTCAACCTGTTTGCATCTACTTCTTGATGTTTCATGTCAAAGTAATGTCAAGTTTCATACTGTAGTATTCCTTTTCCTTAAAAAGGGATGTTTTACTTACTGTGTATACTCATGTATAAATATTCTTTAAAAATGCCTTAAAATTGACCCTGAAAACATGACCTGACTTATATATGGATCAGTACAGTGAAAAAACCTTCTAAGAGTAGCTCCTTGGTAAGATAAGGGAGACTGGGCTGAGAAGCAGGCGAGTAGGTAAAAAAAAAAAAGCAGAGCCATTTACTTACCAGTAATTATCCTGAAGCATCAACAGAAAGCAAATAAAAAAGGTGTAATTTTGCCTTCTTCAAATGGGAAGATAAAAGTGCTTATAGGAATTACAGTCTTTATGAGGGCTGCTGCTATGAAAGTTCTGTACTGCATTCCTCACAAATCCTACAACTCCCATAAGTGCCTTCCTCTACCTTCCTGTTTGGAGAAGAAGGGAAAATGACTGTTCTTTTCTTTTTGGATCTCTGTTGCTGCCTTAGAACAATTACTGTAAAGCTATTTTCAAAGAATTTCATACACAAGTTTTACCCTCAGTTTATCTACAGATCATAGCAAATTCTATGATTTTTGGTTTAAACCTGCCCTTGACTTACCTATGAGATATACATGAATATATGCAATATTTTGCCTATAATATCCTGGCACACAGTTGCATTTGGGGAAAAGGAGACATCTTTACCTTTAATAACCTACTTTTGAACCCAAAGATAAGTCTGTAGAATAAAACTATCTTAAAGATAGGTTACACATTTTTTTCCCTTTTGGGTAATCCTAACGAAATGTTAAATTCTAAGCTTTTCAAACTCCTGGGAAATACATTAATTGCTTTTCTGTTTCAGGCTTAACCCTGAAAACAATGGTTGAATGGAAAAGAGACATGTGACATAGGATCTTGATGTATAAAATTGCACTTTTAGGCAATTATGGAATGAATTCAAATCCCAGTGACACACTTTAAGACAGTGCTTGTGGGGAAGGGGCTGTGGCCTCAATGCGACCCCCAGGATCGTGGTACTGCTTGGGATAGGAGGGAGTGCTTGCACTTACCAGCCTCCAGCACTGGGGTCCTGGAGTTTCTTGGGGGCTCAGGGAGCCCTCTGCAGTGTTCCCCATGCCTCCAAAAATGTGAACAAAGCAAAAAAAAGGGCACTTCCTGTTTTTGTCGTGAAACTGGAAGTACCCTTGTTTTTTTTGCTTTTTTTCACATATTTGGAGGCATGGAGAGGCCTGCAGTGGGCTCCCCGACCTCCCCAGAACCCAGCACTTAAAGCTGGTAAGTGCAAACATCCCCTCCCATCACCAGCAGCAGTGCGATCCTGGGATTGTGTTGCTGCCTTTCTCCCTTCCCCGCCCCTTAAAGGGGCAAGGAGAAGTGCATCTCTGGCTGATGGGTTGCGACCCAACAGTTTGGAAACCACTGCTTTAAGAGCCTTGGTATGTGATTGTATAGGACTGGACATAATATGAAAGCACAGAATGTAGTTTAAGCTTGAAGTATTAAGAATTTATTTTTATTCTGTTTTTGTGCTATTTGATTTAGATGCTTTATTTTATTTGTTTTTATTTTATGGAATTGACATTTAAAAAATCTTTTCCTATGCTCATATAAATCCTGAAGTTGAATAATCTCCCAGGCACAGTATAGTTTAGTTGATTGTAGGAAGTGTGTAATTTGGTTTTTCTATGAGATGGGGTTCACATTTAGTAGGTTTCTGTAAGACTGCCATTAATATCCTTTTTTCTAAATGTGCCATTTCTTGACGCTTGGGGGACTAGAATGCATGTGCATCTTCTTTTTTTAAACAGCAAGAGCTTCCTTTAAAATTTGAAGTATCAGCAACAGGTGCCAAATGGAATGGCAGAGTTCATCTTCCTTGGAGTTATTTTCCACCAGACACTAACAAATTTAATGCATTTGCAATTCATGGGTCGGGTGTGGATAGAATATATGAAGCCCTGTACCCTGTGCCTCAGCATGAGCTTCAGAAGGAACAGAAACCTGATTTGTAAGTAGACCTGCAGTATAGTTATCTATTATGACAACTGACAGACTGGTGTGGCAGAGAGGTTATTTTGATTGCCCTTCATGCTGAGAAGTTGGAGGACATAGCTGACTCTGGGGAAATCTGAACCATGATAGAAGTTGCTATCAAATTGCTTCTTGGTTCAGATGCTTTGTATTCTGCTTGTGATAATCTTATTGTTGTGAAGTCTTCAGTCCTATACACATTAACCTGGGAGTAGGACTCATTGAACCTGATGGGACTTGCTTCTTAGTAGAAATACACAGGAATGTGCTGTAAATATACCCATTACAATTAAGTCCTATACTTATCTACTCAGATGTAAGTACTGTTGCGTTTAGTGGGGCTTACTCCCAGGAAAGTATGTTTAGGATTGCAGCTTATAGCAATTTTAGCAAAATGATCCTTAAAAATCATATTATATACCCAACTTTCCTGTTGATTTCAAAACTTATATTTTTGAATACAACTTAATGCAGCAATCTATTCAAATGTACTTCTAGGATTAATAGTGTGTTAAATAAGAAATGTATTGGGTGCCTTTTGCAACAAAAATTTCCATGTACTGAAAGAATGATGTGATGGTTAAAGTTTAGCAACAATGTTCACACATCCGTCTCCTCACCCTGTTGCACTGAATGCTTTCTGCACTGAACCTTTGCTGTGTTTCAGATACAGTGGTGTTTGCTGAAACATGTGCCTTTCAGTGTTCCGTTCATTGTACACATTTTCAATGAGTAATCAAACCTTTCTGTAGCCCTCAGCCATAGGATCTTCATTGGGTGGGCCTAGCTTTGTGTGTAAATTAAAACATAAATGCACAGGCTTTCTTTATGGATTTTTCATTGTGTCTTCCAAGTCTCACTGGGCTTGAGACCCATTCCATTGGCTTCCACAGGCCCCAGAGTGCCCTGCAGAAGCAACCAGAAGCAATTTCCAGTTCCTGGAAGTAAACTGCACACTGGAAGTCATTTCCATGGGGCATCCTGGAGGTCACTGGAGTGGGTCATAGGTATGGTGCAACCTGGAAGCTGCCTCCGGGGATCCCAGTAAGGCATTGTGGTGCTACTGGGAGCATTGTGTTTCTACCCACAATGGAGGATGAAGTGGGTTGCGGCGCTGAAAACTGGGAACTGCTGAACCATCCTATGATATATCTAATTGTACCACTTGTTGTATGGATGTGTCTAACTCAACTGCTAGTTTTCATTTTTCATAGAACAGAAATTTGATAGAATATTATACTGTCTTGTTCTGAGGAAATGTCCTTGCTGTTACCCATAATAAATCTAAGAAGTCATAGGATATAATTTGTCTAAAACAATTTCTATATGCATATTTCATCATATGGATGTAACAATTAGTAGCTGATATAGAAAGGCATAAAATCTTGGGGTCACCAAGAGCATCATCTGAGTCTTTATGTTCTTTCTTTATAGTCACCGCCTAGAATATTTTAAATCCATAGACTTGAAAAAATTAATGGGAGAAGATTGGAAGCAGCCTGTATCAGACCTGTGGGCATCCTGCAAACCGATAAATTAACAAAGAGGTACGTTAATGTATACCTTCTTATTTTAAGCTTAGACATGTATGGCTTTCACAGAATTATCTAAAACATCCGGTGGATTAAATAGTAGGGGAGTGACTTAAGGGAGAAGGTCTCATAGTCACACTTAACCAGTATCACAAAGAAATACCTCCCCCATTTCCCCACCTTCGCCACTCCCTGAGCTTGTACAGAAAAAAAAGCTCTACCTGTTTGTTCCTATTGCAAGAACCCCCTCTCCATACCTTTTGGGCACCTCCTTCTCTCACTTCACTTATCCAAAAAATAAAATTCAACCATTGATGGGTTCCTGTATATCTTAAAGAGCCCCCTCTCTTCCCACAGCCTCATGCAGCCTTCTTCCTCCCCTCATCATACTTCTCCCGGCCCCCTCCTCTTGGAACCTACCCAGAGACATAACAAGGGTGGAGCCTGAGGGGCACCTGCCCCAAGGCGCTACACCAAAGGAGGTGCAATTTTCCTGTGGACCCACTTTAAAAATGTTAAAAAGTAAAGAAAAAAGCTCCAGATAGCTTCCCTTACTGTTGCTCAGCAAAATCATTGAATTTGGAGTGCTCTCCAGGCAATTTTCTGAGGTCCCTGCTGCCTCTTCTGGGTTGCATAGAGGCCCCTCCCTTTGTCCAGGGCCACATATACTTTCTTGCCCCAGGCACTTTTTTGTCTACTTACGCCTCTGAACCTACCCTCCTCCCACCACGGCTGCTGCTGCCATCCTTGTGTATGCCTGCTTTCAGATTGCCACAAGGCATTTTGTACAACGCAAGTACAACGCAGAAGCGGTGAAAAAAACCACACACGAGTTATTTCAATTTTGGACTTTTTCAACTCAGTGGCCCCGAATTAAGTGACATCCATTACTTAAGTCAACACTGGTTTTGCTTGAGTCAAGTCAACCTGAATTGAGTGTCCATCCCTGCTAATAGGGTTTTGAAACACACACCAACTGTATACCTGAGCTCAGCCTGCTTACTGTGAGTTTTGTGGAAAGTAGTAAATCAGACATGCTCAGAAATATTGTTGCTGTGGGCCAGAATCTGCCCCTTGTTTGTGGTTTAGGAAGGTTTCCCCTCTGCTGCTAATGGGGACAATGAATCTCTTGCATTCTCCAAGTGCACCAAAGGTTCCCATACTGGTATTCCCCCACCTGACCTATTATGAAATAATAATTTAAATGTAACTTTGTTTCTGCATCTAAATGATTTCAATTCAAATCTGGTCTGCTTCTGCTCAGGTCATTTCACTATTCCTATTTTATCGGTTCTATTTCTAGCTTTCACTGCTGAGAACCTTCCAGTAACCTGATTCCTGGCTTTTGATCCTAAACGAAGATCTTTTGCAAGATGAACCAAACTTTTACCTCCCTTCGCAGTTAATCTCTATTGCAAAATATCTCAAAGTTCGGGGAAATGTAAGGGCTTCAAAGGCTACTTTGCTGAAATGGAAAAAGTGGAATAAGAGTGCTTATTACTCCACGCTTGTTTGCATCCTGAGATGCAAACGATGAACATGTTTCCTCCATTGTTTTGAACTTTCAGCTTTGTTGGCTATAGAATGTTTTCTGATAACTAGAATTACTTATACGGTAAAGGAGTTTCCAGTGTGTTAATAGGAATGATTTGGAAGAGTAATCAAGCTGTGCTTAGCTCAAGATCAATGAAAAGTTGATACTACTATACATTAGAAGATGATTTGAAGAACTATATCTCGGTCAGTCTGTTGTAACTGCTAAAATACAACTGGATTGTAAGCACCCAGCTCTATAGCACATATTACTTCCAGTGATTCCCACTGAATTAGCCTCACAAATTATTTGTTGCTCTCAGTGTCCCCTGTTTCTTTTGCACTGAAGTCAATGGACTATTCTGTGAAAGACATCTGGAGTGTTGACAATCTTTCCTTCATGGAAGATCTGTGGATCTATCCATTCAACAAAGGCAAGCAAATAGTGATTTTCCTAAAAAAAATGTTTAACAAGAAGTAGCTATTGTTAAAGTACTTAAATATATTTTAACAAGTTAATCATTAAACTGTTACGCTGAGAGTCAACTGTGCTCTTAGTTCATTGCATATATCAAGCAGATTTTCTTTTCTCACACTAAACTGATCATGCCTATAATATGAAGAAGCAATAACAAACTATATTGATTCAGGTGATTTCCTGTAATCTCTTCCCATCCTTCATAGTCTTAAAGTGAGTACAGCTTGAGGTGCTGTTCATTTGATGGAAATGAACTTCTTTCACCAAGGCAATGCGAGTACATTCAGAACTGAATATTATCCAAGACAGGCTTCCCCAACTTTTTAGTGCTGCAACCCACTCTTTAAAATGACAATTTTTGGGACCTGCTAACACCTAAGGCCAGATGTAATGAAGCTGGTGATGACTAGAAATAAGCACTTTATTCCAGGGACTTGTGGTCAAAGGGGCGGAGTCTTTCCTGTGCTGCTCCAAGGAGATCAATCAGTCAACAGTATTTATATACCACTTTTCAACACAAAGTTCACAATGCAGTTTAAGACAAATAATAAAGTTATTATCAGTAGCATCAGCCTCATGTGCCTTCAATGAAAATGCCTTCATGTGCCTTATATACCGATAAATACTAGAGCTTGCAGCAGTGATAGCTCAGCTTCCACTGTTATTGTAGACGTGCTCCACCCAGTTTCTTAGTGGTTGTATGATTACAGGCGAGGTTGAGCTGTCGCTGCTGCAAGCTCTAGTCTCCCCAAGACAGCTGTGGCAGTGAGCCTCCTCTGTGATTGTGCAGGCATTGGGATAGCCCCCTGAATACCTTGTAGTATGTTGACATCACATAACTACCATACTTCCATAGCAGCAACCCTCACAAAGACTAAAGCTCCCATAAGGTCCTTCTCTTTCCTGTCTGGAGAAGGGGAAAAATGGCGTTGTTTTTGTGCTGCCATTGCCAGTATATTTTGAATATTTTTGATCTGCTCCAAGGCAGAGGTTTGGCTCTCTTTGGGTCCAACAGCTCCTTTCGGTTTGCGACCAACCAAAAATCGGTTTGCAGCCCATAGTTTGGGAACCACTGATCTAAGATATTTGGTAAAATAAGAGATAGCATGTCTTAGGGTTAACATGCAAGTCAATTGACTGTGTATTTGGCCATGGAAAAATATTGTCAAATATTCTGTAAAGCTGGAATGCTGAAAATGCTTGAAGAAATGGCCTGTCGCCACCTTAACACAACTTGATTTTAAAACTCTGGCTGTTTTAACACTGTCACTGTCACTTTGCTGTCACTCTGTTTTAATTGTTTGTTGTAGTGTGTAACCATAGGCATATTGTGTTTCAGGGCAAGAGCCACAGAAATGCATTGAATTGTTCACATTTATAGAAACCATTCCTAGCACTGTTATGTTGTAGTAATTCGTTACAGTTTAAAACAATTTTGTTTCACAATAACAGTTAACTATTTTCTTTCTGTACTAGCGAAAGATCAAACCTTCTGATGAAAATATCTGTTACAATAAAGTTAATATTTTGAAAAAAGCTAATCATTATGAGATATTTGTCTGGGCAGACATGAAACTACCACATCTGCTGGCACTAGTTAAAATGTACCTAAGTTGATCATCCCAACTTTTTCTTTTTTGAATTCTGTTCACGGATAGATGGATGTCCTTGGAGAGAAATGATGCCGGGTAAGGAGTTGAATTCAAGATCAGACCTCATGTGCCAATGAAATAAAAAAATTGTAGGAGTAGCTCAAACAGCACAGGTTTTCAGTGAAAGGTAACTACAACATACAAACAAAGGCACCTCTGTCTCTTGGGAGGGTATGAATTGATGCAAAGCCAATCATTGTGCCTTTGCATGCTGCTGAAATGAGTAAGGTGCAATTGTAATTTATGTAGACGCAGGTAGGCCAGCAGGCCTGTGCTGCATCCTAACACAAGTTAGGATTGTGTTGGAGCTCACCATGGGGTAAGGGGAGTATTTCCCCTTGCCCTGGAGTAAGCCCCAGCCGGGTTGATGTGGTTCCTCAGATCTGCACCTGCTGTTTATCAGGCACACATCCAAGCACCCTGCCGTGGCCTGGATTGAGGCCGTGCAGCCTGGGGGTGGGGGAGTAGGAACTGGTGTAACGGCCAGATCCTGGCTCCAACCTGCGGGGCCACCCTCCCTCCGTCCTCCTCCTGCCTTTCTCCCTGCCGGTCCCAGTGGCAGTGCTGGGCTTCTCTCTGTGCCGGCCCAGTAGTTCTTGCGCTGACATGAACGTGCCTTAAAGTATGTTTGCGACAGCAGTGGGGTGACGCAGATGACATGCAGCGGCCTTTGGATTGCACTGTAAGTGAAAGGTTTGAATCATGCAGTTCAAAAAACATGGGATTTGGGAATAATGGCTAAATGTGCCACTCTGCTATTTAGGAAAAAACTTTTGGTGAAGCTTAAAGAACCAAAGTAACTTACACAGTAGTTACTTGTCACTTGTCCTCAGTAAACTGTACCCTGGAAATACTGAAAAATGTATGTTACTACTGCCCCTAGTGCAGGGGCACTAAATCCTTGGGGGATTTAGAAGATAACTCCTCTGTGTAGACAGAACTGGATTTTCTCTGTTGTAGGAAAGGACACTGGTGCTTTTGGCTATACACAGATGCTAGATCTGAAAGCAGTCTGATAGGAATTTTGCAGATTATCTATGTTAAAATACCTCACTCATAAGCCATTCAGAGTGCAATCCTAAAGGTTAGGCCGGCCGGCCTAAGCTAAGACAGCAAAGTTTGGCCAGCACAAGGGCCACCATAAAACATGTTTAGACTATTCTCAGAGTCAGGGAGGATGGCTCACATCTGTGTGCTGGCCTCTCTGAGAATGGTCCAAACATACTTCACGATGTCCCTTGTGCTAGCCAAACATTGCTGGCTTATCTTATGCCGGCCTAACTCAGTTTAGGATTGCACCCTCAGTGTTGTTAATGTCAAAACTGGACATTAACATCTTTTTTTTGGGGGGGGGAAGACTGCCCATTGTCATCTTGTGTTTAACAGACAGTACTTCAAGATTACCCTTTTCTGGTCATCTGGCCACTTTTCCCAACAGACATGAAAGCGGGAGAAGGCCAGGGCAGAGCCTTCTCCTTACTGTCCAGAGTGTTGCCTGATTTTCATCTTGCGTCTACTGTGGTGGTCACATGTTCATAGATGGAAAAACTCATTTGGGTCTCCTTGATATCGACTAATGATGCCATCCCCTATTTCACTTTGTTAAATCATAGCAAAACTGAAGATGAATGAGTGTGGAGACATTTTGTTCTAATTTCATACTGCAATAGCTGCAGAACATAATGGATCTGTGCTTTTCAGTGAGCTGAAAGACTTGAAGAATCTGTGATGAGCTTGTGAAGAAGACATCCAAATGGTTACTCCTTGTAACATGCTGAAGCACTTGTTGATTTAGAGTCATTCTTGCCTTTGTAGATTCTGTTTACAGTTTTCATAACAAAGATGAAGATGGCAATTTAGTTTTAATAAGCCATTGAACTTTTCAGGTAATTACAGAAAGCAAATTTGAAGTGAGCCAGTGCTACTTCTGAATTTTTTTTTATTTTTTATTTGGTAAAAGTACCTTTTGAAGTATGATCTAAGAATATTTCATTCCACCTCCAGAGGGACCTTTTGTTCCCTGCCTTTCATTTAGATGGCAGCAAACCGTTTCAACAAGTAATTTTGCAGATATAAAATATTAGGCTAGTGCCTGAAGCAACTACACAGTTGAAATTGAATGCTTCAGATGATGTTTCTATCACCTACAGGACGTTCCTTCAAAGATCAAAGCTTTAGATTCTGAGACTTAAATATTAATTTGAATATTTTTTGCAGATGTTGGTTACACATATGGAGATGAGTGGTTCATCTAAAATTTAAAATTGTAATTCTATTAGGCAGATTTTAAAAGTCACCAACTGTTTGCATTGGGCTTAAAATCCAGGAGGAATCTTAACTTTTTATGTAGCTATTACAGGGGTTCTCTTTTATTGTATAATTGGTTGAACATCCTAGGTCAACATGATTCTTAATTACTAACAACCCAATCCAGAACTGTGCAGCTCCCGTGAGAGCAGGGGTAACAAAATGGCGACTCCTGCATCCTGCCGGAGGCTCCTCAGGAGAAGGGGGCATTCGTCCCCTTTTCCCAGGGAAAGCCCGGCCATCCACAATGGGGCTCCTCGACTCACTACCAGCAAAAAAGAATCAAGCAGTCCCATATTGGGCTGCCTGGGCCACCACCAGGGATAAGATATGGTGGTGGAAGCCACTGCCAGGTCCCACCCAGGGCTACCCCTGTTCCTCCCCTGCTCCGCCTTCCCCCCACCCCAAACTGGCTAATCGGGCTAACGGAGCACCAGTCCAGCATGGGTGGTACATTGTCGTGGACTTGCTTTACGGCATGTTTGTGACATTTTTCCCAGCGGTACACATGTACCGCCAGCGATAGGGCCTTTTGGATTGGGCCCTAAATCTATATTCTTCACACACTTGAGAAATAACATACCCCAACACTCCCACCCTTTTGTACTGCCATTATACATTAACACATTTTTTGCCACTACACCCCCATTTTCCTTTCCCTCAACCCATTTCCTACAGGAACTTTGTAGTTACTATTGTCATCCCCTGCACCTCCTTTGAAGCACATGATTTGTAGATTACTGGTGGGGTGCTGGTCCGACATATGGTAGTGCAGACTGTTCTGCCAAATTCTCTCTGCTGGACCTCCCCGAGGGCCCCAATGCCCACACTAGGCAGACTAGTTTCCCCTGCAGAGCAGCCTCAGAGATAGGCAAGAGGGAGGGGGTTCCTTCACCCACTGGGCCTCCTCTCCTCCAGCAGCTTTGCTTGGAATCACCGGCTGACCAGCCTTCTTCAGACTGCCCTCATCACCGGCTTAGCTCCAGATACCCTAACTTGGCACCACAAAACCCCACCACCAAACAATAGGCAGCCAGCTTGCCTAAGCCACAACTGCCTTCTCCACTTGGTGGCTCCAGGGGCGTGGCAGCCATATAAGAGCTCCCCACAGTTACTCCCCACAATAACCTTACCTTATCCAGTCCTTTAACAGTCCATCCGTCCGTCCAGCAATCCATCAGTCTGTCAATCCACAGCCACTTTCCTTCCTTCCTACACTTGCCCGGTGCTGCACCTAGCTGGTGCTAACTTACTGCAGTTCCTGCCTCCAACTTTATACTGAGGCAGGCCAATCGGTGTCTGTTGTTGGGCAGGCTTTAGCTCATCAGCCACACCCATCTGCACCTGTGCTAATCACCCTTCCTAGCCAGGGCCCTCATCAGCCTGCAGCTGTGTTCCTGCTGCAGGCAAAGACCTTGGGGGTTAACCCTGTAATCCCTGGTTTATTTGGACAAGGGGCCACTGCTGATACCATTCCCTAACTCCTGGGGGGTATCTCCTGCCTTTTCCAATACACTGACAGTTCCCTCTCTTTTGCTGGAAACCCAAGAGGCAGCTGAGGCATGGAGCGCCTTTCACCAGTTCAGGCGGATACACAATGAACTGCAGGTGATGCCTTCTGGACAAAGTAGTATTATCAAAGTAGTATTATTCACATATGTAGAGGGGGTGGTTCAGATAAATTGCCACCCCAAATTAGGCTAAAAGCCCTTGCATGTTGGGAAGTAGGTGGAGTGTGCACACTCATGGTGTAAACATATGAAATGGGAATGGCATACAAAATATCCAAATGATGGATCATACATTTAAAAAGATCATGAAGCTCACACACACACGTGTCAAATTAAGGAATAGAAGAAACACCAGAAAATTCTAAACACACATGCACATTTTTTTCCATGCCACCTTTAAGATATCAGACCAAATTTTAATGCATTTCTTACTGTGATGATGGGGAGTGTTTGACACGTCAAGGTGAAATGCCTAGCCTAACCTGCATTAGCAGGTCACTGTTTAAAATCTTAGTCAATTATTAAAACACTGTCAAGGCCAGTGTTATTAATTAGGTTTTTTTGATAATAAACATCTCAAAAACCCAATGACTATTTGACCGTGATAACACAGTTGGTGTGTACACACATGCAAGCATACATATATATATAAATAATGTAACTTTGTACATGCCTGCTAGCTTTAGAAAATGAAGTCTTTATTTGCTGTAGCTTTTATAGCTGCGTGCTTTGCTGATCCTGCGCATCACTTCGTACTAAAAAGGTACCACCTGATAATGTTTTATTTCTTTGTCCTTTGGAATTTACAAAATTAGAAAAAAAATCTTGATTTAATGTTTGCTTAATATGCTGGATTTTTTTT
>JAJKFI010000003.1:37240146-37263622 GCA_029204185.1 Lerista edwardsae | reverse complement strand
ATATATTAACCATATGCTCCAAAAAGTTGCATTCTTAGACCCTAAACCTTTATTTAAAGCTACAATCCTATACACACTTACCTGAATTCATCAGGACTTGATTCTGAGTTGACATGCATAGGATTGTGCTGCAACTATCCTGAACAATCTGAAAAGAGAGTTGTTCCACTTGATCTCTTTTTGCATCTTGCCAAATCCTTCCTGACATTTTCCACAAAGGTTTTACCATGCAATTCTAAGGCCACTTAGACATAAGCCCATTGTGTTCAATGGGACTTTCTCCTAGGCAAGCCTGTATAATATTGCAACCTAAATTCCCTTCTGTTCCTTATTTTTCAGCTCAGCCCTTTCCCCACTTTTTATGACATATTATTCACTCCCTGATAACCCATTTTCTTAAATGCTTTTATTATTAGATTTTGGGTTTTGTTCCCCAAGGAGGCTAAAAGGTGCGTTACATGTTTTTATTCCAATGCTACATTGTTGTAAATTATAATCAATTTAAAAGTGTACTTGGTAGCTGGTATAGGTGTATAGTGTCAGCAGCTGCAGTCATAGTTATCCATGCACATAGTTATCCATGTACTGACCCAGTCCAACCCATTTATTTATAAAAAAAATAATTTTTTTTGCAGATTTCCTAGTTTATTTTATTTTGGCAGTGTTAGGTGTGTGTTTTTATTTTAATTGGTTTTACAAAAATGAGAAGTGCAGAAAGTGGTGCCCTGTGTTTTTATTTCATTATCACCGAAAAAACCCACCTCTACAAATACGTTATCTTTCTCTTGTAGTAGTTTTGCACCTGACATCTGTTTCTCCTACACTCATAGCACAATCCAACAATAAGCTAGTATGGCTCCAGGAAAGCTCTGTTGTGCCTTTTGAAAAGTGGCGTGAATTTTTCTGGTATGCCTTGGGGCATAAGTCTCCAGCCTTTTTGTGCTTGCACGCAGAACAAATGTCTATAAAACCTTAAAACACATTTTGGCTCAGTTCAGAGATCATACCAAATCATGGGCTACTACGCTGTCTGTTGTTTAGAACCTAAACAGGTTTGAATTTTCAGATGTGCAATATACAAACTGTGGTTATAAACTGCTGGTCTTCTTTCATTTCCCACACCTCAGCAATTCATTCCTGTCTGTGGTGTATCAACTTCTGGAGTGCCTTCTGATTGTGCCCCCCCCCCGGGCAACCCTGGTCCCTTGTATGTTATTTTAATACCTTCTATTGAAAGCTAATGGATGCTTCTTAAAAAAAAATTAAAGTAGAATGGAGGGGCATGGTCAGGATCAGAACCATGTTTGGGGGCAAGTATTACAGCCCCTTAAACCATCACCTTACAGTTTGAGCATCCCCCTCCAGTGCAGTTGTTAAAAGTAAAAGCACTGGGCCACTTTATGCATTCTACGTGTTTTGTCTGACTCATAGTGTCTTATCTAGTAAGGCCCTAAACTGTTTTCTGGTTGCTCATACTCCCTACTGTAGCAAACATGAGTTATGAGAAATAAAATAGGGAACTGCTGTGGTGCTTCCATACATGCAGCCCCCGAGAATATTAAGAACAAAACAGCCAATCCTCTTTTGAACATGTGAAGCTGCTTTATGCTGAGTTAGACCATTGGTGTACTGAGTGTAGTATGGTGTGCCTTCCTTGGCACTAGCCATGGCTTCATAGAGGACTTTTTCCCAGCCCTACTTAGATGTGCCTGCCAGAGATGGAATCTAAGAACATCTCCATGCAGGGCATCTGTTCTGCACTGAGCTACAGTCTCATCTCCACTCCTTACCTCTGTCATTGCTTCATGCAATGCAGCTCCCTGTAATGGGTACATTTTGACCAATACGTTCAGAGCAGGACTACAACCCACCCTCCGCACGCTATATTTCTTTTGCCGGCTGCCTCTACTTCTGCTGTAACATCAGTCCAGCACACTGGAAGACGACGGAGGCCACACAGAGGGCTGAAGTTAGCATTCATGGTGCCTGCTGAGGGCTGGAAGTGATATCCACTAAGCAGAAAGTGGCATCATTAAGCAGACGATGGCCAGAAATAAGCAGTTTGTTCTCACATAGAAACACATTAGCTGCAAGTGACAGAAGAGAAAATGTGTAAATCTTATACATATTTTCAAGAGAGCCCCATTATAATGGGGGTCGAAGAAATTGCTTCCGGGGCTGCATTTGGCCCATGGGCCTTTCAAGAATGCTTGAAACAGAGCCAACCTTAAACCAATGTGACCAATGTTCTCACATTGGGCCCCGTTCTTTGGGGGGGGGGATCCAATGCCAGTGCAGCTAACATATCACCTGATGCTGCGACCAGGATCTCTATGGACTGTAAGTCAGTGGGGTGAGCAGATCAGCTTTTCCTTGAGCCCTCCCACCTGCCCCTGCCTCCAAACGGCCCAAAATGGGCCTCCTGGAAGCAGTTGGTAGTGATGTCATCATGTCACCACCAACTATCTCCAGGTGCTGTGCATTGCACAAGGCACCACAAGCTCTCTTCTTGGTGAGTGGGGGACCCCATGGGGAGGGTGGGGGTCCACAGGAATGCCCCGCATTGGGCTCATCACTCTTGGAACCGGCCCTGGATTGAAAACAGTCACAGTGAAATTCTTATTTCCAAAAAAATAATATTGCAAGCATTCTTATACTTGGCATCCCAGATGCAGGCTATTCAGCAGGGGAAGGTTGAAGATGCCTAGTGCCAGGTTTTCATGGTAACTTTTTCTGGTCTCTCTAATAAGGAAGAATTGGCTACAGTGAACAGTGCTGGGACGGTGTAATGGGGTGGGTACTGGGCAGTGATAGAGGCCTGGAAGTGGATGGATAAGGTCCAGTGGTGTCATCCAAATGATTTAGGAACAGGTACTCACTTTTGATTGGCACTTGTTGGGGTCCGCCCACCAGAAGTGATGTCATAAGCCGGAAGTGATGTTGTGGCAGGAAGTGAGGTCATAGCCGGAAGTGATGTCACGATGCTGTCGCCACCACGCTGCCTGCCTGCCTGCCTCCTCACAGAAAGTGCAGGCAACGGCTGCTGCTGAGCCAACCAGCCGACGGGGCCAGCTTCGAGTGGGCGGGGCCAGCTCAACTTCTAGGAACTGGTACGCACGTAGTGGTGCGTAATGGGTGCATGACATCGCTGATAAGGTCCCAGGAGGATGCAGAATCAATGGCGGATCCCATCCATCCCATCCAAATTTATTTATTTATTTATTTATTGGGGTGGTGGCACTACAAATGTTGAAGACCACTGGACTAACAGATCACTCCGTCCTATGCATGTGTGTTTGAAAGCAAGTCCTACTGAGTTTAATCAGTAAACGTGCATAGGACTGCGGAATTGATCCTATAGAATCATAGAGTCGGAAGGTCATCTAGTCCAACCCCCTGCTTGTAGCAAGAAATTCTCCTAGAGCATCTCCAGCAGGTGCCTGTCAAGCCTCTGCTTGAAAGTCTCCAGTGAGGGAGAATCTACCATCTCCCTTGGCAAACTATTCCACTGTCGAACCGCCCTTATAATGAAGAAATTCTTCCTGATGTCCAGCCGGAATCTCCTTGTTTTAGTTTCGGTTTTAGTCCATTGACCTGGGGCAAGCTGCAGAAGAAGATGCTACAAGACTGGCACTTACTTCTGAGTAGATGCATCTAGGATTGGGCTCCAAGTCTTAGAGAACACAATGAGCTTACTTCTGAGCAAAATAAATAACAACCTTTTAAAATACCTCTAGGTAAGAGGTTGTTACCTAGAACCTCAACAACGCTCAACAACCAGGCTCATCAAATAAAAGTATCACCAGTGCCATACATGTATGTTTCCTGAGTATGTTTTGACTTTTAGTTCATGGCTGTCAGGGTATAACAAACGTTAGGCATGTCAGTCTTCCATTAATTGTGTCAATAGGCTTTGGAATTTACATTCAGAAACACAATTCCAGAAATAATTTTTACTGCTTCTTGCCACTAGATGGGAGAATAAAGTTATCAACACTGTATTTAAGAGCACTCCACTAACTTTCCTGCTACTTCTCTTGAGAATTGTTTTTTTTCAAAAATAGAACTTCGGATTACTTCACATAATCCTAGTTTGACAGCAGTTTCTAAGCATATACTTCCCATTTCAGAAATAAACCAGAATACAACAGTATAGAAAAAGACAACCCTCCAGTTATTCACTAACCTTTTGCATGTTTTCTTTCTAAAGTGAAAATGTACCCTTCAAACAGACAAAGTCCTTGCAGGATGGAACAAGAGAGGTGAGCAATGGTATATGCCACGTAATTCAAAATGCCATTGTTTTAGGAGAACGAGGGCCCAATCCTATGATTCCCTGCTGCCCTGCGGTACAGTGGCACAAAAATGGCTGCTGCTGCTGTATCCTGTGGATCTCCTTGGGGTAAAGGAAATTTGGTTCCCTTACACCGTGTAGAGCTCCAGCAGCCTCAATGGGTTGACTTGGATCTGGACGAGCTCTTTAACTGCCACAGAACTTGTGTTGGGCTCTGAGGCTTGGAGGGGGGGGGAGATGGGACTTGGTGGCAGCTTCTGTCACTGTTCCTGCCCCCTTCAGGGCCTTCCCTCTGCCCAGTTCTTCCCCCACTCGGGTAGCCCATCTGCCAAGCTGTGTACTAATGAGCACAGTAAAACACAGGAGTGTATTAATGCACATGCCTCTTTAGTGTCCCAGCAGCACAGAGGCCCAGTACTGACTGGCCGTGGCCTCCTTTACAGCACCATGTAGTCCCTGCCGGCGGTAAAGTGCCTTATGCCACTTTTACAACAGCCATTGCCTGGGCAGTGTGCAGACTGCCGGCACTGCTCCAGCATAGGACTGGGCTGTCCGAATGTCTCAACACGCATGAATTCTCAAGTAAAATTAATATGATGAAAAATCTCTCAATATTCTATGGAATTTGTGCACCAGTAATACTCTGATCATAAAGGACGTGGTGGCACTACAGGTTACAGGCACTACTACTGCTGCTGGGCTTTTGAAGGTTGGGAGTTTGAGACCCTGCGACGGAGTGAGCTCCCATTGCTTGTCCCAGCCCCTGCCAACCTAGCAGTTCAAAACACCTAAAATGTGAGTAGATAAATAGGGACCACTTTGGTGGGAAGGTAACGGCGTTCCATGCGCTACGGCGTATAGTCATGCTGGCCACATGATCACGGAAGCTTGTCCTTGGACAAAATGCCAGCTCTACAGGCTTTGAAATGGAGATGAGCACCGCCCCCTACAGTTGGTCACGACTAGACCATTTGATCGTGGAGAAACCTTTACCTTTAATTCTCTGATCATGAATTAAAACATCAGCTGTTGGAAACCATTCAATTCTGTATGACTTCTCTTGTATCTGTGTAGGTACAGTATCAAATTAAAACTACTTGGGACAGCATACCAGTGATGCATGCACCAGTGACAATCACGTTTAAACCTGGCGATAAAGGTTTAGTGATGGAGGTGAACTCCTTGTTCTTTGACGATCCTCCAGCTCCACCTGGTGAACCTGGGAAGCCTTTTGATGGACTTTGGGACTATGAAGGTGAGATTTGATGAAAGCTGCATACACTTAAAATGCACACGAAGCCCAAAGCCCAGAAAATGCATCTTGATTAGCCAGAACAGTTATTTAAGCAGGTCAAAAATCCATGTGATCAAAGTATTTTCAGATGAAATATTTTGTTTGCTGCCTTATTGTGTTGTCAAAACTTCAACTAGCTGAAAAATGCTGTCAGTATTTGAATAAAATGTTTAACCTAGGTAGGCATATAAATTTTCTCTGTAGACAGAAAATTCTTCACTCTTACGAAGAATATCAGGAGCACCTATGAGCCATGGTTTGATTTTAATGTTTCATTAATGCAGTCACTTCCTATACTGAATGGCACTCCTGTTTTGGAACTGAAGTGTGATGATGATGTTATGTTATTGCTGAACATCTGGGTTGCCAAGCTTCCAGAACTAGCAGTGTGGAGCTCAGCTTGGGAGACAAGTCCTCCCACCCAATTTGTTGTGTACCAAACACAGAACAGCAGAGCCACCTGCCTCCCAAACCAAGCCCCATGCCAGTTGGATCTGAGCTGTGGGTCATAGATTGCCGGCCCTGCAACCTATGATCATGAGATTCAGAACATAGGAACCTATGATCAGGAACCTCATGATCTAGATGTTCTGAATCCAGAAAACCATATGCTCATGAATAAAGAAGTTTCCAATACAAAAAGGGCAAAAGCTGCTTGCAGCAGTATGCCCTGGCAGCTGTTTAGGGTCCAAGGCCTGCACAATTGCTTCTGGGGGGAGAGGGGGTAGGAGTGTCCAAAACTAAAAGAGGCAAAAAATTCATCATAGTTTCAAGTTGTTTGGGGGCTTTAAAGGACAATGAGCATGATGAATTGAACCCGGAAACAGATTGGGAGCCATCGCAGAAAATAAACGACTCACACTTGATCTCTATAATGAGCCCACAACATAGCATGGCCACTACATTCGGAAGTGACTGTAGTTTCTGTTTTCAAGAGCAGCCCCAGAAAGCATGCATTACCGTAGTCGCGTCTCAATGACAAAGGCATTAGTGATAATGGCTGGATCTTTGGATCCCAGCCTAGGTGTGGTCCAAAGATTCTCTTCCTCTAAAGAGAAGTACAGACCTCTATGGTACTAACTTGGATCCAAATGTTCCCTTTTTCTGACATGTATAATGGAGATTCAGAGTGCAATCCAACGCAGTGCTGTTATGGCAAGGCTGGCCAGCCGGCCAGCCAGCACCATATCCGACGCTACGTTGGAGAAGCTGGAGCCTCCCCACAGCAAGGACAGGTTTGCGCCCTTACCGGAGGGGAGGCTCCAGCCTCCCTGATGCACTCCTCGGCTCTGTGCCTGCTGAACTGCGTGACCCAAATCGGGCTGCATGGCCTCGGGATGAAGTCTTGGATTTGGCCTTATGGTGGAATCCAAGGCCCTCCTCCCTCCCAGGCTGGCACGCCTGCCGGCTCGCTCATGTCCCACCCATGACCCGCCCATGTCCCTCCCAGAACCACCCTCCCCCGCCCTCTCCCTCCCTTGTCCAGCAATGGTTCCTCCCTCGCACCGACTGGTTTCAGCCGTCACAAGGGAAGTAAGCCATGGGAACAACGGGCTTGAGCGCCAACGCAGGGGTTCTGATAGGCGCTCCCGCGTTGATGTAGTGTCAACGCAATGGGCAGCGTTGGATTGCGCTGCCCAATTCATCCAGAACTGAACCAGTTCCCTACATCATTAGATTCCAAATTGGGAAATATTTTATTGAAATTTTATCTGAACAAAGGATTTATTGTGTGGTCTTGGGTGAAATAGGACGTAGTTGTGAGGATGAATGACAACAACAACAACAAACCTCCATGACTGTGATTTTTGTTCCTACTCAACTATACACACTAGCATTACATGTTGGCATTATATCATTCACAGTGGTTGAGTCCTTCTTCTTGAATAGTGCAACAAGCAACTATCTGGAAGTGGAACTCTGCCCGTAAGTTTTGTCATATAAAATACACGTTACATCTGTTATCTTAGACTTTAGTGGTTCAATTAGGCCCATGAAGTTTTTTGTTCCACTTTTTAGCATATGCCTCCGAAGCCATCAAGAACCAATTCCAGCTTCTCCTTATGAATGAGGCCAGTGCTTCTCTGTCCAGGTCTACAAACAAAACACTTCCTCAAGTGCCAAGAAGCCCTACACTCTCCAATCACCATTTTGTGGTTGCACCTACTGCCCTTTCTCAGATTTAAACAAGACTCCACAAGATTGGGGACCTCTGCTTTAATCTATAGCGTAGTTTTCACACTCATAGTGATCACGCAATCCTATCCTGGAGTTAGGCCAGCACAGTTAGTCCAGCAGAGTTTGGCCTGCACCAGGGCCACTGTAAAGCATGTTTGGACCACTCTTGGAGTCAGAATGGCCAGCACACAGATGTGCGCCATCCCCCCTGACTCCAAGAGTGGTCCAAACGTGTTTTATGGTGTCCCTTGTGCCGGCCAAACTTTGCTGGCCTAACTGTGCCTGCCTAACTTAAGACTGCGCCCACAAACTCCTTAGCTGAAAGAAGCAATTGTTTGAGCTTTCTTAAGCCTAGGATAAGCATTCCGATTTCATGGTTGTCTCATTATTGATCTGAGGAGAAAGTGATTTAAACAAAATATGGGGCAGGGCCTCATGAAAGAAAGATTTCAGGAAAGGAAAATGCTTTAGAATTCTCCTAGGAATACACCTTATACTTGGAGCGCCATACTTTAGTAAAGAAGAATGCATGTGCATGTACGTTATGTACATTATGGGAGCAGGGAGCCAATGCTTTTGGGAGCTCCTTCTATGTTTATGGACGTTCAGTAGGATGGGGTAGTGCTCTGGGAGGAAGCAACTATGGAACAATTGAGGAAGGATTAACTATTCCCACCACAATGCTCTTCTGTGGGAGAGTTAATGTAGGACAGTAAGTAGAGTGTAGGATCACTTTGATTCAAATCCCTGCTAACCCATGAAATTTGCTGAGGGCCCAATGCTCTTAATTTTTCCATCCCCAGGGCTGCCACAGTGCAGCACTGCAGTAAGGAAACAAATGTTCCCATACCTTAAGGAGGCCTTTGTGGCCAATTCTCCACCACAGGATGCAGCACACATCCCATTGGCATGGCTGCACTGGCACTGGAAAATTGGATAGGATTTGACCCTGAGTGGCAAACACAGCCAATCTATCCATGAATTGGATGCTGCCACTTGGGGTGAGTAGTGGAAGGGCCTTTTTTGTAGTGGTTCCTCAGCTGTGGACCCTCCTCTCTTTTGACTGAACCTTTTTTTTGCCAGCCTTCCAATGGGGGCTCAGTTTCTGCTGGTATTAGCATGATGGCTGTTGATGTTCAGTGGCATAAGCAGAGGGGTGCCAAATCCTCTTTTATGGCACCCAACTGTACCATGAATCACCTCCACATTGTTTCCATCACCCTGAGTGGCTCCAGTGGCTGAGGGAGGGGCTGCTTACATGACACAGTCGGGCGCCATAGAAGACTTAGGGCCCACTCCTATCCAATCTTCCAGAGCTGAAGCTGCCATGTGCACTGCATCCTGTTGTGGAGGGGTAGTCATGGAGGCCTCCTCAAGGTGACGGAACATTTGTTTCCTTACCTCAGGGCTGCATTGTGACTGGATCAGTGCTGGAACGTTGGATAGGATTGGGCCCTGAGCGTTTTGACCCCTTTAGCATGTACTGTCTTTGTATTGAATGTTATGGGAGTGGATTGGTGTTAGCTGCTCTAGGTTCTTTTTTCTGGAAAGCCAAGGTTTAAGTGTTTTTAAATAAATAAATATTCATATGATACCTGTTTTGAGAGTGTAATTGACACCCCCCCATCCCTTCGTGTTTTTGTAGGCATGGCCAGCATCTTGTATTACTGCTCTCTGGGGGAGACTGCTTTGAAGTAAGAAGAGTTCCACTGGAACACATTCAGTAGTTAAAAAGCTAACCAAATGTGGTTTTATTACGATTCTGTATGGAATATACAAGCAATACACAGAAACAGCCATTTGCACATTCATGTATGGTGACATTATAGGATACGCAGTATGTATAGATGATGCCCTTTGCCCCTTTATACCTGAGTGGGTGATGGCTTACAATATAGCCCAATGCCTTTCACTAGCTCAGCATTCCCAATGCGGGGAACGACAGCAAGATGTTTTGTGCACGACTTCCTCTCTACAGGAGCTGAACTTCCTGATTAGCCAATGATTGGTGACAGCATCAACATGGAGCCATGTTGGATGTTGCACCCAATTCACTAAAGATGTTAGATTGTATCCTAAGGATGTCAAGCATGGTTAAGACATTTAGCTATGATTAAACAGCATTTGACATCATTGAAACAAGTTAGTCATAATGACCAACCTTTGTACAGAGCAGATGTATGAAATGGCTAAAAGATTGAGTTGAGTTCTCAGCTTTGGAGCTGTCAGCCTCAGCTTCCCTGCTGCAATATGGGACTAATAATGCTTATAAACCATGCAAAGTTGTAAGAATTACATCAGCATAACACATATGAAGCGCTTTAAATGATAAAAAGTGGTATACAAATGGGCTGCAATCCTATACACACATTATCTGAGAGTACGCCCCACTGAACCCATTGGTACTTGGGCAGGATTGCTTACAGCGCAAGCCTATAAATGTCTACTCAAAAGTAAGTCCTATCAAGTTCAATGGAACTCACTCCCAGGTAAGCATGTATAGGATTGCAGGTCCCAATCCTATCCAACTTTTCAGTACTGATGCAGCTGCAGCGCAAACTGGAAGTAAGGGAACAAATATTCTCTTACCTTGACGAGGTCTCTGTGACTTCTCTCCCACCACAAGATGCAACACACAGTTTGCATTCTTGCTGTCGTTCCAGCATTGGTGCTGGGAAGTTCAAATTGGTTCCTTAGGCTTCAATCCTATCCACACTTACCTGAGAGTAAGACCAACGGACTATAATGGGACTTCTGGGTTGGTATGCATAGGATTGCACTGTAACCAACACTACACTTTGGATTTAGCCTAAGATTGGGCACGGCTAGCTCTCTTAGGTTACATACAATTTGTTATTATGATAATACGGACAAACCGTAATGAGCATAGATGATGGAACAAAACAATTTCAAGCACGCATCTTTGGAGATGCAGGCAACTGGGCAAAAGAAGGGTATCTCAGGCTATTAAAAGTGAAGATATTTAATTCACAGAAGTGTTGAAGATGATGACTCGAACAGTGTAAAGTAAGTTCTTTTTATGCTAATGTATTCATACAAAAATGTTTGATTATTATTTACCAGTTTAACTTAATGGTCAGTCCCAGCAATGACCATCCAAAATGCACTCATGAAAAATTTCCAATGCTTATTTGATGCAAATTACTCAAGAGTAAATGTGTGACATAATGGCTCCCATATGCGCTAGTTTCTCAAGATCAGATACAGGTCATTTGGTTAAAGAATTTTGCAAGGGAGTGCAAATTATGGTATAATCAGTTTCTGCAGTTTCATTAAATTAATGTATTTTCACCTTTTGCATTGTGAGCAGAGTTTAAATAGCCAATCACCCAATGTTTGGGGCTTATTCTTTTTTAACTCCTTTTATCTTCTGATTCTTTCCTCCTTTTTGTGGCAATTACAGACAATAAATTTTATTCATCACCCGCATTAGTATTTGTAACATAAATCATAGTAATACAGCTCAGTAATGCCAGCACATCTGCAAATCACTTACGAATTGGTTCCACAGAGCTTGTTCTATCAAATTAATCAGAAAGCTCACCTGTTGACATATCTTACATTTGAATCAAAAATTTTATTATGCTATAAATTTATCTGAGACTATTTATTCTCCTATTTAGTACTGAGCAATTCCACAATCCTTGAAGGCTTTCTAAGCTATGCATGCATATTTCTGCAGAAAGGGGCTTCTTCTCTTTCTTTTTTAATTTCAGAAGCTCATAATTCAGGGCTATGCAATGGAAATGCAGAATACATGAGTTGCATCTTATTTCATTTTACAATTTTGTATGGCAGATATAAAAATACTCAGGGATGGCCCAGCCATTGAGGCTAACAGCCCAATCTGATCTTTCCTGGTACCCACGGCAGCAAAATAGGTACCATTGGATCCTGTGGGCACAGGGAAGCCACTGGAGGTCTCCTTGGGGTGAGCATTTGCTCCCTTACTCCAGGTAGACTGCAGCTGGGAGCAATGGGTCTCCTAGGCTCTGCGCCCCCCAGAGGCGTATCTTCCCTGGGGCAACACAGGGCAAAAGCCTTGGGTGCCGAAGGGAAGGTGGGTGCCATTGCATGTTCTCAAATAACTTGCACAGTTGAGAAGCTATTGCCACATCTGCGCCCTCAGCAGCCAGTCAGGTAATTTCACCTGTCCAGCAGGTGAGACCCCCCCCCAAATGATGTCATGACACTGCATGCTGTTTTTTTTTAAATAAATGTTCAAGTGGTGTTAAATCTAATCTGTGGATCAAAAATCAATGTATAAAAAGGTTGGACCTGTACAGGCGTGCCCTGGTATCCACTGATTCAGTATCCATGGTTTCAGTTATCCATGGATACTAGGACATCTATTAAAAAGGTAGGTGAACATTAAACAAATTGCTTTTTTTACCTCGCTGCAGCAAAATAAGCCCTGATGTTTGGGGCTTATTCTTTTTTAAACTCCTTTTATCTTCTGATTCTTTCCCCCCCTTTTGTGGCAATTACAGACAATAAATTTTATTCATCATCCGCATTAGTATTTGTAACATAAGTCTTGCTGCAGCAAAATAAGCCAAAATAAACACTGATGTTTCCCTATCTTTAAAAGGCATCCCCAGTATTCACGGTTTCAGGAATCCACAGGGGCGTCTGGAACGGGACTCCAGCGGATACCGGGGCATGCCTAGATCTGCATTCCACTTACAGTTACTATTTTTGATGTTAATATTAAATGGTTATACAAATAGCATCAATGCATCTTTGTCACAAGAACTAGAATAACACTGTTGTTGTCAGCAGCTGAGGGCTACCTCTTTACAACTAAAATTCTGTGATTCCTACTATTTATTTGAATTAGAGTTGGCCCCAGGGATGTCTGCTTCCTTTTTGATCTGTTCTGTTAGATGGGCATGCATACTAAAAAGCTGAAAAGCCATATGATCCCCAAATGCTTTGCTGAACAAACAGAACAAAAAGTCCACTCCACTGTACTGCCTGAATGATCGACTAACAATATGGGCACATTATTTTTATTTCCCAGTTGTTCAGTGTTCTAAGCTTCTCAGAGCGCAATCCTAACCTGGAGTTAGGCCGGCACAGTTAGGCCAGCAAAATTTGGCTGGCACAAGGGACACCATAAAATATGTTTGGACCACTCTCGGACGTGTGCCAACCTCCCTGACTCAAGATTGGTCCAAATGTGCTTTACGGTGGCCCTTGTGCTGGCCAAATTGTGCTGGCCTAACTCCAGGTTAGGATTGCACCCTCAGTTGCATTTCTATTCATTTGTCATATGAAATCCTTTAATGGGGGGCATATTAATACAATCCTTATATTGCAGCTGCTTAAAACAATAGTTCACACTTCTGTAAACAAGCTAACAAGAAAGAATTTCAAGCCCAGCAATTCTGTGTTACCTTGATAATTAAACATTTCCTAAAGTTTATTTAAAAGTGATCTGGTTGCTTAATATGCTGTACTCGTAGTAATTTTGTGTAACAATAATGAGGATGACATTTTTATCGGGCATTTTTCCTTTGCTGTGTGTAGAAAGGCCTTTCTTTGGCATTTCAAGCAGATATAAACTGGGGCACCTGGAATGCCACAGCAATTATTCCCTGGGACTATTTTCCCCCTGGTGTGGACAAGATGAATTCATATGCAATTCATGGATCTGGACTTGGAAGAACATATGAAGCACTTTATCCAATTCCGCAAGAGGAGATTGAAAATGGGCAAGGTCCCAATTTGTGAGTTCAAAAAGTTCCGACATCTTCCTTAAATTGCATTCTGGATGTCTGTGAGGCTCCTTTTTATCCTTGACCACAACTGCTGATATAATACATTTGTAAAGTCAATCCATGGGATGTGTTCAGCGTTGTCATGCAGCCGGAACGCTGGGCGGGAGGAACGGGTGAGCGGCAGCCCGCCCGTTGTGTTCCGGTCCATTTCACCGTCTTCCCTGCCCCCGCGGGGGTGGGGAAGATGGTGAAACGGACCAGAACGCAACGGGCGGGCTGCCGCTCACCCGTTCCTCCTGCCCAGCGTTCCGGCTGCATGACAACACTGGATGTGTTGAAATTTTTACAATATTCTATTCATTCCTTTGATTGACAATTTGCATCATGTACCACTAGGGCTCATTTTGCGTAGTGCAAAAGTAGTGACTACAACAGAAAACCTGATGACTGGGTGATGCTAGGGTACACTAGCCTTTTCTACAACAAGCGCAACATACCTTGTTCAACATGCACAAAATTAGCCTGGTTGGGTTGCTCTTTGCTTTCATTTCCAGATTCTTGGCTGTTTGTTCAGCAGAGGGTTTTTGCAATCAGGCTTCTGTTTCAAAAACTACAAATCCAAGAATGTGTCCCAGATGTGTCCCCGTGCATTGCATATTGCGAAATATGGTATCTGACAGGAGCCTGCCTGGGAACAGCCATTGCCACTGCAAAGAGCAGTCCAGCCAACTTCTCTTTGCTTTCACAAAGCTTTCACACCTCTCCTCCTGCAGCCACTGCCTTCTGTACAGTGCACTGCATGGGCTGATCTATGGTTGGTCAAAATTTGTGGGTGCCAGGACTGCACATGTGCACTGTGTGCCCCTAGCAGAAATGCATTCTGACTCTTGGTTTCAAAGCGTCCCTACAATCATCATTCCATTCTCTCTTGACAAATAGATAAATATGGGTATTTAAAAGATGTATTAAAGTCTGTAGCCACTTCAGTCTTTAACAATTCAAACTCTTGTTCTTCTGTTTTGTTGGCAGCCACCGTCTTGAATACTTCCAAGATTTCAGCCTACAGGACATAATGGGAGAGGAGTGGACTCAACCACCATCAGATATGTGGCCGTAGCCTTCACAAACTCTGAAGTCATCCGTCATCAAGGGAAAAAAAAACCAGCTTCTCAAGCACACCAAATTCTTTAATGTGAGGTTCCAAATACTTTAATTGCTTTCTATCATGACTTTAATAGGGCAGTCAATTAAAATAAATGAATTGATTACGTCTTTCAGTGAGGCTTATCCTGCTGTCTTCCTTCAAGTAGACAGCAGCGTTTCAGTAAAGTCTAACAGCTGCTGCATCTCCGTCTACCTACTTATCACTCTTCATATATCATTGTTTTCCATTAATTCTTCTATTGTGTTATTCTTACACTGTTTGATAAATATGGGCACACTGAGTTCTTGTTCCTGCATTATCCAAAGCCAAACATTAAGAACATGACCTAAATCATACAGTGCGTGGACTCACACATGTGCTTTTCTCTTAACACTAAAGTCCTGTTCAGACACACAGCATCTGCGAAGACCCCTGGGAGTTATAGTAGGTGTCTTTTGCACCATCCCTGGGGGAACCCAAGGCGTTCGTGCTGGGCATGGATTTCCCCACTGCAGTGATCTCCAGTTTGGAGATTGCTGTTCTCTATCACTATGAGGATCTCTCCCAAATACAGAATTTGTAAATATTGTGGACATGAACTTTAGTCTGCATCAGCAGTCTCCAAACCGCAGTCCACTGCGCTCCAAGATTAGCCTTCTGGGCATGGCACACCTCACTGTTCCACGCCACAGCCACTGCTAATTGCATCCACACAAATTCGCTCCGGGTTGCTGCTTCTCCTGTTTGTTGCCCCAGAAGGCTCTGTGCCCGATTTGTGGGTGGAAGTGGCTGTCTGGAGTGAGTCTGTGTGAAGATATGGCACAAAAAGTGGTGTCTGCAGCGGAGAATCATAAGGCTCCACCATCACCATGCCCAGAAAGCTATTCTTGAACAACCAGATACGGCCCGTGGGCTGAGGTTTGGTGTCTCCTGGTTTACATCAACATGGGCAGGACTCCAAGGTGTGCTGTACTTGAGCCTAGCACCCACAGCATCATAATGTGTGAACATAATGCTTGAACAGGGCTGAAGCAATTTCTTATTTGCCATCTTAATATGATGAAGTACTGTGGAATTGTTGCTTCGAACTGGATGCCTCTCTCTATCAAACATAGTCTTGGAGACATTCACTTATGTTTGGGGTCCTAAACATTTGTTGGGTCCTTTCATGAAGATTCCAGTGGGGTTGTCATCACATATTGAAAAAAAAATTGCATGTGGGT
Organism: Lerista edwardsae; assembly: GCA_029204185.1. NCBI lineage: Eukaryota > Metazoa > Chordata > Lepidosauria > Squamata > Scincidae > Lerista > Lerista edwardsae. The sequence goes on along the minus strand of JAJKFI010000003.1, from coordinate 37,247,745 downwards.
AACACAAGAGCAGTCCTGTGAATCTGCTTTCATGTGTTTACTAAATATTAACAACCATAGCACACTAGACCAGTGGTGTCATCTAAATGATTTAAGAACAGGTACTCACTTTTGATTGGCACGTGTCAGGACCCGCCCACCGGAAGTGACGTCATAAACCAGAAGTGATGTCGTGGCAGGAAGTGACATGAAAAAAGCCCTTTTTGGGGCCTCAGATGATTTTAAACTGACCCAACAGTTGCAACAGTATTCCACAGCACCCCCAGAACATGTTAAGGAGGCCTGGCATCATGTTAAAACCCCAGAGCAACTCATTTTTCAGTGGCAAGGAAAGGAAAGGCTCCGCTCGCTGCCTGCCTGCCTGCCTGGCTCTGAGAACATGCAGGCAACTCAAACATGCAGGAAATTCAAACGTTGCAGGGGGCGGAGTCGACGAGTGGGCGGGCGAATGGGCAGGGCCAGCTGTAATTCTAGAAACCGGTACTCGCGTACCCTCGCGTACCCCCTGCATGACATCACTGCACTAGACCTCTTTTTCATGTTGCTTTAAAAAAATGAATATGCATCTTCCTTTGCAGAAAACATGTCCCAAAGAATGTGTGTGCAATGTTGCTCTCTGCTGTGTACCTGACTGACAGCTCTTGATTGCATGCTAACATTAGTGAAATGAGTGGTGATCATTTCACTCTCCATCACTTGTGGATATTGGAATCTTTAGGTTAGAACTTTTGATTGAAATCTTGCTGCCTAAGGATATTGGAGTTAAAGCACTGGTCATCCACCAATGCAGTGAAATAGCAACGTGGCACTAACTGCTATTTCCTTATTTAGATCAAATGCTGTCCATAACAAAATGGTTGGAATTCCAAGTAAAATGAGTTTTGAGGATTAATTTGGTCCCTCATCCCTTAAGCTTTGCTAGCATCCTGTTTTAATTTGTCATGTAAAATGTGAGTTTGGGAACTTTAAAGTGTGTACAGTTTGCTTTTGCGCTGTGTTCTTAAGTAGAGGGATTCCGGATTAATTTAGCAGCCAGGTCTGCTCTTTCAGCCATAAGCTATGCTGTCAGGGAAACCTAATTACAATTTAAGTGGGATGCAAATGAGTTGTGACACTACATCATTTCACATGAAAGGTTCATTACTTACATTAAGTCGCACAATGCTCTTTCCTAAGCATGGGGCTCATTAGAATTTTTTTGTATATTTTAACATGGTCAAATGTAAGTACAGCATTTACTCGTAATATGTACCTTCTTAAATGCAACTCCCTTCCTTAATCATTTAAGCTTTAAGTTGTAGAGATACTGAATCAGTATAAAGTGAACTAGTTTTAGCATGGTTAAATATGAGCTTGGCTCTTACTTTAATATGTTCCTTCTTAACTTCATGGCTTCTCTTTAATCATGTAAAGCTTTATGCTTCTTAAGTTATTGAATCAATATAAACTGAATGAGTGTATGCGCACACGCGCGTGCACACACACAAGTTCTGAAATAATTTCCTTTCAATTCATCTATCTCATGCCTAGTTTCATGCACCAGTAGTATTATGAAGTCTATTTTCCATCTTTCTGGAGTGTTCGGGAACATAATTACTTGACATTCATTTGATATCTTTCAATATATGGGGCATTTTAGGGAGGAAATATTTTTGTTCAAAAAATTATAGATTCTTGATTGAGGAAAGCCCAAACTACCCCTGAGCCTATATTTTAATCCTCTGGGAAGAAAATGTGGTACACTGATTTCAAGGAACTGGCAAAATTTCATTTGAATATGTTTGTATGGCTGCATTCTGATGAAGGTCCTCTACCTGTGCAGGTAAAACAATTGATTAGTACTAACAACAAAGGCTATGTTAAAAGAGACCATAGCTCAGAAAACAATATAATAGTAGGCAGAGCCCACATGGCAAACTATTAGATGGAATTATAAGAGACTGACATCTACAGAGACAACTGCAGTTATTCATCCAGGCCAAATCTAAGGAATCAGTAGTGTGAATGGTACTCAGGGTACAATCCTACCCAGCGCTGGAACGGCAAGGCCTGCCGGCCAGTGCCATATTCAACGCTGGGTGGGGGGAGGCTGAAGCCTCCCATGGCAAGGGAGCGTGTACTCCCTTACCGTAGGGGAGGTGCGCTCCTCGGATCTGCACCCGCTAAAGATCTGAGGAGACCATGCGGCCCAAATCAGGGCCATGTGGCCTCTTGAATGTGCCTAGAATTTGGCCTTATGGCTGAATCCGTGGTCCGCCCATGTCCTGCCCTCATCCTGCCCACATCCTGCCCTCCTCCCGCCAATCCCCGGGGCGCACTGTCATGGGGCCTCCCTTGTGCTGGCCGGCTTCAGCCGACACAAGGGAGGCACTGCGCAGGTGCTACAGGACCAGCACTGCCAGCAGTGCCGGTCCTGTGGCCTTAGCGCCGATGCGGGGCTGCCAATTGGCGCCCCTGCATCAGCGCTAAGCACGCAGCATCAGCGCAACCCCGTTGTGCTGCCGCTGCGTGGACAGTAGTATTACACTGTCAATATATGCAGTAAGCTTTGAATTCTAACAATATTTCATGCAGGAAAATAAGACTCCTCTCTGTCACTGCAAGCCTGCTCTGTATTATCTTTTTTCCCCAAACACATTTTTTTTTAAATATTGCATCAGATCAAGTGACGAGAACAATGGCATCTCTTTAGTCAAACATTATTATAAGCAAGAATGGGGCCAGAGCTCAACGGTACTTGCTTTGCATGCAGAAGATCCTCAGTTTAATTTCTGTCATCTGCACAGGATGGTAACTGTTGCAGTCCAGAGATGGGTTGCCAGTGACCCAGGGCAGTAGCTCCTAGTGTTTATCACAGTGGTTCACAAACTGTGGGCTGGCACTCACCAGTGGCTCACAAGGCAATTTCAGTAGGCCACAAAGCACCTAGAGCAGCCATGTTGAAAATATGGGAAGATGGGATGCTGGAAAGGGAAAGGGCTGTGTGGCTGTGTTGTTTTGCTTTTGTCAAGGTTGTAAATAGGCTTTTTTTTCTTTCTGATTCACTTTGCTATTGGGAAATGGCTGAGAAATAACCCAATTTATGGCTGCATTCTCAGGAAAGCAGCAGGCTCTGGCATCACATTGATGGCACTTCCGGCTATTGCATCATTTCTGGTGGGTCCTGGACAGATGATCATTCTAATAAGTGGGTCCTGGTGCTAAAATATTTGAGAACCACTGCATAAGAGTGCATGTATCAGAAGTGAACCACCTCTTAAAAGGTACCTTTTGGCTCACAAAAGGATTGCAGTGAAGTTGATGGTAGTCGTCATTGTACAATTGTACAGTCCCAACAAAATCTTACTTCTAAATTTGTCCAGTCCAATCCTCCCCCCCACCCACCCCACACACTGAGCACAAAAGTCTGAGGAATGATGCATGCCTTGATGGTACTTCTGCTACTTCCTATGTCATCCAATCCATTTGATATCAAAGAGCAATGTATGTAAAGAAAGCCATATTTTATTTCTATGTCTCTGAGGTAAATTATCTTTCCATATTTTATAGTGGGAAACATCTAACACCATTTTCTACTTGCACCGAATACTTGAAATTGCCACTGAATCCTTCCTATGGAATATTAGCAAAGCCTTTGTTGAGACTTCTATGAAAAGGGAACATAAATAGGCAGAAAATTATCATCTCTAGCAAATCTTAAACTGTTGACTGCAAATACATTTCAGAGAACTTTGAACAGGAAAGTATTTTAAGGTGGGCAGCTTGATTGACTGGGAGCTGCAGATGTGTGCAATCACCAATATTTACATTTCAAAGGGCAGTACCTTGAAAGAATGGCTTCAGTGTCTCTGCAGGCAGCAGCCTGTAACTATGGAAGGAATTATTTTCCCATAAGAATATGGAGCAAAAGTTGCCGCATGTGACAGATTAAAGCGCAATTGGCTGAGGCAGGAAGGCCGCAATCTGACATCATTACATTTGCAAAAGTTGTGTGCTAAGTAGGTGGGCACAGAACGTTTTGTGGCCTAAGCTGCCACTGAGAGAGTGACAGCACAAGCCTGTGTGTCTACTCAGTAGTAACTCCCATTGGGTTCAATGGGGACTTACTCCCAAGTAAGAAAACATAGGATTGCAGCCTTCATGTGGCAGATCTATTTGGAAATAATACAGCTCCCGGGCTAATTCCAATCCCAACCTTAAGGCGCAATCCTAACCTGGAGTTAGGCCGACACAGTTACTCCAGCACAAAGGACACCATAAAGTATGTTGGGACCACTATCAGAGTCAGAGAGGCCAGCATACAGACCATCCTCCCTGACTTCGAGAGTGGTCTAAACCCGCTTCACTGTGTCCCTTATGCCAGCCAAATTTTGCTGGCCTACCTGCCAGCCTAACTCCAGGTTAGGATTGCGCCCTTAACCAGTCTGGGTGGGTCTTCGTCATCCTGTATGTTTGACTCAATGCAGATTGCAAGCCTGCGTTGGAAGACCTCAGAAGTGTCACTATCCATGGATTTCAGTATCGGGGTGGAGGGAAATGGATCCCCTGAAGATTTTGAGGGCCTATTGTTTATATTGCCTAAGGTATTTAAAGGTAAAGATCTGTACCTGCACATGGGAAAGCCAAATATTAGACGAGAAAGTGTGATGATGATCAAGCAGGCATCATCCTGCATGTCTACCACATGAGCATGCCTTGAAATACATATTCATCACTAGTAACAATCTATGCAAAGATTTCTGCTTCTTGCTACCTAGAAGCAGCTGCCATAAGGACCCACCAAGTCCCACAATACCTCATGGTGCCTCACAATCCTGGAAAACTCTAATGGCATTGGTAGGGTGCATTTAGCCCTACTGAGCCTGAAGCAGAGACAATCAACCAAGGTCACACATGCAGACTGTGTGACAGGCCTGGCCCTAGCCAGTGATGTCATGCAGGGGGTACGCGGGGGTATGCGAGTACCGGTTTCTAGGATTATGGTTGGCCCCGCCCATTCGCCCACCCACTCGTTGACTCCGCCCCCTGCAACATTTGAATTTCCTGCACGTTTGAGTTGCCTGCACGTTCTCAGAGCCAGCCAGGCAGGCAGGCAGGCAGCGAGTGGAGCCTTGCCTTGCCTTGCCACTGAAAAATGAGCTGCTCTGGGGTTTTGGAACTGTTGGGTCACTTTAACATGATGCCAGGCCTCCTTAATGTGTTCTGGCGGTGCTGTGGAATACTGTTGCAACTGTTGGGTCAGTTTAAAATTGTCTGAGGCCTCAAAAAGGGCTTTATTCATGTCCCTTCCTGCCACGACATCACTTCCGGCTTATTATGTCATTTCCGGTGGGCGGGTCCCGACATGTGCCAATCAAAAGTGAGTACCTGTTGTTAAATCATTTAGATGACACCACTGGCCCTAGCCCTTCAGGGTTGAGGTGGATTGGGGTGGGGGGGGGAGCTCCTGTTCTCACTTGACTTCTCCAGGTATGAGAAAAACAACCCCTCTCCATAGCTCCCCAATCCCTCCTGCCTGGAACAGTTTCCCCTCCTTCTCGCCTTACTATTACTGCTCTCCTCCCCCCTTCTCCTTTCAGTTGTCCTGCTCCTGGTCATGCCCTTTCAATTGGGAGGAGGAGCGGTGAACACAGTCTCAGTGGCCCAGAGGTCAGCCAAAACTTGGCTGATACAGTTTGGGGGGGAAGTTTGCTCTCTTTAGAAAAATGGAGAGGTTCGAAACTTGGTTCAGCCATGGCAGGGAGAGTAGTGTGCAACCAGAGGGGGTAACGTGGTAAGTACCACAAGCTCCCACTTCCCATTGGAGCCATTCTGGGCAGTGATGGCAATGTGCAGGTGCTTGCTGAGTGCTCGCGCACTGCTGTCACTGCATGGAATGGCTCTGATGGCGAGGGGGAGGAGCCGTTTCCACAGTGCATTGTGGTGATTGCAGTACTTATTGCATTGCCTCTCTCTGGCTATTGGTCTTTTGCCCTGTCGTGATTTTGACCCAAGCATGAGCTTCACCATATGGGTTTTCTCTTATAAAAACTCTTCCCAAACTCTTCCACTGTTTTTTTGAACCTAGAGCTAGTGCATGTGGGGAGGGGGTCACAATCAGGATCTAAACCGCAGTGGGGCAACATACTCATAATACCCACCATCATGGTTTGGCCAAGTTGTGCAGCCTCCCCTCATCCTGTTTCAAAAGAAAGCTTCCAGCAATGTTGCATGATTTTCGTCTAGTTTGGCCTTTAGCCACGACACTACATCGAAGATTGAGGCGCTTTGTTTACACTGACTCCCATTGTTGAGTTTGTTGTCCTTTTCCCCCCCGCCAATGCTTCTTGAAGTTATTTTTAACTTCAAACACAAAGGGAGCAATGGCAAAGCTCTTAATAATGACAATTTAGTCTCTATTCATTCTCTGGGTGTTTACTGCATCAGTGTTAATCATGTGGTATGAATATATGTTGTAAATATTTTTATCGGATTCCTGCCATAATGAATTGGTGAAAATTATAGCCTATTATTGTCAGCGTATCATTTTTCTTTCTCGCTTAACAAGCAGCCTGCAGCCTCGGCATCTGTAAATGTCTCCTTGGCTCATCCGCCTGCAAACAGATTCGAAGGAAAAGGTTTGTCTCTGCAGTGCAACCGGCACAGCGCAACTGTACGCAAGCTTGTGCTGTAGATGCTCCTGCCACCCCCTGCTCCATAAACCACAGCATCCTGGTGGTGGCAGCAAAGTACACATAAGCGGGCAAACCCCAGATCTCATAAACAAGCATCGAGATGAATGGTGCAAAGTCTTTACTAAATAAAAGGCACCAGCTTTTCTTGATCTCCAATGATAGTATGGATAATACACGAGAGCTGATATATTGATCAATTGGGTTTTAAAAAAAACTGCACTGGGTTTCATACAAACATACTGAAAGCCACTGTTCTTACATTCAGGCATCAAGAGTACACAAAACTGCTTTTTCCATAAACTGGTTTCTTTCCTTTTTTTTTTTTTAACACAGGTATTGAGCAAAATATTTGTGCTGAAAGATTCCTGGCTTTATTCACCAACCTTATATTTTCTCTGTGTTTTTATTTTCAAATGCTTTCTTCCTACTCTTGGAGTGCCCCCCCCTCTCTCTGATGATCATGTCTCCAGCAGCACCCACAAAGGGGTGATTAACGAGATGGGCAATGCATGTTCCACTAACAAATTGCAAAGGACATCATCCTAGACAGCCAACGAGGCTTCTTTATTCCAAAGAGTACATACAATAACAGCCTGGCAGGCATGAGTTATGGGTGCTGTGCCTTGAATAACAGAAAGTGGATCACTTGCCATGCCGACGGCAACGTTATTAAAATGAAAAAGAGAGAACTTCTCGTTGCCAAATTGCCGCTGTTGCTTTCAATGTCAAACTTGTTTGTCAACAGGCGCGTTGGAAGGAATCAGTGCAGCCCTGTCCATGATGGTTTACAGGTCAGCAAAATAGTGTGTGACTCTTTGTTTTGTTTTGGTTCTAATTACATATGGGGGATTTCTTCTAGGGCAGTGATAGGGGCTCAGGAGAGAGAGAGAGAGAGAGAGAGAGAGAGAGAGAGAGAGAGAGAGAG